>CM077233.1:14265900-14293400 GCA_039654775.1 Spinibarbus caldwelli
TCACTGGTGGAATGACTAGAATCTGTATAATCTGTTTCTATGTCAACAAATTCTAGAAATACACAAGTGGCAATTATTTTCAGTGCCAATATTCCTGTGGTGTCTTCTTCTCAAAGTACAGTACATACTGTGAGCTACATGATTCAAGCTGCTATTCAAGGGCAAATAGCCTTAGAATATGTCAATTAAAATGATATGACTAAAGTGGTGTGGATTTGGCCTCGGCAAAAACTTTGCCAAGTCAACTGTCTGTGCTTAGATGCTTCAAACAAGAGTGCAAACTTTTTAGAGAAGTAGGATCAACTTTAAAATATTAATTAATCATTTTGGCAGGCTTGTAGAAGAGGTATTTTCTCCAAGGAGTGCCTCTTTAGTCAAATGAGAAAATAATTAACAGTACAGATATAAAGCAAAACAAATATTCTGAAATATGAAATCGAATAATATATAATTCAAAATTATTAGAAAAGTTACGGTTGCACTTTTATTTTACAGTACGTGTACTTACATGTACTTACAGTGTTCTAACAGTGTACTTACCTAAGAACGTACTGGTAATATAAGGTAACTACATGGGGTAGGTTAGGTTTAGGGGTAGGTTCAAGGTTATTACCTATTGTAATTACTATAATAAGTACATAGTATGTACATGAGGAACAGGACTGTAAAATAATGTGCTACCAAAGTTACAATGTCCAAGAGCAACACCAGGGGATAAAGTTTCAGAGATAGATTTGCCATCCTTCATCTCATCGCTTTCTCATGGAGATCCTAAAGTGTGCAAAATACAATGGACAAGTCATGTGAGAGAAGGCAGCGCCTCCATAGCACTATGATTGGCTGTTACACTGTCAGTGTTCACCTGTGATGTATGCAACCGTTTTTCAAATTGGCCTGAATAGGTAAAACTGATGGAAGTTTGAGGATGATTAACAACTCACCCTCACATCTAAATTCTAATATACACTAACATGACTTGTGAGTGAGCAGTTTTTTGACAAACACTTGCCTCTGTTAAATAAAAAGTGCACATCTTTGCATGTATGGAAACAATGTGTATGATTTGAGACCAGCCATGAACTACGGCAGGGTAGATGCTGATTCTCTATTAATTACCTACTTGCCCTTGGCAAAACTGTGTATATTACATGATTAGTTCTCTAGTGTTTAATATCAATATCCCTAAAGTCATATTGTATAAGTGTATTTTACATTCAATCATAATACGTAAAAATACAGACCTAATATGTCAGTGTTCTCAGTTGACTGAATGATGCATTGTACAGTTGGAGTCTCTGTGGATTAATATTTAAACCCACAAGCTTGTACATGATCATTATTAAAAAAAAAAAAAAAAAAAAAACTCCAAGAAGCAAGAGCTTTCCTGGAAGCCCCCTATGTAGTGTAAAAATAAACAATTTAGACCCACCACATACAGAAGCTAGCTTTCTTTTTTGCATCTAGTTGATCTTTTATATATATATCAAGTTTTATATATATATCAAGATCAACTAGAGGCAAAAAAGAAAGCTAGCTTCTCTTCTTTTTTCAAGCGTTTCAAGAGAATATTTTACAAAAAAAAATATTTTTACTAATATCCAGATTTACATTTGATAGTAAAGTTATATAAGCTCTAAAGTATCCCATTTTATCATAATTGTAAATTGTTAAATTATATTGGAAAATACAGAAAAATAAATTTTTTTAAAAGAATACTTTATTCAGCAAGGGCACATTAAATTAATCAAAAGTAACAGTAAAGACTTGTTACAAAATAATTAATACTTCAGTAAATGCTGTTGTTTTGAACTTTCTATTTATCAAAGAATACTGGGGAAAAAATGTATCATGGTGTCGAAAATATTAGGCAGCATAACTGTTTTCAACACTGATAATAAAAAATGCTTGAGCACCAAATCAACATATTAGAATAATTTCTGAAAAAAATCACGTGACTTTGAGGACTGGAGTAATGGCTGCTGAAAATTCAGCAAATGTAATAATATTTCATAGTATTGCTGTTTTTACTGTATTTTTAGCAAATAAATGCAGTCTTGATGAGCATTACATCGCTCTGGCCCATAGACCAGCAGCATCTAGAGATGGTCAGACAATGGCACCATTAATGCTTACCTCGTCCTGCTGTGTGTGTTTGTGTGTATTACCTCCACAGATCTCTCTGTTCAGGTCCTCACACTGCCTGTCGTCACACTCACAGTTCTTGCCGTGTACGCGTTTATCTCCGGGTGGGTGGCATGTGCACTGGCCGCACAAACACTGCCCTGAAACACACAAATACTCTGTGACTGGCAAGAAAACCAAACATGACAGTGAAACCCAAAGCAATCTAATATGTGGCTATTTTTGCTATTTTCTTATCAAGATCTTATATGAAGGTAGTTCAAATCTACGTTTCACCTTGAATTTGGCTTATCAAGGTCAACCGAAAAGCTCATTGCACTGAAAAGCACAGAGTACCTCAGTCTATGCTTATCATAGAGCACATTAGTCTGCTAAATTGGCACTGTCGTTGTTTGACATTGACAGCCGTTACAACTCCAGCTCCGTGCAGGCGAGGAGAACAACAAAGCAACGCCCTGTCTGACAACCCCTCAGCCTGCCAAGCAGATAAAAGCTGCGTGCTGCCGTTGCCACGGTAACTGGTGATGTCATAACACTTTTCCTTTATCGATTAGCATGAGTGACGTCATGTAGCCCTTCCCTTAGCCTTGCATGGCTACATTTAACTGCTAAGCATGCAAGAGAGAAGTAAAAAAAAAAAACATTTTATGACAAACCACCTGTCTTTTCTGTCTGATTCCGTTCATTTTCACACCTCTAATAGCGTTATCCATCACCGGTACCAAATTATACAGAACTGTCAGCGGCAAGTGGAGCTCAGTGAGTTAAAATGTACAAGTTATCATAGTGACAAACTAAACTACTGAGCATAAATTGATTCTGTACATTATTCAATGCCTTTATACAGACAGTACAAAACACATGATGCACTAGACAGCCAAAGTGTATCTTTTCCATATGCTTTCACAGTGGCTAGTTGCATTATATGTGTATAAATGGAGAAAGCAGCGCTGGCAGCTTCAGTGTGATTAATGGCTCCCTCGCTGATCATGTACTGCGCTTTGGTCCGAATCGAAACAATTAATTCCTTCACAATATTTGAGAGACAGCCATCCGGCAAGTTCAATTCTCTAGGGAGCCGTGCTTGCGCAGGTGCCAAGACAAAAGCCCCGTTCCTCTAAATTGTTAAACATCATAATGGCTCAGCATCATCAATTTCCAATAATATGACCCCTAATTCATCTCTAAGAGTTACATTATTATAAATTTATGATCGTGGTGCTTAAAACCTGAGATGGGAATTTAGAGTAAACGCTGTAGAGGGAGGTGTGCCAGCTGTTCTGTGTTAGATCGGGATTTCTATCACAATATTGTTACAGTTATGGAGTTTTCTTGAGACATTGGCTATGTTACGATTCACAGATTTATACTAAAGTACATAATAAAATTACATGCATTAGTGTGCATTTCTGCATTGGAACACCTGGCAAAAAATAAAAAATAAAAATATGCGTACACAGTTCTTAAAACAACCATTTTTTTTTTTCTTTCTTAGTATTAAGTAGCCTACTTTTGAATAATTTCAGGAAGCTTTTTCTATAAAGAACACTAAAGAAAAGATTCCATGGATGTTTAAGGTTTTTCATGGAACCATTGATTCTAATAAAGAATATTTATTTTTAAGAGTGTACTTACGAAATCCACCTTTGGAATGCTTATTTTCAACGTAGGACACACTTATTCTAATCTCTTATACTATTTAGGACAAATGCGAATTGGGGCACAGCCATTTTGAAGTTATTCTTTGGCATGTCTGGAATGACTGAATGCCAAGACTGTATCACTCTTGTGCCACAAACTTGACAAGGACAATCAGGCTTGTAAAGACACCAGTGTTTAGCTGCATAGACCACTGCCAGCTCTGACATTAAATGACAGGCGTGCCGGAGTCGTGCTGAGAGTATCCTGATGTGTCCTGTGAAGCATGAACCTGCCAAATACAGAGGTTCATGCAAATTAGACTTCTGGGGTGCTAAAGGGGGTGAGGAGGTTTCTCACTGTCTGCCTTTTAAAGTGCAATTAAGAAATGTCAAGAGCCACAAAGAACCAGAGGTGGACCATTTCACAGTAGGGTTTAAGATGCAAATGCATGTAGGTTTGTATATATGAATATAAAATTACCTTAACTGTACACAGCAGTCAGAATAAAATCATTCAACACCAGAAGATATAATATAATATAATCATTTGCACAATTCATTCAAAAACACTGATTAAAAAATGACATGATCCAAATTGTAGTCACTACATACAGCTTTACACATTTTAAGAGGCATTAATATTTTATTTGCTTCTAATGCACCACTTCCCGTCATTTGCTGGTACTGAATATAAAGCAATCTGGGGAGAAGTACTAGCTTTACCACTTTTTCTTTTGAGATATTTTGCTTCTGTCAGACAATCTTGAAACATAGCTTTTGGAAGCCTTTCAATCAGCACAGGAAATGAAAGGTCAGGGAGGACAGAATGAGTTGTGTTAAGATGTGGCATTTGAAGGCATCACAAGTCCACTTTTCAGGTGCTTCTCACTAGCAGCTATAGGGACCATAACAATGACAGCACTGTGCATGTTTATGTTCATAAATATAAAGTGTAATTCACTAATACGGCATATTTGTTTTGGAAATGTCATATTTCTATAGCATACTGGTACATTTGTATGTAATTTTGTTCATTTATTTTTTACTTAAACATTCAAACACAATTCAACAGCATATACATAGTAATTGGCCACATTCAGAAAGTACATTCCCTCTCAGTGCAGAACACCACTTGGTCCTTGTGCACCAGAGAAGGCCACCATTATCAAACTCGGAGGAAGTGATTGCAATCAGCCCTAATTCTGCTGATTTGCTTTAAAAGATCGCTCATCACGCCAAGCAGTTCCTACAACACACTGGATATCAGTCAACATCTGCGTGGCAAATTAGTCCTCTTTTCCCTCTCCTGTAAGACGGCTGGGAGTGTTGAATGATTACTGCAGTGCATGTTTAATCAAGATGCATTCTTTGTATACGGCGATGCGCAGTAATCTATAGAGTGCATTAGTGAGCTAATGAATAGTGTAAAAACTAACACTCAGTAGCTTCCATCAGTGCAATCACTCATTTGTTGCTTCTCAAACGGAGGAATATACAACCATGTAGTAAACATATTTTGGATATCCTATCATAGCACGTGAAATGGTAACATTAAATGTCAAATGTTAGACGTATGTTAAGATCATATGCAATGAAACTGCTGACAAGTTTACAAAAGAATCAATTTATCTACGGGAGAAACACTCTCAGAACAGGTGTTTCCTGGAGGATATTCCAGGCTTAAGAGAATGTGAACTTTTAGCCGTCTCAGCTGGCTCTTTGTTTCCTCTCGAAAACCATTTAGGAGCTCTTCTACTGAATCCTGCTTTCTCTCTGCCCATTTGCTATGAGTTTTCACGAGTCACTGGCAATGATGACCGTTCTTAACTAGGAAAAATGGGCACATAAGTAAAAGGAACGTGGCTAGCACACAAAATCAAGATATCTATTTTTAGTCAGATGCTTCATGAATCTCAAGCAACTGCCATGTGGCATGGGAATCCCTCATATGGGGCTTCTCCGTGGAACTGTGTAAATGTTGGATTGATTCAGCCAGGTTGACAGTCCTTAATTGTGGGAGTGAAATTCAGAATGGAGGAAACCTGGATAATTACCTGCTGTCAGGATAATGGATGCAGCGAGCAGACCTATAGTGCCAATCATGGGTGAAATTCTATGTAAACAGATGTATAAATCATCATTTATATGCCACGTCTCATAGCACATGCTCACAGTATGGAGGAACAGTGAATCTATGGATTACTGATGCTGAACTTTAAAGCCACAGGGTTCCATTCAAACTGCATTCGGGAAAAGCTTTAAGATCTATTGCATACACATAAGGACAAGGAGATCTATAATAACTGGAGAAAGCTAGCTGTTAGCACTCCCATTCATCTCAATGGCAGTTGCTCGGCTGGTGCAGGACCCTCTGAAAGTACAAAGTTTGAACTTTTTGAGCCAATCGCCTGAGCTGTAAATACTATGTAACTAATGACTCTGGAGCTGCAGGAGCTTCATGCATTCTGTTTTTATCAAAACTTTAATATACGTAAGTTTCATTAAAATAAGCAATATTTTGAACAAAAAAACAGCTATGTCTAGATCAAAAGATGGAGTCAGTCACTTCCACCAACACCCCCAAAGCTTGCACGGTCCTATACCACTTCCTGGATCATCATTTCATTCTGTAACGTTAGATAGTTTTGATTTATATAATGATTAATATTTGATGATCGCATTATTTTACATATGCATCTGCTTACACATGCAATCGCTTGTTTCTGCTTCTTCTTTGCTGTGTTTTGATACAGATGTTCAGGTAAGATACTAGGGGTGTGACGAGACACTTATCCCACGAGAACGAGACGAGATGAGATTTTCAATGATGAAATATATAGGGAAAAATAGTCTTTTATTCAACTGAAAAACACAAAATGCAAAAAAAAAAAAAAAAAAATGTAGGTGCATTTTGAAATCAACTTGTACTTTATGAAATTAAACTTCTATTTTAGTGAATTATATGCAGCAATAAACAACATGTAAACTAGAGCTGCACGATTCTGGATAAATTGAGAATCATGTTTGTTTGTTTGTTTTTTTATAAATTGGAGATAACGATTCTCTAATGATTCTGACGGAAAAAAGATTAGAAAACTAAACAAAATAACGTAATTTACTAGTGGTTCTGACAAAATGTTCATTGCTTAAGTCTTTTTTAAAAAATATACTTGTTTGAACAAAAAAAATAAATAAAAAATTCAATGTAGGAGTCAGTGTCTCAGTTCATAAAGACTTGTTTCACGATTGGAAATTGGAATCTCCTGAATGAATGATTCAATGACAAATGCTTTTTTTAAACGGGCAGTTGTCGCCACCTCCTTGCGGAAGAGGATAAGCGTTACAATACATACAAGTGTTAAGATACTTTCGTTTTGATCGCTACTGTAGAGAATAAGTGTTTACACCCAAACTATAAACTTTTATCCTAGTACTTATGTTATTTAAATGTCTGTAACACAGACATAATGATGTGTGGTTGAAAAGACTGTTTGTGTTGCTCTTTCTGGATCAGCAGCAGCATGAATGATTCATTAACATGGGCAGCGACAAAACCTGCTTCTTATGCTCCACTGACACTCGCGATGTGAAACAGTCGTAATCGGATCGCGTGAGTGTTTGAATCGAGATCGCGATCTTTAAAGATTAATCGTGCAGCTCTAATGTAAACACTGCAAAAAAAGTTTTGCAAGGATATCGTCACGTTCTCGCGAGACCAGTCGGATTTCGCGAGATCTCGTGCCACGAGATCTTGTCACATCCCTATAAGATACCGTATTGATTTTAAAGTTCTCATGTTAACATACAAAGCCCTGCATGGTCTGGCTCCTCAGTACTTGGCTGAGCTTTTAATTCCCTATACACCTTGCCGCAATTTGCGATCTTCTCAGAGTGGTCTCTTAGTCATTCCTAAAACACGTCTGTGTTCTGGGGGTGATCGGACATTTTCATCTTACGCCCCCAAATTGTTGAATTCTCTCCCGTCTGACATCAGGGAAGCAAATACGTTAGGCATTTTTAAATCTCGTCTGAAAATTTTTTATTTTAGTCTTGCTTTTATCTGATTGTTATTTTGTATTTTTGTGTATTATTTTAGATTGTTGTTTTTGCTTGTGTTGTAAAGCACTTTGCGAAAGTACTCTTTTAAAGGCGCTATACTAAATAAAATTTTATTATTATTATTATTATTATTATTACTTTTTCAGAAGATGCATAGTAGCGCCTCCTGTTGTACACCCGTGAAAACATGGAAAGTCAGAAAATTCCGTCAATGGCAGGGAAAGAGTTAATTAAGAAAAAAGAAACAGGCACTGGTGAAAGAGCTACTATATTATAAAGAAATATAAGTGACTTTATTTTTATGTATAATATAATAATACTTGATTATTAATCATTAAAATAATAATTATTATTTAAATAATAAATAAACAATGGGTTATTTAATCAGAATACATGGTTGTACTTGTACACCTTGTCATAAAATTGTGGAACACTTCAGTCAGTCAGTGCTGCAATTAATTAATTAAATAAACTGGCTTCCTTCCAGGAATTCTTTTATTTTTATTATTATTATTTTTTAATTTCCTGCCAATTAATTATTGAGCTTGGACACAATTTAACCCACCATTTGGTTAAAGCAGATTTTAGATGCTTTAAAGGTACAGCTGAAGGAATTAAAGCTAATAATTAATTTTAGTGACTTTGTTACAATTTAATAATTTCTTTTTTATTAAAGGCACTTACATCCTACTTTCTATGTTCCTCCAAAGACCAGAACAAACAGTTTTCACAGTGCTAAGATCCAAGCCAGAAATCCCTATGCGGATTTAGCTTTTTATACACATGGTATTGAAAAAAAATATAATAAAATGCATCTGGTTCACTAAAAGATTTGTTTCTAAGTTTCACCACAAGACTTGCTGCCAAATTCAGTGTTATTTCAGGTGCTACAGAAACATGCAGAGCTAAAGCCTTGAGGGATAAAACACAAAAGCTGCTACGTACCTCATTCTTCCAGCCCGCATGTTCACATTTGTGTTTCTTAGGCACGCTGGATCGAATCAGTATTGACACTGTCTACAACAAATATGGACTAGAGTTTAGTATTTACTGTAGCATTGTAAAACAGATTTTGGATTGAATTATATGTTGGCTACACTTTTTCAACCCAGCCATTACAGCAAGAGTCATTTAATTTTTGACTTTTAAAAAGAGACAAGTTATATTATCTGTTCTATGTTGCTGGAGTATAAGAGAGCACGGGGGTGGAAGTCCTTTAAAAAAAACGAGTGCACAGAACACGGGCTCCATTAAAGTTAAATTATCACCTCACTCAGTGAAACAAGACTATTATTATCGCTCTTCACTTTCTTATGCAGCAGGAACTATGGAAATAGCATTGTTTTGGAACAATTGCACTAGTTCTGATTCATCTACTGTGACATTTTTTTTCTTTCTAACAAGACTCATGTAGAGACAGGCCAGCACCCCTACCTGAAGCAAACTACATGTTCATAATTACCCTTACAAAAAGTACCATAGATCCTTATAATGCCACTCTTACTACAATTCATGTTACAACTACAAAACCTCATTAAATTAATGAAGGTTCTTCAACTGTGCCAGAATCTAACAACAAATGCCAAATTAGCCAGTTTTATTACAGTCACAATTACTGTAACTACAATATTTTGGTGGCCAGGTAACCTAACAATGTTTTGCATGTGGTAACATCTAAACTAGCTGCTAAAAATGTATATTTATTATAAATGATGAGATTGCCATAAAAGACATTTATTTTAACAGCCAGACAAGGCAACAACTACTAATTTTTACATTTTAAACTTTGGTTTACCATAGTAAATGTTTTGAAAATCAATAATCTGATTAAAACAAACAATCCATTCAAAGAAGGAGAAATCAATGATTCACACAGCTCTATCAAAATCCATTGTTTGTCGTGTGTATTCAGACATCATCCTGCATCTGTTTGGAGTATTTGTGTTGGTTTCTGGGTTTAGCAGTAAACTACCACAGAGACATGTTTGGTCTCTTATAATTATTGCCGAAACACTGTTTCGAATTAATCTGCAGGCTCAGAGAATGATGTAAACCGCAACAACCTTATTTATGTACCAACATGTGTTTCATTCAAACCAGTCTATTAAGATTGACATGCCAAATGAGAGTTCTGCTAATTTTAGCATTGTTCTTTCCGCTCAAGCTTTGCATCACGCCATAGAGCGACTAATCGGGAGAGTCGAAAATTACACACTTCACCTTTAAGAGTCCTCTGGCCTACCACGCGACCCACAAATGCAACACCTCAGATCTGTGAAATGCTTGCTGTTGGAACCCACTCTGGTGCAGATGAATAGACACTAGACTTAATTACCTCTGCCAAAGCAGGGCAGGCTGGAGGTTCCCCGACACTTCTTCTGACTGGCTTCCACAGACAGCGAGCAGGAGAGAGGATGATTGCATTTCTTTCCAGTCCAACCTTCCTTGCAGTCACACCTGCCACAGTTACACTGGCCGTGACCTTCAAACAGACACATAGCAGGATTTAGAGTCTTTTAATGGATGAACGATCGACTGAAGCTCTGCCTGAAGCTGCCCTAGATACAGAAAAAGATTATACATTGGAGGTGTGTGTGTGTCAGTTTATGGATTTGAAGTTAAAGGGCACCACTCGCAGGTCTGGCTGACCGTGAATGTAAAAAAAAGTATTGTTAAGCCGGTCCTCTGAGGCGGACATAAGACTGAAGCACATATGGCCGCAGAGTTATTCCTCAACATTAGAACCAGATGTTGAAATGTTTCTGAACCGCATCTGTTGTTCTTCAGCTCAGGATAATCCACGTGGCCTTATGCAGGATCGTGAAGAGAACGGATATCAAACAGTTCCACCCTGCCCTGTTTTCAGCAAATGTCTGTATTTTTACGGCTGGATTTTGGAATGTGAACCATTTCCTTTTGAGGGGGTTTGATGAAGACAAAACTGACCATTTAACCAGAGAAAAACACTGCTAGAGTGACAAGTGGGATAAAAATTTTATATATACAACATTAAGTGATGGTAAGAATGAGATGTTTGACAGAAATGTTTCAACTTCACCTGAACAGAAATCATCCGAGTATCTGTCGTACATGGCATGGCAGCTTCTCTCGTCACACTCGCAGGTCTCTCCGTGAATGTCGCCCCAGTCTCCTGAGGGATCCACATCATAGCAAGTGCACTCGCCACATACACATGTGCCTACAAAGACAGGGTGAAAGTATGGTAAAACTCCTGAAAGTCAAACTAGGCTATATTCACTATCAGGACTGACAATCATATTAACAGGTGTGACTCTCCAATTGTCCTGTTTAAGTAACAGTTTAGAGGAGCTCAGAAATCTTAAACTATTAAAGTAAATATGAAAAATGTATCCCAAATAACACAATGTTATTTAATAAATGATTCCAAATGTGGCACTTATTCATTCATAAAATCACAAGTTGCTTGGAATATTTCATTACACTTTTTTTAACATAAAAAAAAAACAAAAACCTTCAAACAAGCCTTTCTCAAGCCAGAATTGCTAATTAAAAATTATACTTGCTGTACTGAACACCTCTGCAAATTTTTATTATGTTTCTGAAAGAATTCTCTCATGCTCACTAAGGCTGCATTTATTTATATGCATTTATTATTATCAAAATACAGTAAAGCAGTAATATTGTGAAATGAATACAACTTAAAATATGTTTTCTATTTTAATATAATTTAAAAATGTTATTTATTACTGTGATGGCAAAGCTGAATTTTCAGCAGCCATTACTATTAATATTGTCATTGTCACATGAATAACTATCCATTAAAAATCATTCTAATATGCCAATTTGGTGCTCAGTTAACATTTATATTATTACCAAAAAAAAAAAAAGAAAAAAGAAAAAAAAAGGTGTGTTGCGATATTTACATGGATTATATGGATACATATTTTCAGGATTCTTTGATGAAATAAAAAAAAAAACAGCGTTTATTTGAAATACAAATATTTTGTAACATTATAAATGTCTTTATTGTCATTTTTGATCAGTTTAATAATAATAATAAAAAAAATACTTTTTTATTAATCCCAAACTTGTTGAAATTCAGAGACTGATATTCTTAATTCAGTTCTGATCATTTTTAAAGTGAAGCTTCCTTACATTTATATTAATGACTTACATTTAGGACATTTTAGACAGTTTTAAGTTTTATATTCAAAGGGTCCGTGCCAGATAAGGCCATTTTCAGATTGTTGGAATACGGGTTCAAACTGTTTTGCCTGTGTTAGGAGGATTAGGGCTCACTGAAACAGTTAGCTGCACAGCACTATAATTGAAGTGATGCTGAAAAGGAAAACCAAATTTCTCCTGGGGGCCAAATCCTCCAGAGCCCAGCTGACAATAAAGGGGCCATGCATGGCAAGGATTGATGAGGATGCTTACTCCAAGTTCCAGCTAATCTATTGCTGGGGCGACAGTCATGGCAACAGAGCTGCGGGAAACACCTCCACTCTGATGAATCCAAGCCAGACCAGTTGCAGCACAACTGGAAATCCTGTTTTCTCTTATCTGTGCTGTGAAAGCACACTGGGAAGCGAGCCAGCTGGCGTCCTGTGAGCAGGGAGCTAGACCACTGCCACTGCCACCATTTGCAGTCCTGTCAAAGACCTGTCCTCTCATGAATATAGACCTTACATTGCACCTGGTCTGCATTATGCAACCTCCTGCGAATGCTTAAATAAACGGCATGAGCTGTTATTACAGTCGTGCATGTAAGAGTATATTGTTGCTTGGTGTAAAACCCTTAGTCACAAAAAAGCAAATACAATGATACATGTAGTAGCCCACTCTTCAGTAACCTTATCAGTGACTTGCTTACACTTGGCTAAAACTCAGTGGGAGTCCACTGAGGGAAGGAAGAAATGATTAATGGAAGCCCAAGAGTGTCTTGGAAATGCTAATTATAAAATCATTACAGAACCATCTCTAACTCTAAAATTAGGGATCCTCAATATAGTTTATCAGTCGATATTAGATATTAGACTAAATCTGTGTTGATCAGTATTGGATATACATTAACACTCAAAAGTTTGGGGTCAGTAAGATATTTTTATTTTTATTTATTTATTTATTTATTTATTATTTTTTAAAGAAATTAATACTTTTATTTAGCATGGACACATTAAACTTGATCAAAAGTGACATTAAATATATTTATACTCTTTCAAAAGATTTCGATTTAAAAATTTTGCGTTTTTTTTTTTTTTTTTTTTTGAGCTATTCATCAAAGAATCCTGAAAAAAATGTATAGGTTTCCACAAAATATTCAGCAGAACAACTGTGTTCAATATCAGTGATGGGAATAACGGCGTTATAAATAAACGGCGTTACTAACGGCTTTATTTTTTTCCAATAATGAGTAATAAAACGAATTACTGACAATAAAATGTGGCGTTACTATAATTTATTATAATATTAATATTATTATAATCGTATTTTTTCAGTTCATCTGAATGGAAGCGCAGTGTAGATGTATTTGACGTATCGTAAACTCCAGTGTGAAGGAGCACAACTCACCGTCGCTTTGTCTCACACACACAAAGAAAGATACAGAGCAAGAGAGTCTTTCATAACATGCAGAATTGACGCGCTACATGTAAACAATATTCTTTGTTGTATTTTCCTGTCAAAATAACAGAGTTCCTTTGGAATTATTCAGCTTTTAAGAACTGCCGGGTTCCCTGGTGGTGGGCGGAACTAATGCGCAAACGACAATCTCATTGGCTGACGCTCACCTATTATCATCCCTGTCTTGATTTCAGCAAATCAATTCGAGCGAACGCAGACTACGTGATTAATATTCATGAACCCAGCAGATCATTAATCCTAATGCATTTTATATTGTTATTAGTAGTAGAATTCGTAGTAGTTTTGTTATCTTATCAATTTGTTCCCCCTTTTTTATAGAAACACTAAATGACAAACAATATCTTAAGCGCCACCACCAGTCCTAAGCTCAGTCAACATGAGAAATATGCATTCATACTTGGTTATTCTAATTACTAAAGTTCTATCATCATATAATGCTAAATTATCATAATATCATATTATAACACTTGACTGACTGATGCTAAGAGTCAGTGGATAAATCGTGTAGATTAAATGTACAATGTTTTATAGTAATAATTTATTCTATTTAGTGTCAATTTCATTAATTTAACATATTTAATATTGGGGGCATCCTAGTTATTTGACATTTGAACATTTTTTTTTTTTTTAAAGTAATGCAATAGTTACTTCCCTTGGTAATTAGTTACTTTTATAATGATGTAACTCAGTTACTAACTCAGTTACTATTTGTGAGAAGTAACTAGTAACTATAATTAATTACTTTTTTAAAGTAGCATGCCCAACACTGTATTGATAAGTAAATGTTACAAATCATCATATTAGAATGATTTCTGTAGGATCGTGTGACACTGAAGACTGGAGTAATGACTCTTGAAAACCCAGCTTTGTCATCACAGGAAATTACATTTTAACAAAATTATATTAAAATAGAAAACAGTTATTTTAAATTGTAATAATATTTTACAATACTATTGTATTTTACATAATATTACTACAATATTACTGTATACTGTATTTTTGCTCAAAAAATACAGCCTTGGCATAAATGACTTATTTCAAATACAGGTGCATCTCAATAAATTAGAATGTCGTGGAAAAGTTCATTTATTTCAGTAATTCAACTCAAATTGTGAAACTTGTGTATTAAATAAATTCAATGCACACAGACTGAAGTAGTTTAAGTCTTTGGTTCTTTTAATTGTGATGATTTTGGCTCACATTTAACAAAAACCCACCAATTCACTATCTCAACAAATCAGAATACTTCATAAGACCAATAAAAAAATTTTTTTAGTGAATTGTTGGCCTTCTGGAAAGTATGTTCATTTACTGTATATGTACTCAATACTTGGTAGGGGCTCCTTTTGCTTTAATTACTGCCTCAATTCGGCGTGACATGGAGGTGATCAGTTTGTGGCACTGCTGAGGTGGTATGGAAGCCCAGGTTTCTTTGACAGTGGCCTTCAGCTCATCTGCATTTTTTTGGTCTCTTGTTTCTCATTTTCCTCTTGACAATACCCCATAGATTCTCTATGGGATTCAGATCTGGTGAGTTTGCTGGCCAGTCAAGCACACCAACACCATGGTCATTTAACCAACTTTTGGTGCTTTTGGCAGTGTGGGCAGGTGCCAAATCCTGCTGGAAAATGAAATCATCATCTTTAAAAAGCTGGTCAGCAGAAGGAAGCATGAAGTGCTCCAAAATTTCTTGGTAAACGGGTGCAGTGACTTTGGTTTTCAAAAAACACAATGGACCAACACCAGCAGATGACATTGCACCCCAAATCATCACAGACTGTGGAAACTTAACACTGGACTTCAAGCAACTTGGGCTATGAGCTTCTCCACCCTTCCTCCAGACTCTAGGACCTTGGTTTCCAAATGAAATACAAAACTTGCTCTCATCTAAAAAGAAGACTTTGGACCACTGGGCAACAGTCCAGTTCTTCTTCTCCTTAGCCCAGGTAAGACGCCTCTGACGTTGTCTGTGGTTCAGGAGTGGCTTAACAAGAGGAATACGACAACTGTAGCCAAATTCCTTGACACGTCTATGTGTGGTGGCTCTTGATGCCTTGACCCCAGCCTCAGTCCATTCCTTGTGAAGTTCACCCAAATTCTGGAATCGATTTTGATTGACAGTCCTCATAAGGCTGCGGTTCTCTCGGTTGGTTGTGCATCTTTTTCTTCCACACTTTTTCCTTCCACTCAACTTTCTGTTAACATGCTTGGATACAGCCCTCTGTGAACAGCCAGCTTCTTTGGCAATGAATGTTTGTGGCTTACCCTCCTTGTGAAGGGTGTCAATGATTGTCTTCTGGACAACTGTCAGATCAGCAGTCTTCCCCATGATTGTGTAGCCTAGTGAACCAAACTGAGAGACCATTTTGAAGGCTCAGGAAACCTTTGCAGGTGTTTTGAGTTGATTAGCTGATTGGCATGTCACCATATTCTAATTTGTTGAGATAGTGAATTGGTGGGTTTTTGTTAAATGTGAGCCAAAATCATCACAATTAAAAGAACCAAAGACTTAAACTACTTCAGTCTGTGTGCATTGAATTTATTTAATACACAAGTTTCACAATTTGAGTTGAATTACTGAAATAAATGAACTTTTCCATGGCATTATAATTTATTGAGATGCACCTGTATATAAAATCTTGCTGACCCCAAACGATATTGGATATGTAATATTGCATGCTCATTTCTTCTTTTTATATGTTACACTTAAACTCTGCCATCATCTTATAAAAAAAAAGAAAAACTGATTTTTTTTTTTTTTTATTTACATAAAATCGATATTATATCAATCATTTTTTTCCCTTATAACACTGCTTTGCTAATGAACTTCAGTTTTACATCTAATACTGTATGTCAATTTTGTCTCTACCTCTAAAAAGATTTCAGCCTGGGATAGCCTCTCAACACCTTGACCAGACTGAGAATGTCTTTCTCATCTAAGGGACCTACCAGCATAGTTTTCTTTACAAACATTAGTTGTAGATATAAAACTCTTTACTTACTGACCTGTCTGCAACTGCCATTTGACCCCTTTTTCAGGCCTCCCTTTGGCATCCCATCCTTGCCAGAATCACATTTAATTGACTCTGCCAGCAATAGTTTGCATGAGTCTGGTTTTAAAAGTAGCTTTTATTAGATGTTTTAAAACCTAAGCATTTTTGCTTCATTTATGCTTTTTTTTCCCCTCCAAAAGGTTATTAAATGTATAACTTTGCATGGTTGTATTTCAAAGTGAAGGGCAAGCTATTTCATGGATTGAGAGGTCGACTGACTAAAAGAGGCTGTCATTTCACACAATAGCAGCGATCCACTGAGACCTGCCATTCACAGGGCAGAACGTATAATTGAAGGGTATAAACAGAATATAAAATACAGAAAATGAGTCTGGATAGCTTAAAAGAGCCCAAAGTAATGGATATCTTTCACCATGTGCACTGGAACTAACAAGTGCACTTTTCTGGAGCAACGGTAACTTAATTTCTGTTAGAGACAGAGGGCTGTTCCCTCAATACGGATGATAAAAATACATACGTGGTCAAATGTATGGATAAGCATGCCTAAGGAAGGTCATGAGGGATTGTCTACTCTGTTGGAAAGTGTCACTGCTGGAAAATACTGTTGTTTTTAGAAAGCTTTTGATGCAGAAAACCAGTGTGGTTGCTTGTGATGAGTGGATACGATTTGCGGGCAGATTACTTAACCACAGACAGTGGTTCAGATTTGAGGTTGAGTTTATGCTGTGTACCACTTCACCCTTTTGCTGTATTTCAGAGAAGCTCCCTGGAGGTTCACCGGCAATATGAGAGCCAAAGCTTTTTTGGCAGCCTGATGTATCTTAATGGAGAATGCATTGTCCCACTCTCATTTGTGCTTGTCTGGTGAAATTACTTATGCTGTGTACAGATGATATGGGACAATTAGACTTATTTTGGTGCAGATTCTCTGTGGAAAACCCCTCAAATAAAATTCTAATTTGATTTAGATGCCCCTGCAGTAGCATTAAGGATAACATATGGGAATATATTATTAGTTAAAGTTAAAGGGTGATAGGAAATATTGGTTACGTCAGAGAAAACTAAATGCTTGCACAAAGACAGACCTCTGTTGCTGCAGATCTTGCCATCTGGAGATGTGCATCTCCGCTTACTCTCCCATGGGCTGATGTCACACTGGAATTCACATTTATCTCCATGCCAACCAGCCGAGCAGTAACAGTTTCCACAGTAACACTTTCCATGGCCTGCAACCACGAACACAGGGAGAGGGAAGAGAGAAATTTAGTTTCAGAGTTTTGAGATTTTTTTTTAAAAATCATCATTGACCAAATGCAGGTATAGCAATGGCATTATGTGAATTAGGGTGTCATTTAATTGTAAAGGGTGTATTTTATATTTATATTAATGCTATTAAACACACTACATCATTAAAAAACATTTTCACTTCATTTTTATCTTATTCATAAAAATTATTTTATAAAAAAAATAAGATGGTAAGTCAAAGTTTTGAATTAACTTAATTTTTCTTACCCCATTAACAAAATCAGTTAACAGTGGTATGATATTTTTCAATAGTTTAGCTCAGATTATATTAAAAATATATCAAACTTTTAAAAAATACTGGATTTTACAAGCTGGTCATCTAATGTGCATGCATGCTCCTAATGGCTCGATCTCGAAGTGTGTAACTTTCATTGCTACAGCCACCATAGGCTCTCAGAAAAAAAGGTACAAAAGCTTTCACTGAGGCGGTACCTTTTCAAAAGGTACACTTTTGTACCTTATTTACTTCTAAAAGATACATATTAGTATATTAAAGCTACATGTTGATAACTACGGAGTACGTTAGGCTATCTAAAATGCACATATTAGTACATTTTTTAAAGGGTACAGCCCCAGTGACAGATTTTGTACCTTTTTTTCTGAGAGTATATTGAAAGTTTTAGCAAAAATCAGTAAGCAAAACAAAGCAGCTTTTATGCCACTTCATTTTATACTATTTATCTAATGCAGCAAATCAGCACAAAAGGGAAATGTATATAAATAATTACAATTAATTATGATTAATTACAATTATTTATATCAGCTGCCAGTAGTAACTGAAGCAGAATTAAATTGCCATCAACTAATCTGTTCCTCCAGTGAACATTCCGTGTAAGTTCATATCAACTCTAAGAAAGGATATTTCCGTGGCCACAGAAAATACTTTCCTAAGTATTAATGCATTAGAGCATGTAGTAAGGATCAAAATCGTAAAGGGACATTATCTACAAGCAGAATCAGAAACTCATGTAATTTGTGCACAAGAGTTTTATTAACTAAACACTAACACAAACTAGTCTAACAAACAAACATACATACACTCATACATGGGAAAGGGAAAATGAGAGTTGATGAATGAAACCATCAGGAAAACCAGAGAATGAAGCTTTGAAAAGAGTCAGTTAACCACCTGAGTAAAACCCTCAGTGCCATTTATAATGGGGTCTATAGTTTATACTAAACCTCTGTTTCGTTTAGTGAAATGTACGATACTTGCATTGCCTTGGTCGTTGACGAGTGTCTGTATGCAGTCTTGGATGAAAGACTTGATGGTTTCAAGGTTTTGGACTCGCGATCACGTTCTTCCGGGTTGAAGAGTGATGAATTCCAAAGATGTCCTGACTCGATGGTGATTGGGAGTTTCTTCCCAGGTAGAAAGTGGAAAAGAGCTAAGAAAGAGATCTGCAGAGATCCGAGGATCTTTGGTTGAATGGAAAGTCAAGGCTGCAAGGCCTGGCACAAAAACTTAAGGGTTGCTGAGGAGCTCACATCCTCCTCATCCTCTTAGGACCTAAAAGAACCGCACAACTGGGAGGCGGGTCACTGATGTGAGAGCTTTATCTGCTATAGAGGTCACTCCTTTTGGGTGTCAAAGAGCCAATGGTGTCTTGAACTTCTGGAGGGAAAGTTTACGACTCTTTGTCTCCAAGCATGGTAATTTGCATATGTAACTGGATCGAAGTTGATATACAAACTAGTAAAGATTCTTAGAACACTAATATGTTGCATAGGTATCAACATATAATACACCCTCTCAATTAGATCATCCGAAGACGAATTGATAGAGACCAAACATGGTATAAGTGAGGTGATATTAACTATCATAAGCATGCATAAAAGTTTACAATACACAAGAACATATACAAGAACAGTAATAATATACACAATGACCTGAAGGATATGTGTGTTCATTCAAAGAAAGGTTTTTCTATGAATTCATGAGTCCATTTTTATGGCATAATGTCTTTCCTAAGGTTAAAAGATGGTCAGAAAGAGAACTCTCAACATGCCATTAGGTCATAAAGTTTATCTGGTCTAGCTGAAGTGTCTTGGTTGTCATGGTAACCAGGGGCCTGGAGTCATTCACAGACACACTGGCACCCAGTATGTGTATTGGGTGAGGGGTCTGTGATTATTTGTCAATCTAATGACTAATTGATTTGTTAAATCTAATGAAAAATTGTGTGTCTGATTGGTCCAAATGCTACACTAGACATATAAAATTTACAGAAATATGTCCAAATACTTTATGGGTCACTGTAGATTAGTCTAGAAGGACTGGTCACCCTGTGATCTTACCTCCACACACTTCTCCAGAGTCTTCATCCAAACACTCGCTGTCGTCACACTCGCAGTAGCGTCCGCTGATCAGGCCCTTCCCATTGGGATTGTGGCACATGCAGCTGCCGCAGTGACAGGTGCCTGTCGGCCAGACACATCAATGTCAAAACCCACAGATCTCACGCTGTCACACTGCTCCACAGCACCGCACAGCAGCAAACACACTTCTACATATCAAGACACACACCGACTCACACAAACACACCCAACCTAAGGCTATATACACTGTAGAATTGCATGCCATTCAGAATTTGATGGAAAATGAACTGAGAATTCCTGAATTTGAAATGAGCCAGCTAACTGGATGAAGATGGCAGAATAGAATTCTAAGAATTTGTTTATACATTTTAGTATGAATTACCTATACACGTTATCATAAACAACCCCCCCCCCCCATAATTGTTTTCCCAAATATTGAACATTTTAATTACAGAAATGTATATTAATTTAAAAGAAATTAGTTTACATCAATTTAAATTAAATCAAATTGAAATTAAATTTCATTTAATATACAAAATTCATTACATATTATACATTTTATTTTATGTACCATGGTAGAACCATGTAATTTTCTCAATATAATAATAATAAATAAATAAATAAATAAATAAATATATATATATATATAGGAATCAATATTTGCAACTCAAATATTTCAAATAATTCACAAATTAGGGCTGTCAAATCGATTAATTGCGATTAATCGCATCCAGAATAAAAGTTTGTGTTTACATAATGTGTGTGTACATGTATATATTTAAGAATATGTAATATATATTTATATATATATATAAAGAGTTCAGTTGCAAAAGCCTCTAAGTGCCATCTGAAATTTTCTTCTAAAATGAGCATTTATCTCAGGCTTTTATGTGTAGGTTCAGTAATTTATTTTCATTGCCATTAAAGTGAACATAATAGGAGCCTGAGAACAAATGTTCATTTTAGAAGAGAATTTCAGATGGCACTTAGAGGCTTTTGCAACTGCAAATGTATGTATATATATATATATATATATATAGTGGGTACGGAAAGTATTCAGACCCCCTTAAATTTTTCACTCTTTGTTATATTGCAGCCATTTGCTAAAATCATTTAAGTTAATTTTTTTTCCTCATTAATGTACACACAGCACCCCATATTGACAGAAAAACACAGAATTGTTGACATTTTTGCAGATTTATTAAAAAAGAAAAACTGAAATATCACATGGTCCTAAGTATTCAGACCCTTTGTTCAGTATTTAGTAGAAGCACCCTTTTGATCTAATACAGCCATGAGTCTTTTTGGGAAAGATGCAACAAGTTTTTCACACCTGGATTTGGGGATCCTCTGCCATTCCTCCTTGCAGATTCTCTCCAGTTCTGTCAGGTTGGATGGTAAACGTTGGTGGACAGCCATTTTTAGGTCTCTCCAGAGATGCTCAATTGGGTTTAAGTCAGGGCTCTGGCTGGGCCATTCAAGAACAGTCACGGAGTTGTTGTGAAGCCACTCCTTCGTTATTTTAGCTGTGTGCTTAGGGTCATTGTCTTGTTGGAAGGTAAACCTTCGGCCCAGTCTGAGGTCCTGAGCACTCTGGAGAAGGTTTTCGTCCAGGAGATCCCTGTACTTGGCCGCATTCATCTTTCCCTCGATTGCAACCAGTCGTCCTGTCCCTGCAGCTGAAAAACACCCCCACAGCCTGATGCTGCCACCACCATGCTTCACTGTTGGGACTGTATTGGACAGGTGATGAGCAGTGCCTGGTTTTCTCCACACGTACCGCTTAGAATTAAGGCCAAAAAGTTCTATCTTGGTCTCATCAGACCAGAGAATCTTATTTCTCACCATCTTGGAGTCCTTCATGCAGGTTTTCATGTGTCTTGCACTGAGGAGAAGCTTCCGTCGGGCCACTCTGCCATAAAGCCCCGACTGGTGGAGGGCTGCAGTGATGGTTGACTTTCTACAACTTTCTCCCATCTCCTGACTGCATCTCTGGAGCTCAGCCACAGTGATCTTTGGGTTCTTCTTTACCTCTCTCACCAAGGCTCTTCTCCCCCGATAGCTCAGTTTGGCCGGACGGCCAGCTCTAGGAAGGGTTCTGGTCGTCCCAAACGTCTTCCATTTAAGGATTATGGAAGCCACTGTGCTCTTAGGAACCTTAAGTGCAGCAGAAATTTTTTTGTAACCTTGGCCAGATCTGTGCCTTGCCACAATTCTGTCTCTGAGCTCTTCAGGCAGTTCCTTTGACCTCATGATTCTCATTTGCTCTGACATGCACTGTGAGCTGTAAGGTCTTATATAGACAGGTGTGTGGCTTTCCTAATCAAGTCCAATCAGTATAATCAAACACAGCTGGACTCAAATGAAGGTGTAGAACCATCTCAAGGATGATCAGAAGAAATGGACAGCACCTGAGTTAAATATATGAGTGTCACAGCAAAGGGTCTGAATACTTAGGACGATGTGATATTTCAGTTTTTCTTTTTTAATAAATCTGCAAAAATGTCAACAATTCTGTGTTTTTCTGTCAATATGGGGTGCTGTTTGTACATTAATGAGGAAAAAAATGAACTTAAATGATTTTAGCAAATGGCTGCAATATAACAAAGAGTGAAAAATTTAAGGGGGTCTGAATACTTTCCGTACCCACTGTATATATATAAACACAATACACACACACACACACACACACACACACACACACGTATATATTAGTGCTGTCAAATGATTAATCACGATTAATCACATCCAAAATAAAGGTTTAAAAACTGGAAGTGTGAACAAATTGATTCAAATACCCAAAACAAGCCAATTCTTACATTCTGAATTTTGCCCAATCCTGATACACTGCATTTTTCACATACACACATGCCCTAATGACACGGTGGACACATAGCAGGCATATCTGCAAGCAGCTGGGCCCCCTTGCTAACAACATACAGACACATCACCTAAAGTTAATGTTCAGGTCAGTGTAAGGGTTAAGTATAGGGTTGGGGGCAAGGTGTGAAATATAAGCAGGCTGTTATTTTCTAGGCCACCCAGAAAGAACCAGTTTGGACAACTGCATGACACATATCCTGACCTTCAGTTCTATTATTTATAGGCCCCCCCATGCAATACCAAATATCAAACATCTTACCTGCATTGGAGCAAACTACACCCTGGGCATTGCGGCAGAGCTCTTTACTGGTTTTACTGGAGAGTGAACATTCCTCCTGGTACTGACAGGATTCCCCAAACCAGTTTTCATCACAGAAACACTTTCCACATTTGCATATCCCATGATCTGCATTGGACACACATACAGAATACAGTTATTGATTGTTTTGAGTAACTAGTAAATGGGTAAATGGGTTGATAACAAATCAAAAAAAAGTAAATGGGTTGATAACAAATGATATTTTGTTGGAGGAGTCAAAGAGCTCACTATGAGATCGATTTTGTGATTAGTAACACATTTGTAAGGTGTTTGGAGAGGGGTGAAGGCCAGGGTGATGTGAAAGACATTAACACTCTCCACGTATGCATGCTTACCTAGGAAACCCTGACAGAGAGGAGGATGGGAGTTGTGTGTGTTTCACACATGTGCTTTTCACAGCTGAAAGGTGTTGAATATTCCTTATGGTTCATTTCCACACCATTGGTATCATACAATTGCACAACCCTATACACTAGATGTGCTACCTGATCAGTGTAAAAGTATTTTATTTTTACACTTGTTTTAATTTTTAAGTCATCAAAATGAAAAATTCTCAAGTCAGACCAAATCACAGGCTCATGCCAAAACAGGTCGGGTTCAGGCTTTAATGCCTGTGAAGACACTTTGTTAACCCATTTGCTAAATGATGCACAAACTATAAAATTGCTCATTGTTAACAAAACAAAATGAATAGGCTCATGAAGTGTTAAAAGGGAGAAGAGAACATTTCCCATATGTTTTGTTGTTGATGTTTGTGGCTGACTGTGTGTTCTATAGTATTTTGGCACAAAATCATATGCCATATGGAAACTAGCCAAATGAGGCAGATTGCTTGACTTCTCCTTGAAAACCATGAAAACAAAAAATAAATAAATAAATAAAAACAATGGCCCAGTATATGTTTTGTGCAGGTGCATAATAAAATAAAATAAAATAAAATAAAATAAATAAAATAAAATAAAATAAAATAAAATAAAATAAAATAAAATAAAAAAATAAAATAAAATAAAATAAAATAAAATAAAAGCTTATGTTAGGGATATTTAATTCTACCACCTGCAAAGTTTAGTTCTAACCCTAATCAAACACACCTGCATGTAATAATACAGTAATCTTGGACGCCTTGATTAGTTGGTTCTCATGTGTTAAATTAGGCATGGAACTAAACTCTCTGGTTCGTAGCCCTCCAGGAACAGAACTGAATGTGTCTGACTTAGGGTGAGTCATGAAGGTCTGTGCAACCACAGTCAGGGTCAGTATGTTTCACTTGAAAGCTTCTTACACCACGGAACTTTTGTTGGACAGACAGAAATGGATTTAATACCATGTAATCAAAATCTTTCCTGCAGTTTCACAGCTCCACCACTTATTTCTATAGGCGATTGTATGTAGCCTAATGACAATATAAGTGCAATGTAAGGTAGAGTAGATTTTTCCACAAAGCTCACTTATAAAGAAAATACAAGTAATTCTACTCATTACGAAATACTGTAAGAACATTTTTCATTAATTTTCCACCACTTTCTCTTTTATTTTCTCTTTAATATGCATGCAACAGTACCAAAAGTGAGATTATTTTTCTATATCAGACCATTGTTGATTACCTATCATTATTCTTGACTCCATGGATGAAAATGGATGTGCACAAAAAAAAAAAAAACCCGGCAGACAAAATATGCTACAAATATATCCTGTTATTGTATATTCAGTTTCTTTAGCCACATCCTGAAGTGCCATCTTCAATCACTCCCTGCACTAATCCATCATGTAAATTTGATGTCGTCTTCAAGGGCTATCCATCAGTCCTTAACAATAGCCTTGTTCTGCTCCTGCACTCATTACCAGAGAGTCTTGGCTGCTTGTCACAAACATTCAGTGTTTTATAGCCAATCTGAAGGGAAAAGCAAGATTTATGCTAATACCAAATGGAGGATACATCTATCTTGTGCCCTATAGATTAAAAGCAAATTGGTATTGCAAATGTTAAGATATGAGCAAAGCATTTTTAAACATTGGCTATGATGTGATCTTTTAAGAAGGCATTCCTCATATACATCAGGCAGGTTGTAAGCAGTGGGACAACAACTTCTTGTTCAATGTGACTGGCACAATTTCAGACATTACTGATCATCAGAATAATGTTTTCAATGTGGTCTCTAGCTGAATTTTTTTTATTAGAAGAACCTATTTGACCTTTTATGCATTTTCAAATTACTAGTTTTAACATTGGGAATACCAGTGACATTAAATAAAAGGACAAATGTCCTGTTTTCAAGTCAAGTCACTTTTATTTCCATAGCACTTTATACAGTGCAGATTGTTTCAAATCAGCTTTAATAAATGGGAAAATAGCAGATTTGATCTCAGTTGGAGACCATTCAGATTCTGCTGTAAAGCAGCTCAAAAAAGATAATAGTTTCATTATTTAGCTCACGTACATTCAGTGTTGTTTTAGTTCAGTTCAATAACAGTGTAAGGTACGTCAGTTTGTAAACAAGTTCAATTCCGCTATAAGCAGTTCTACAAAAAGCAGCAATGTTAGTATTCAAAAAACAAGAACAAAGCAAAAGAAGTAATAATTTCTTTTTTCAGTGCCATTTAATATGTTCTTAACATTTGTAGTCATGTTTCTCTTGAAAGTCGGTTGATGTCAGAGTTCGATTCTACATGCAGACACAATCATTTTGACATATTAACTGCCACCCACCCGTGTGTGGGAGGAAGAGTTTGGTCCTTGCTGTCCACTGTGTCCCTGCTTCTGTGCCACCAGGGGCATAATTTACCCCCTCCCAACTGATGGGCCAAGACGGCCATATCCACCCTGAGCCGTATGACTCACTCTAAACAGCTGTGAACAGTATTAATAGACAGTGTGTCCTCATCAGATAAATTGTAGACGGCGAGCAGATTAATGAGTCATCAGATGCTAATAGCTGTTCCTATTGCAGACAGTGCTGTCCATGTTAAATACTGACAAAGGAATATGTGGTGACCAGGAGTATGCATGACAAACTTATTACAATAATTTGTTTTGTGAAGCACTGAATTGCAGGTGATGTTGTCTCTGAGCATCCAGCTCATTTCAGGATGCAAAGAATCTGTTTTCAGTAGATATATTTACATTTAGCCTTTTTTTTTTATTTTTACCTTTAAGCAGCATTCACTTTGCTTCTTTTATATTAAGGTGCTTCACTGATCATCGAAAAATTGTTCATATTAAGTCAATTGAGCTTAGATAGGATCTTAACTAACCTATGCAAATGAAAATCAAATTGAAATCAGCGAGTGATAGTGCTTTCAAAGATCCCAATTACACCTATGATTGGACTATAGTATAATAGCTGGAGTATAATAGCTTGTTCCGATTAACAGTGTACACAAAGATAAAGACACTAAATCATCCAAGAGGATAGAAAGGAAAGCATTATATTCTATATGTTCTAAAAATAATAATAATGTTCTAAAAATAATAATAATTTAAGATTGCTACCATGTTCTATTGCTTTTGCCTTTTGTTTTCCATTTCAGTCAGCCTCATTAAAACACTAAACAAAAGGAAACTGTAACAAACGAATGGCTCACAACGAATATCTTTTGTATCATGCAAAAAAAATATTTTATTGTCATCAAACAAAAATTGTTGGACAATGTTTTACAAGAAAATACTATTTTAGTTTTTTTATTTCAAAATTTGACATTTAATCCAATGTGTTACTTGGTGTTGTAATTATTTGTGAAATTTACTAGGAATTTCTGAGTGAAAGTTGATTCTACACAAGTTAAATAAATAAATAAAACAGGCTGCACCGTTGAAATTAATCGAACAAGTTTTACACTGGATTGGGACAAACACAGTGCAATGAAAGAGAAATGCCACAAAAAAAATCATTAAGGAACAACTACAGAAACTGACAAGATTTTTTTATGCATTACAAAAGATGCAATCTACACCAGACTCTTTGCTAATCAGCTTTCTATGAAGTTTGCACACGTTTTTATCCACACAAACCTTTAGTAAACCATGGCCTTTATGTGCTAGCTTGATCTTGAAGACATTTTTTTCCCCCCTCTTAGCCTGTTAAACAGCGGCTTTGTATAAAACAAGACAGTGAGGTAATTATTTACCCTTGTTGTTCTCCTGCTTTGCATTGTAGAGCGTGAAATGATTATGTGCTAGGCTGGGTTGGGTGTGAG
>CM077233.1:14298400-14593400 GCA_039654775.1 Spinibarbus caldwelli
CCTGAAGTGAAGTGCCTTCAGGAATTTCCACTTTCCAAAACAGAGGGAGAACGGGCTGGCCAAATCCAGCTCGAACGCTTCAGAGGCCAACAGCGCTCTCCATATGAATGCCTTTGATGAGTTGTTACTCTCGGTGCAAAGGCAGGAGTAAGACATAAAGTGCCAAAAAAGAAAACTTTATAACCATAATTCAAAACAGTTGTTCATAAAGATAATTGAGGATTTTACTTTCCATATCTCTCCAGTGCCGTCCTTTTAAAAGGGGATTTGCTAATACAATCATGATAAAAACAAAACATAAAATATAAAATGGAGACTACTGGTTACGAAACAAAGAATCTCTTTCAAGACTGTTTTAATGAGCTTTCATTATGATTTCAATTATCTTTTTTATCATTATGCTTCTTTTTTATCATTATTGCAACTTTAAATGAAGATTCTGGAGGAATATATTAATATCAAGCTATATTCACAGATTTATATGATCCATCTTCTTCTATAGCTGCAATCCATTTTCCATTAATAATTACTTTGAATTAAAACGAAATCTGAAATAAAAAACAGTTGCAGACACCTACCAAGCAATAGCCTATGTCCCATCCTGACAATTGAACATACAGTAGCTGTATTGTTTTAAGCACACTCTGAAGAATCAAATAAAAGCATGTTATGATGGCTAGACCTTTTGATTAGGCAAAATTATTTATCCATTTTTTTAAATAGCCTATCAATTTAACAAGGAACCTCAGAGCAAAGATAAACCAGGTTCGTTTCAATTCACAAAAGGACTCTAAAGACACATGGACACTTCTTGCAGTCTTGTGCATCTAGTTTGTAAAAGTTCTTATACGCTGTAGCCAAATACGTTTATCATGCCTCTACTAAGAGCTCGATCTCGGTTAGTACACACACAGTTCGACAGTTTAAGGAAAGATAAAAAGATTTTGGCGGGTTCCCGTGGTAAATTCGCATTCCAGGGGCTAAATATCACGTTATTGAGGTCGTTCAACCTTGGCAACACTGTCCATAGGTACACTCAAGAGGGAACGTTAAAAGCAACAGCTTAGTGAGCATTCAACACACCACCCCTATATGGTTCAGGTGATACTTTCATTCAATGTTATTTTGGTTTAAAACAACTTTAAATGGTTGGTATATGGTTAATTAGGGGGACAACTGGTTAAATAGTAATAGTTGCACTCCATGTTTACAGCTGTGGCGGTCAAATCGCTGCTATGGTTATCAAGGTTGTCAGTCATTGCCGTTTCAGGACTGACTTATGTATTTCGTACACAAGCTCAACGACAATAATTTAGTGGATTCATGAACTCCACATTTTAATGCCGTTGCAAAATTTAATGCTGTGTATTCAGCCGTAATTTCAGTATTAGTAAAGCCTTCGAATGCGGATCAAATTAGCTTTTCAATAACATTTAATTAATATTTGCGAGTAGGCCTAGGCCTATTCATGAAATAATAATATCAAACTTGTTTTGGCCAAATAAAAGTGTTATTAATCTATTAAAAATGAACAATTAGGGTACATTTAATGATAAAATTCTAACATTTAAAACACCTGACAACCTGCCCGAATGAAAATAGCTATCACGACCTGTCTGACATTTATGAAAAATAAAAAAGTAGGAGTTCAACTTGACGTCTGTCATTTCAGATTATGAAGAATGAGAATTAATATTATTTTTAATATTAGCCTAATTGTTGTTTTGCTGTGATATCATTATTGCATTTGCTTGTTATTTTAATTGCAAAAAAGCATTTGGGCATTTTATTTGTTCCTCCACACATTCAAAACCTATAGCTAGTTTCTATAGCTTAATATAGCTCTTGTGACAACTAGCCCCGGTCTGTCTCTATATTGTTAATAGCTATTATTTATAATTTCCGATGATAATTTACGGATATGTTGATGTGTTAAATTATAATCAATAGTTGTTCCTGGTATTTTTGTGTTCAAGAATAGTGACTTAAAATTCAATTTCAGATTTCAGAGTTTTTAATTTCAATGACTTTTTTTTTTTTTTATCAGCATTTAACATTCATTAAAATAATAAGAAACTTGTTTCTCTCAGTACTGATATGTTCGACATGCCAAGGCCTGCGGGATCTCATCCTGCGCGCTGTGCTGCAGCGGGTCACGCGCGTCCGGTGCGCATCTGTCGCGCGGCTGCTGTGCCTGAAGCTCGAGCTCAGTACAACGAGTCATGGACTATACACCGCGTTAACGGCGATACTTCAACAACCGGTAAGCCACAGAGCGTTTTTCTTGTCGTTTCGACACGTGAGTTCTATTAGTGTCAGATAAGAGATGTCTTTTGTTTTATTCGGCTTGTTTGCACGTCTACCAGGAAGTGTATGCAACCGACTGCGCAGTCAAAAGGCCTTTGTTCAAAAATACAGCGCTGTCATAGATTGAAAACCTTTTGGGATACGCTTGTGACAAATTTAGACAGTAATGCACACAGTGTCATAATCGACATGCCTTTATGTTTTATGTAATTCGTGTGTTTTCTCGCAAGAGGTTATTTAGCAAGCGCTATAGCGGCAGCAGCTCTGCTCTCATCTGTTGCCATGGTGACCGTGCAGCAGCAGCACGAGGAATCTCCCTGCATGATGCTCATGTTTCATGGCTGATGTCACTGTGTTTGCCTCAAGTATGCTGACATGATTTCGAGTCAGTTTGTTTTGCTTTTACATGTGATATATTTTTGAAGACAGGTGGCTTTTGGCAGTGGTCTGTAAAAATGGAGGTCTTGTGTTGAATTGCATAATCGTACAGTATTATTTGGATCAACCTAAGATTAATGATTCTGATTTTTGCGGATCTGAAAATGTCTAAGTGGTCGTTGGTTAAAACAGAACTGAGAAGCTGAACATGAAGAGACAGATAGAGAAAGAGAAATACTTTATTGATTTAATTTGAGGGAGTTCCCACCAGGAATTAAGTTGCAACGAGTGTCATAAACAATATTTGCCCACTGAGATTGATTAATTTATTTATTTTTTAATACAAAAGTAGCTGTAAGCAATAATCTTAACGGAACACATGCTTTGCTAAAATAATATATTATAATTTTACAGTCTCTGTGTTTGATTATACCTTGAACTGTCACAACATTTTTTATAAAATAAATGTAGCAGGTTTTTAGAGTTGTTCGGAAGGTTTCATTTCATAATTACACACTTATTTTAGGACATTTCTTTTTCTCCATGAAAAGAAAAACACTCTGGATGGATGGATGGTGTGAGTAGGTCTACAAAAAAGTAATATGAAAAGTATATCAAATGTTACAAACAACAGATAAATTCACTACAGCACAAATTTCCAATACATTTATTTATTTATTTATTTATTTTTATTTTATTTTATTTTTATTTTTAATTACTTTTGCCCTCAGCTCTGGTTAATTTCTGGCCCTGGTAATGGGTTTACAGCCTAGACTTTTTTTTCAAAATCCATCATGAATCCCATTCTAGTAATTTTGGGGACTTCTGAGGTACTGAACACTTTTTCAAGCTCTCAACGACAGTCACTGTTGTTGGGTATGGTTCTTGCCAAATAGATATATTATACAATTGGAAGGTAAACGTTTATTGGAGCCCAAACTACATTGTTGATTCCAAGCTGCATGGCAGCCCTTCCTTGATTTCCTCAAGCCTGTCTAATCTACTTTTATCTAAAACTCTTCCTGCTGTATTCAAACAATCTATGTTAGCCCATTCCATCCCTTGTTTTTTGTTTTTGTTTTTTGTTTTCTTTGTATTGTATTCTATTTGTATTATATTGTTTAAATATTTTGTATGTCATTACAAAAAGCTAAAAAAAAAAAAAAAAAAATATATATATATATATATATATATATATATATATATATATATAAATCCATCATGCCATCATAAATGAAAAGTAATATTGTTTTGGTTATTAGTGCTGTACACATTAAAAAAATGGATATAAAGTTGATGCATTTTTGTGTTTGGCATAACTTTATTAGTAAGAATTTACACATACACAGAGACATATATATTTATATGTCTATTTTCTGTTGTTCTTGGATCAAATGAAAATATGAAGTTGGGATTGGATATCCAATCTAATCAGTTGTGCTACTGCTCTATATTCTGTAGCAAATTTTAGAAACAAAAAAGCCTTTGGGGCAATAATTATCCTTCTCATAGCCTATACAGTCTAATCTAAAACACAAACTGCTTATGTAACAAACAAGCCTAAAAACTCACGACACAGCCACCATTTAAGTGTTTAGTGTTTGCATCCTGCCGTTAGGCAAATAGTCCTTTCTGTAAAAGTGAAACTAATTGTAGTCTTCTGCAACTTACTCCTACATTACTGCACTTACACCCTGTAATTTTGTTTTCAGTTGTCTTCAAATCTCTATCTATCAACATATGCTAACTGTAGCAATTACTTTGCAATTGCCTATGACTACATAGAAGCTGTTCTGAGGAGACCACTATGTTCTTGACATAAATGTAAAAAACTTTTAAGTTTCAACTTTCCATTATAGACTTCAAATTGTATCAAATGTTTTTACTGGCAGACAGCACACACTTTAAATGTGAATCTTGCCATTGTTCCGAACTGCCCTTCGAATGACCTTGATGTAGTGTAATTCATGTTACATCTGCCTTTGAAATGTTTACCAACTCTGGAAAAGCTCCTCGTCATGTTATACGATATTTGACGCACGAAGGCCTGCCTGACCTTACTGGACAAGACAGTTCTCTGGAGTGGATTTGTTCCTTTTGTGTTGATATCACATGTAAAGGTCAAGCTTTCAGCTTTAGCGTGATGCAGCATTCATTGACGGGACTCCTTTATAAATAAGAATAAAAGGCTAATGATGTTCTTGCAGGATAGACCTCGACTGCACCGATCAGCCGTCTTTCGTATTGAATTCAGTATTCCTCTCTATGCCGGGGATGAATGCACCAATGAGGAGCCTGACCGTGAGTAACCTAGTCCCACAATCCCATCCGTCCATGACTCCGCCACTCAGTGTTGCATATATGCCTTGTCTGATGTGGTGGACATTATTTGTCGATATAATTGTACCCGTTTGGTACACCATATGCCATGTTGACTAACTGTTGTGTGTTATTTACAGGGTATGCCTGATCGCATGTTATGTGCAGTGCTGGAACAATTTCAGCTTTACTTTTCCCGTTGGTATGTGCGCTTTGTTTCAGTGAGTGAGTGATATCCATGTTTTATTATTGTCCTCGGTAAGAATGGCTCTAGAGCCAATATTATACAGTCTCATTATCGGTCGCCTGTCATTTGTGTTGCGCTGAAGATCCAGTGTGATCTTTGGAGAAGGTAAGTCTGTATTTATATGTCAAGTCAACAGTCTGTGTTTTATGTACATCATATGCTTGATTGTGTTTAATGGTGGCTGTGCAACACTACAATACATACTGTCTGGTACCATTCAGAGATGTGTCCTCATGTCGTACTGTACAGCCACAGTGAACACATAGCTCAAATGTGTTTGCATGCTGTAGTTACTAGATGTTTCTGTGCTTAGGACTTTTGATATGACACTTCCTCTGAGGTGTTTTTTTCATGCCACGTAATTATAGTAATTAGCATTTAGCCTGTTTTAAGCTATTTTGCTTTTTTTCCCCAAATTAAATCTCTTTATTTTCTAATATTTTATTTTGTAATGTAAGTGCTTAGAACACATATAGAGTTAGCATCTAATAAAGAATAAATCCAATGGCTACAAATGGATTTTGAGCTTTGTCTGATGTATGGTTTAAGTTAGCATTTGTGGTCGATGTGCTTTTGTCTTCCAGATCCACTCTCTCTATAGCACAGCGAGCCCAAGCATGCTGAAGAGGAAGCAGAGCTCGCGGGTTGAGGCCCAGCCTATGACCGACTTTGGGCCAGATGAAACACTGACAGACAGTGCAGACATACTTTGGATCAACAAACCAGTATGTGAACAAATCTCTGAAACCTTACCATGTGGCTCTTCTTCACAATAATTTGTGACGCACACGTACTCCCAAAAAGAGATAATTAACAAGCTAAAACCTTGTCCGAACCAGGTGCAATTCCATAAAATAGGACACATTTATTCCATGTTATTATTATTATTATTATTATTATTATTTTGTCCAAACCAGTCATATATCCACCTATGACCACCTGACCATTTTCATTGGGGAAGTAAACTGTTTCCTTTGTATGTGCGAGACTCCCGATTCATTATTTGCTATAGGTAAATAACTAGAAGAATTAGAAAGTGCAGTAAACAGTAATACTAAGTGCACTATAAACCAGGGATGGGCAGTATTTAAAATACATGTATTTGAGATACAAAATACTATTTTGTTTTTAAATACCTTTTTGCATTTAAATACATTTAATCTTAGTATTTTTGTATTTTCAAAATACATAAGGTACTTTGCCAATCAACCTCCTTATTAGACTGCTGATTTCCTGCAGGGATGGGCAGTATTTCAAATACATGTATTTGAAATACTATTTTGTATTTCAATTCTCTTTTTCATTTAACAAAAGTATATGCACTGACCAGAAACTTTCAAGATTCAAAAAGGACAAAAAACTAGGCTATTATAAATGTAGACCATCTTGTGCGCTATGTTCCAAGTTTTTTGAAACCATACAATAGCTGTTTGTGAGAAACTGATTGACGTTTATTCATTGAAAATCTTCTATTCATTGAAAATCTTCTACTGTGTAGCAGAGACCAAAATTTCACTAAATAATTGTTTGGCATAAGAAAACTTATATAGCACACAAATCACAACAGACACTACACTCTCTGAAAAAAAGGTATGAAAGCTGTCACTGGGGCGGTACCCTTTCAAAATATACTAAAATGTACCATTAAAGTACACATATGTACACATTTTAGGTATGAATATTCACCCTTTAGGGTGTAAATAAGATATAAAAGTGTACATTTTACAAGGGTACCACCCCATTGACAGCTTTTGTATCTTTATTTCTGAGAGTGTACAGTGTTCAGTTAGGAAAAGGTGCAAAACTGAAACCATGAGAATGTTCCACTCTCTAAAACAGATTGTGTTCTTTGTCCTCAGTGGGTTCATTCTCTCCTCCGGGCCTGTGCCATAATCAGTGTCATTTCGGTGTGTATGAATACACCTAAGACCTTTGAGCACTACCCACCACTGCAGTATGTCACCTTCGCCCTGGATACGCTGCTGATGTTCCTCTACACTGCAGAGATGATTGCCAAAATGCATATCAGGGGCATCATCAAGGTAACACACTCAATCAGCATTGTCACAATTTACAACAGAAAAAGGAAGAGGAAAAAAGACTGTGTCCTTTGGAAGTGAATAAAGTGGGCAGGTGGCTAAATAACGTATGGACAGTTTAATTGGCGAATCAAAGATAACAACCGCACAAAGAGAGACATTGAATAAGTGAATTATTTGCTTTCTGAACCTGCAAAGAGATGCATGGAAATTTATTTATCTTTCTTCTAGCATGGAAAGCAGTAAGGTTTATGTAGAAGATAGAGTAATTAATTTGTTCCTTTAGACCTGAGATCGTGTGAGGACAGGGTGATTAACCTTGCAGCAATTATATGCGAAGTTAACACATGCGTTGTAATTTTTATTGAAGGAGAGTAGCTCACAGCATTATTATACTTGTGACCTCAACTCAGTTAATTAGGCCAGTATATTTGTTTTGTATTTCCATCTTTTGAGTGCATGTTATGATCTGTGAAATTCAGTGACGTTTTGTTTTCTTTATCACTGTTAGCAGGTATATTTTTGCCATTAATTCTGGACTCAGAGACATGAGTAATGCAGTAGTCTAAGCATTGAATTAATATAAATAATTCATTATCTGTTGCGAATTAGGCCATCTATTTTAACATTAAGTTACGCACTCATCAGCATAAACAATATTCCATATTCAATCTCTGCTAGTTGCTGTTAATAAAGTCAGTCAGACCTTCACTTAGTTTTTAAGTTATCCATTTAATAAATCATGGTTTTTGGCCTTCTAATCAGTGTGAGATCTGAGCACCATAGCTGATCAGAGGCTCTGAAATCCAAGGGGATTTCTGGGCAGATGTCTTGGGAGAACAAGTGCTTCAACCACTGAAGTATCTGTCTCTCTAGCTAAGAAAAGCCACCGGTGCATGAAGGCAATCTGCACTCAAGCAAACAAACCTGAGCATGTCACACCTCTGATGTAATTTCCTGTGCACCAGCTGCATGTGTGAATAGGTAGTTGACATGATAAACCCTGTGGTGTGACATGCAGCAATTCATTTATATGTATTTAGAGGAAATATGGAATATTTATATATATATATATATTTAATAAATGTACTACCATTGGTTTGGGGTCTGTAAGATATTTTAAGGTTTTAAGCTTTTTTATGCTCACCCAAGGCTGCCTTTATTTGATAAGAAATACAGTAAAACAGTAATATTTCAGTTTTTTCCTATTTTAATATATTTTTGTCACATGATCCTTCCGAAGTCAATCTAATATGCTGATTGAAAACAGTTGTGCAGCTTAATATTTTTTGTGGAAACTGATACATTTTTTCCTAGATTCTTTGATAAATAGAATCAAAAGAATTTTGATTTCATTTATTCGAAATAGTAATTAGTCACATTGTTAATTTGAAATTAATTAGTCATATTATAAATGTCTTTACTGATTTTATTTCTTCAACCAGAAATTTAAAATTATAGCAGGACTATTTAAAATGAATTTGTGAAAGCTTAAAAAAAATCTTTACAAGAGACCATGAATGGAAATATATGGGCATGATATGCATCCACTACCTAAATATAAAGGACTCCTAGCTCCTGTTTTTTGTTTGTCATTATTATTTAACATATTATTTTACCATTAGAGACATAGTTTGATAGTTTGATAGTTCTCATTACATATATTTTTTTGTACCAAGTCTAGGTCTTCTAGCGCACACTTGTTAGTCAATGTCTGGCAGGATAAATACTGCTGAATTTGCTGAATTTTGCTGGCTCTGTTAACAGCTGCCACAATCTTTCATTAAACCGGTGGACCAGCTGCCACTCACCTGTGGACTTTCATTTACAGCCTGTGTCTTATCACCTGCCTATGTTTCCAGGGAGAGAACTCCTATGTTAAAGACCGCTGGTGCATGTTTGATGGCTTTATGGTGGTCTTCCTCTGGGTCTCTCTTGTGCTTCAGGTAAGGAAATTATCTTCAGTGTTATTTCCCAAGTAGATTGTTTCTTTCAAATTAAAAAGAACTGAGCTCCATAGGGAACTCCGCTCATCCACTTGTTCCTCTGAATCGTCTCAAGGTGTTTGAAATAGCAGAGATTGTGGACCAAATGTCACCCTGGGGAATGTTGCGCATACCGAGGGCCCTCATTATGATCCGAGCCTTCCGAATCTACTTCCGATTTGAACTGCCACGTACCCGCATAACTAACATTCTCAAGTAAGAGCCCCACGAGCCCAAAGAATGGGAGAAATGTCAGCTTGTTTCCATATCAGCCACTTAAAATTCACTTCCTCTCAGGCGGTCGGGGGAGCAGATTTGGAGTGTGTCCATATTTTTGCTCTTCTTCCTGCTGCTGTATGGAATCCTGGGGGTTCAGATGTTTGGAACCTTCAATCATCACTGTGTCACCAATGAAACGCAGAAAGAGTAAGCAAGTTTCAGCACAATTTTCATTAAACTATGGAACCCGTTTTTACAACAGAATATTAAAAAGGTTAAAAAATTGTATATTTAATAATTAAAAAGGTAATTTAACAAAAATTCAAAAAATATATTTAAAAAACAAAAAACAAATAAAAAATTAAAAAGGTAATTGTGACTTGATATCTCTTTCAGAATTGTAGGATAGAAATTCCTTGAGATTACGCATTTATATCTCACGTGTTTATATCTCGCAGTTCTGTTTTTTGTTTCCACCACAAAATAAAAATAAAAAAGATATTTACACCTTTTTTTAATCTAAGAATTCTGACTTTTTGCTGCGTTTATATCTCGCAATTCTGAGAATTGTGAGAGAAAAAAATGTCGGAATTGTGAGATATAAACTCATAATTGCAAGAAAAATAGCCTGAATTGTGAGATAAAAAGTCATTTTATAATTACTTTTTGTTATATTTTATCCCGTGGCAGAAACAAGCTTCCATATTAAATCCAATAAAATCAGCTGTCTTAGATTTAACTTAATAGCCCAAGAAGTCAAGAACTGCTCTTTGTGTGCGGAGTTTTATCACACTCTTTTTGGTTTATTATCCCTGGGATGAATCAGGGGATTTAACATTATACTGCAGTTTTTCCTGGCATCAGCATGAGATAAGAAGTAAGCATCTGTTGCTGTACACCTCCCACACACATCTGTTCTTTGGAATATAAATCCCATCAGCAGCTGTAAACGGTATTAATAACAGATCATCATTTTCATCATGTGATGTCACGGCCTCATAAACACTAAACAGTAAGAACAGCCACATTATATGATACGTTTTTCTGAATTTCTCATTTCACATGGAGGTGCTTGACAAGCCAACAGAAATTCATGTCTAAAAATGAACAGTAAATCTTGCTGGAACACTCGCACGCATCCCAACTTAAGGGCGTGATGAAAGCAGGGTTGAGCACAGTCTTAATGCATTATGTGTATGGAGCTGTGGAGGTGGTTCTCTTTTAAAACCCAGGCCTATTTAATATTCCCTTGCAAATGAGTGGCGTGTCAGAGCCGGCTCTAAAACAAAGAACCTAAACCATCAGCAACAGAGGAGTGTGCTGAGCACTAATCACAATAATTAACGTTGCTTGGGCGTCGAGCACATGCTCGCCTCTTTTCATCAGCCTGGCCTCAATCCGTTTATGTGCATGAGAGAAAAGAGCAAGATATCTCACCCTGACCCTGTACTGGCATTCAACATATTATCATTCAAAACAGGTTAGCCACAGGTTAAAAATATTGCCCGTCATATAATATATGTGTATGGGCAGGAATTTCATGCATCACAGAAGTGGAAGTGTATTTCAGAAAAACTCATTGTTGATTATCTTGCAGAACTACAGTGTGTGTCCTTGGCACAGAGTAGCAGGGATTTGAATCAAACAGGGATTCAAAGGAATAAATGTGCAAGGGAGTTTACCAGACTCGTGTCTGTTGGGGATACATTTTTAGATTTGATGTCATGACGTTTTATTTTTCCGGTGCTTAAATATGGATGAGAACAGGACGCATGACCTTGCCAATCATAAACTGTTACCTTGTTCAGAAAATGTCACACACATTTCTCTCAAAATGATACAATCTCTTTTTCTGTCTCTATGCTATTTAAGTGTACAAAATTTACTAATAACACTTTTTTTATTTAAGTCATAAAAGAAATATTAATCAAAAAGCATGTCCATTTTCAAATAAAATGAATAATTTATGGTGTTATTAATATCTTTTGAGTCGTGTTTGTTATCAGTTTCTTCGCAGGGATGATCTCTTTTGCGGATTATTTATCACTGTATAATCAGAGCTGTTTTGATTCGCCCCTTGTGTCTCTGATTGGCTTTTGTGATACTGCAATCAATGATCCCCACTCATTTCGGAGTCCTTAATAAACTATTTGAAAGTATGTCTGGCAAGCCAATTTGAAAGCATTAATTTTCATTAGAGACATCAACTGCCTCCTGAAGTAACACCTGTGGCCGAAACTAAAGCTGTCTGTGTGTGTTAGAATAGGTATATTGTTACCATCTTACCAGAAATGCCATGTAAGGTTATATTAATGTCATCAGAAAAATGCAGTTGTCATTTCTATTTAGAATGCTAAATACTGTTCTGTTTATATACTATTCAGTTATCAAATAGAGCAGATATAACCTAAGCAACATATAAAAATGAAAATCTGAGAGCATGAAAGTAGCAGGAAGGAATACAATTTAATCCCTTGTAGCTTCAATACAAATGTTATCTGTCACTATAGTAACAAACATTACTCTCAAGAACAGGATTGACTTTAGTTAAGGATTTTTTTCTCTTGTTTTCCAGTCAAATATCTGAACACCCTTAAAACATGAACATTTATTAAAGATAAAGCTTAAATTGCATAAGACACCCATACTTGTTTTCAGACAATATATATTAAAGTTTATTTTTGTACCCTTTGGCAAATAGTATTTCATGAGTTTTATGTTTAAAACAAGAAAAAAAAAAGTACCAATAAAGATAATTTAATTTAATAGATACTCTCTGAATAAAAGTCTTCTCAAGTAAGTGTTTTAACAAAATCTTGTTTTATTAAAATCAAGACACAAATATGGTGCGTGTGCGTGTAAACTAACAGAAAAACAGATTTGAACAAAATTGCGTTTATGTTCTGAACTTGATTTCTTTTAATTGTCTAAAATGTGCAATCTGCTGCATTAAATTATGTAGGGCAAATGTGAACTCAAAAATACTTTTAGCTGTTGACAAACTGGATTCCCAGTATGCTTTGAATTTTGCATGGGACTTAATGTGAAGAGTAAAAATTTCATTTGATATGTTTTAGAGCAAGACGAGAAAATGGGGAGACTTGATATTGTTTAATGTTCTGGGTGTATTGATAAAAGTATTCATTCAAGTAAGTGATATTATATATAATATTTAGTATTATATGTAATATTTTTTAAAATATGTATTTAATAATTTATTTATTTAAACTCCTGTGTCCTGTACAGGGCAATTAGAATCACACCTGTTAGTAAATACGGTTGTCAGTCCCAAATGCTGACTTTGTAAATGTTGCCAGAGAGGAGCAGGATAACACTGCTAGACTGTGAGAAAACACCAGATGGCCTGTTACAATATAATGGTTAATTTGATCAGATTTAACATTTGATGATGATTCTTTGAAAACACACTCTGGTTTTTTTCCAGTAATGTGACATGGAACAGCCTGGCGATCCCTGATACACACTGCTCTCCGAACGGGGAGGGTTATCAGTGTCCGACGGGGTTTAAGTGTGTGGATCTGGAAGACTTGGGACTCAGCAGACAGGAACTTGGATACAGTGGCTTCAATGAGCTTGGTGAGTCATTGTGATGCATCACATTTGTCCATCTGCAATGATAAAATGATGTTTGTAATTTAGTTTATTTTCTGTGAATTTTTATTATTAGTTTTTCTCTATCTCTCTCTAGTTTGCACTTGGAAATTTCTTCTGCTGTTGCTAAAAATCCAATATTATGAATATAAATATGAATTATGAATATCATTTAATTTTTTCCTAAAAGCCAAATTGGACACCTCTGGCATACACTAAAAGCATTTTCCCTGGCCTGTTAGGAAATTTGAATTCGCTTGGTTTAGTTTTAGTTGTCTGTGGAAAATTATACCATCTCTGCCCTTTGTAATTATTTTCAGTGATTAAGAGCAATTATGTCCTTTTTTGACTAAGTGTGATTAATTGTAGCATTGCTGGCTGAAGTATTTTCAGTTGATCTATGCATAGCGTGCAAGCAAACATAAACAGATAAATGTCCTCTGTCACTGCATTTAGGAAATGTAATATTTTCAGCAAAGCTTATATTTCAAAGCATTGTGAAGGCAGCTTCACAAATAGACCAGTTTATTTAAGCACCTTGATCTGTACGAAGCAGCATGCCACATTTTTATCGCTCCCATTTGAGATAAATCCACTAGAAAGGTACACAGAGCAGTGCTACTAATCTCCAAATAGCCATAAAGGGAGGCTTTTCCTTAAAAAAAACAGTTGTGGCTTTGAAACGCTGACTTACAGAACATAGAGATCTGTGAAAGGGCCCTTCTTCGTTCTCTTTATAGAGTTCAGTACACAGATAAGTCATGTGTAAGTCAACCCGAACCGCTCCTGCATCAGTGATCTGTCGTCCATTCTTCCGTGTTCACATTGCGGTTTGCAGCCTCAACAATGCCTTTGTTGGGCTTCCAAGATTCATGGATGCAGAAACAAAGTAAGATTGGGAAAAAGTCCAATGTCAGGGTTAATATATTTTCTTTTTCTGCTGATCCAGTTGGACTGCCAACATTTTCACTGACCCCACCACAAAATTAAGTCCCATGTTTGTTTGTTTTTTTTTTAATGTTAATTATTCAACTGCATCTATTTTATTTACATTAAATCTCACATTTGTGTTGGTTTTATTCGATTAAATTAATTTAAAACTGTATTAACTGAGTTGTAGGAATATAGTCAAATCTTTTGGAACATCAGTATTCAAGGATTGCTGAGCTATTGTCAAAAATTTAAGTCTTAGTATTCTCTTAGGCCAATCAGGATGAAATGGGAATAGAGTTTCTTTTTCCCTTTTGCTAGGCATCTCTGGATGCAGTGATTTATCCCTAAGTGATTTTTAATGGGAGTCCTTAGTTTGCCAAGTGCATTTCCCTCTAATTCATTCAGGGAAAGACTCTGTTACTGTTTATACTGAAGTATGTGCTTTATCTAATGTGAATTACATATCGATTGAACACAGTTTTGAGACAAAGCCAAGTGAATAGTTTACGGTATGTCATTAATATAGGTCCCTGTAAAGGATATGTTGTATGGTTGGTGAAGCTAACCTTTACAGGGCTCTGCCAGTGCCCTTGGCCCATTCTGCCCCAGGACCTGGTGGGAAATGGCAGGAAGCAGAACTGAGTGGCATGCTTCCTGCTGGTCTTTGGCAGCCATATCGCAGCACGGCATCATGGGTCACCGTGAGTGCAGAGATAACATCACTGAAGGCTTGGAACTAGAGAGCATCTCAAACAAAATTTTGTATGAAATAAGTCATTTGTTTATGGTGTAAATGTTGTGTAAGAAACAGTATTATATACTGGTATCTATTCATATTTTGAATTCAATTTTAGTTGTGCAGTATATTTATATAATGTATATTTAAATTTTGGTTTTAGTAATTTTATTATGTGATAGTAACCATAATGATGGTCATCCCTATTCATTTTTTAATATATGGAAAAGATAATGAAATACTCAGCTAAACATCTCTTTTGTATGACACAGGATTTGGGACAGTGTGAGGATGGCTAAATAACAGAATTAATACTGTAAATAACAACAGACTATTCATTTAAGTTTCTTGAGGATTTGTCCTCGTTCCTCTCATATTTTATGAAGAAATCACACATATATCACACACATAGCCATGAAAGCAATCTGTCCTTGATTGCGTAGTTCTTCGTTTAGCCTAGTTCCTTTGATACACAGATACTTTTACACTCCAGCACAACATAGAATCAAAGAGTACTTCAGAAGTGAGGATAACCATCTCATTCAGTTGTCTGGAGAGAGAACCACATAGCTGGGTAATAGGAAGCACCTGACAAGGACCACTAATGCCAAGACTGTGTTTATGTCTGAATTTTTGTGTCTCAGTGCCCAGTCAGACCACTCTGGGGGCACAAGAACATCTCAGACATGGGCTTCTCCCCCTCCTCTGTCTTCTCGTGTCCCCGTCGTGACCCTTCTTGTCGTCTCCTCTTGCAGGCACTAGTATATTCACCGTATATGAGGCTGCGTCTCAGGAGGGATGGGTCTTCATCATGTATCGAGCCATCGACAGCTTCCCACGCTGGCGCTCGTATTTCTACTTCATCACGCTCATCTTCTTCCTCGCCTGGCTGGTCAAGGTGGAAAGATCCTTTTCTTCTCACAGCAGCGATCTGCAAAAACTTAGTCATAATCTGCACATGGGTCCTTCTTCATTTCTAGACATATAAAAGTGAGGGTTATTCTAGGAGTCTAATATATTGTGTTATATTATACTTTGGGTGTTAAAATGTTTTAATTCAGTGCAGTTATTGTGTGCATACATGACCAGTGAGAAGATTGGGGTCAGTAAGCTTAATAAAGGTTTTTGAAATACGTAACATTGGCATTTATTTGATCAAAAATACAGTAAAAACAGAAATATTATAACATTTTAAAATATCTGTTTTGATATTATTTTAATATATTTTAAAAAGATGTATTTCACTTGATCCTTCAGAAATCATTATAATATGCAGATTTGAAACATTTCTTCTTATAGATATTTAGAACAGTTGTACTGCTTTTTTGTGATACGTTTCTTTTTTAAGGATTCTTTGAGGTATAGAAAGTTTATACATTTTATTTGTTTTAAATGTTTTTGCTATGACATTTTATCAATGTAATCGTCCATAATCATCCTTGCTCAATAGGTATTAATTAATTAATAAGTATTAATTAATAAAAAAACACTGACTTTTGAAAGGTAGTGTGGACCTTAGAGGAAAAAACTAATTATGACTTGTTAAAGAATGTTCCTGCGTAAATCCAAGTTAAGCTCTGCTGAAAGAATCTGTGGCTATCAATAACCATCAGGAAATCAGTTTGTAACAAACAGAATTAAACCTCATTAAATGTTGAAGATGACAGTGTTACATATGATACATTATATGTATTTTATCATTAACACAGATCTGTTTTCACACTTTTCACTTATATGCCAGACAACAAGAACAAGCATTCAATAAAATCATCATTTCTGGGCATTCATTAACTTTTTGTGATTTCTTTTGCTTGTGTTCCCAGAACGTGTTTATCGCTGTAATTATTGAAACGTTTGCTGAGATCAGAGTGCAGTTCCAGCAGATGTGGGGATCCCGGAGCAGCACCACGTCAACAGCTACTACACAGGTAAACTAAACACACTTGCGCACACGTGCACAAAAAGCAGCCTTTGGTGTATGACTCATTTCCCATGTTTGTTAATCTCTTTGATCAATATGTATGGGTAGATGTAATTAAACCAACTAAAGCAAAAATATCAAAACCTTCAATATCACCATTTATGATTATTAAGCACAGACCAATACACACCAACGCAGACATCTGAAGGAATTCTTCCCATAATTCTCTGGAGGCTTTGAGTCTGGCTTCCCTGGCCTTCAGCAGGCAGGATACACCCGACAGCAAGCTGTTTTTTTAAATAAATTTGGCTGCTTGTCAGGTGGGGGCGCCGAACGGCACAGAGAGATCTGATTGGGCGGCTGGCAGACTCAGGGGTGAGTCAGAGGAACATTGCTGAAAGTGCAACAGACCGAAAGAGAGGAAAAGACAGAGTGTGTATGTGTGTGTTTGCAGTTCTGTCATTCAGCCTAAATTTGATGTGACTGATCAACTGAAAGGATAGAGAGAATCAATTAACCCTAAATACACTTGCTTTCCTGCCTGCAATTCTCTCCCGTGGGGAAACCTGTCCTGTTGATTTTATACAACCATCGCCTACCTAATGTTTGGTGAGAAATTCACACTAACCAAGCTAATGGTGCAAATGCACTGAAAATCTGGAGTGGGGGCGTGGTGTGAAAAGTTGTGTGTGTAATTGTGTGAACTGAGGCATAGTGTCTCCCTGACTGCGCCAGTCACAGTGCCAGAGCCAATCCTGGAGCAGAGCCTTGGAGGTTGGCATGAGTGGAGCTGGCAACACTTTTGGCAGCACAGGAGTGACCTGACCACCATTATTCAAGTCTTATGGCTGTAGAAGTGCCCTCTGGGAAAAAGAAGGGCTATAGTACACAACATTTATTCCAGCACTGCTTTAATGGGGTGAATCTCATGAAGAAATATCTGATGCACGTGATCTCAAAATAAAACCAACAAAAAACAAATCATGAAGAAAACGAAAGGATCCCTGAATTTGTCAGGATATGTAAATACTATATAATGAAATCTATAATTTCATATACATAAGTATTTTATGTTTTATTTTATTTCTATTATATTATTTTAAAAAACTGTTTTATTTACTCTACCATTCAAAAGTTTGCATATTGAGCCTCAAAAAGTCAGCAAGATTTTTTGATGTTTTGTGAAAGATGCTTACCAAGGCTACATTTATTTATTTGATCAAAAATACAGTAAAACAATGTTTGCATATTTTTGTGTTTGTTTTCTATTTTAATATATTTCAAAATGACAATTATTTCTGTGATGGCAAAGCTAAATTTTCAGCAGTGATTACTCCAGTCTTCAGTTTCACAGGTTTACAGGTTTCACAGGTTTACTCTAATATGCTGATTTGGTGCTAAAGAATATATATATATATATATATATATATATATATATATATATATATATATATATATATATATATATATATATATATATATATATATGTATGTATGTGTATGTGTTGTAACAACGTAAAAGTCTTTCTTTCACCTTTGATAATTTTTTTGTCAATCCTTTTTGAGTAAGTTTTAAATACTTAAAAAAAATCTTACTGACAATAAACTTTTATGTATACACTATTTGGACAAAAGTATGGGGACACACCTCTCAATAATTGAATTTAGTTGTTTTAGTCAGGCTCATTACCACAGGTGAAAAGTGGAAGCGTTTAGGAACAGCAGCAACTCACCGTCACCGAGTGCTGAGGCACATGGTGCATAAAAGTCACTAACGCTCTGCTGATTCCATAACTCCAACCTTCCACTGCCATTAAAATCAGCACAAAACTGTGTGGCTGGAGCTTCATGGAAGCAGCTGCATGTAAGCCTCACATCACCAAATGCAATGCCAAGTGTCAGATGGAGTGATGTAAAGCACGCCTCCACTGGACTCTGGAGCAGTGGAAACAATTTCTGTGGAGTGATGAACCGCGCTTCTTTGTTTGACAGTTTGGCGGGCGAGTCTGGGTTTGGTGGAGGCTAGGAGAATGTTATATATATATATATATATATATAGTAAAAAAAAAGAAATTATAATGGCTATATGGCCACGAATTCTTAAAATGGAAAACAGTTCAATTTACAGTAAAGCTTTGCAAAAGCAATATGGCAAATCTCATTCTGTGGACACAAAGTTGAATTGTCTTCAGTAGCATACAGTTTTCCAAGCCCATTGCCATTTATGAAACTTTGAATCGATTCCTTATCTGTAATGTCTGCAGCGAAAACAGTATAATGTATTTTTTTGCTCTTGGTCTAGGTAAGGCTGTTCTAAGGTGCTGACACTTCACAGGGAGAAATAGCTGAGGAATGTGTGAAAGTTAATTTGCACTGTCTTTGTCTACCTGTTTCTATATTAAAAAAAAATATATTTTTTTCAAAAATTTTACATTGGTACTGACATCAACCTTTTTATGCTTACTGTATCTCTGGGTTAACATTAATTTAAAATGTCAAGTTTTAAAAAATGTTAACTGTTGGCTGTAGTAAAGAAGTTATATAATGTTTGTACAATTTAGGACTTGCATTTATTAGAGCAGGCTGCAATGTTATTGACCCCATGAATTTGCAAATACAGTAAGAGTAATAACCCAGGGTTTATAAATCTAAAGTGTGAAATGTCGAACCCTGACTACCCAGGATTAAAAATGACTCTGAGTTGACAAATTCAAGTGTGAAAAGCCCAATAAGGCTCTTCGAATTTGCCCATAGAACTATGACAGTGCTGTGACCTTGAAAACAAAATAGGCTTTCTGTGTCTTAATTTTAATTACGCTGAAATATCTTATTGAAGAAAAATCTCTTAGGGTACACAAAACCTTGGTTTATTGAGTGTTAGACAATACGACTTGGAATGATGCCTTTAATCTGAAAGAAGTAAAAAGAAAATAAGGTTCTCCTGGGGCCTGATGATACTCTTTGGCAAGATTTGCACCATCCCTTTTGTGACTGTCTTATAAAAAAAATAATATAATTCAGTAAGGCCCCTTAAGAAGATTACCACATGAATGGCAAAGTTATAATTACAAGACTATGAGGGGAAACTTTTAAAATATCTATTTATGTAGGTAACCTTTTTAATCTGTCAGAGCTGAAGGGGCATTGTGAGCTTAATGACTGTCATTTCTCATGGGTTTAATTGGTTATCTATTCTTCTGAACTGATAAAAGACAGACATAAGTGGAACAGCAGCAGTGCACATTAGGAACAGCCATAAGCACGCTTTCACTTCTGTGCAGAGGGGTGGGGATACGAACAATGGGTGGAGGGCACAAAATGCAGTTCGAAGCTTGATGTATGTTAGGAAAACACACGGCAACATGTGGAACATAGACGTGCATGTCATGTAACCCATCCCACACCTTTTGTGCTGTGGCCATGAATAATGCATCGAATTATGTGGTTTGTTGAGGAGAGGTGGGCTATTAGTTTTCTAAACAATCAGTTTTATTTAGATTTTCACATGGTGGACAATAACAAGGCGTCAAGTACAGAGCCGTCTGACAGTTCTGGTCTGTGTACATATGGATATGGGTAGCCTCTGTTGTTTGCCAGATTCAAGGTGCCTGCTGTAACATCCCTCCCTCCTCTTGTCCCTGCTGTCTCCGCCGCTGTCTCCTCGTATCTGTCATGGTGAAGTCATGGTGCATTTAGATTCTGAAATGTGAATAGATGCTCACTGGATCATGAAGCCAATTTCTTGTGACCTTGCCTGTGTTTATAAAATGGTTATGAATTTGGTAGAGAATTCCATTGAATATCATGTAATTGGCAGTTCTTTATAAGATTGTCAATTGTCCTTGATGCCAACAAGTCCCCTCCCCCAACTTATTTGTTATCAAATATGCATTTGTGTGTGTGTGTAGTAACTGACCAAAATGCCAATCATTCACAGTTGTTAACAATTTGCCCTCTCTTTCTCCTTTCTTTTCCTCTCTTTCCGTCTCTCCTCCTGGTGGCAGATGTTTCACGAGGACGCGTCTGGAGGATGGCAGCTTGTGGCGGTGGACGTGAATAAACCACATGGCCGGGCGCCTGCTTGCCTCCAGGTACCAGACATGCGATTTAATGGCACTGATGCCCCCGACCGTCAGCACACCCTCAGTATTGCCTGACTGCCACATCTAATGCCACACTGCTGTGTGGGAGTGCAAGAAATGTGCTGCAGGCGGCCTGAACGCAATAGCCACATTTAGATTTTGCTCAAACTAGCTGGTATGATTTTGACAGAGTATGAATAGACTGTGGATTGAACACAGCAAAGTTTGCTTTCCCCCCTTTTGTGAGCCCAATTTAGCACATGCACAACACACAATCTTACATACCCACCTATTTGGATCATTCTTATGCTTAATATCTCTGCAGAAGCATGATCATTTCTTCATGTTTTTTCCCTTGTATTTTACTTTTAATCAACATGAAATCAATACTGGCCTCATTTACGTTCCATTTACCATGTTCCTGGTTTTATTTTGCATGATTTTCAGTACATAGTATTGCAAAGAAAAATAGATTTGCAAATGCCATTTCAGACTGACTTTAATAGACAAAACCTCAAATGGCTTATTATATTAAAATAATGTGCCAATGTCGTTTTTAAGCATTTTGACACTGATATTGCAGAGAAATTATGAATTAGATTTGAATGTTCATAGAATAGAGTGGGCTTTTGATGGTTGATAATGCCATAATAACAGAAAGGACAGCATCTGGAGAGAGTCTAATGGCACTTAAACCAGTCCTGAATTTTAGATCTGCCTGCACAGAGAGAGAGATCATCAGTGAAAATAGGTCCTCAGCAGAGTCACATAAAAGTTAATATTCAAAAATACAATTTAATGCATCACATATGGGTTAAGATTCGACAGTATAATCTGGTGAAAAGCTTGCGCTTTGTTCTAACATGGCTTTTCAACTGTAGAGCCGAGGGCATTTGAAAATATTCAGTGCAAGTAAAAAAGACCAAAGACTGGCATTTAATGACATTTCTGGGGCCAGGTTTCAGTGAGGTGAACCCATCAGGTAAAGGAAAGCTTTTGTATTTCCTCAGAGAGGGGCAAAGATTACAGGGGGTTGGATGGGGTGAGCAAGAGAGAGAACGCAGCAAGTGGGTGGAGGTGTAGTTCATCATAGACTTAAATCACAATAGCTTTCAGCACAATGCAATTGTCTGTGAACTATTATTGAAGAGTCATGCCACAAAAGGCAGACAAATGAACACTAACCTGGGCAGAAATTAAAAGAAACTAATTTTTCCCCTTTTCTTCTTGTTTTGAAATTATGTTGTAATAAAAAAAAAGGCTGGTCTGTGTTTATACACCCAAAAAATACATGGAATGATTACATAGTTAAAGAAAGCAAATATATACATATTGCCAGCACCTGTGACTTGAAAAACACAGAATAGTTTAATTTTTGTACAGTAATACAAAAGACAAAAAGCCAATAAAAATAATAATTTCTGCAGCAGATATACTGTATGTCAGTTTCAGCTGTCAGTATACATAATTAGTCATAATGTCATAACTCAGCAGTATAGACTAATGTTTGTATGTTTCTAGTGTTGGCAGGCTCTAGCTTGTTTTTTTCTCATGTATTTAAACTGGAAGCAATGGCTATTCTGTATTTGGTTGTTTCATTATATGGTTAAGGTTAATGAGGTCTGCTTGATCTCTTCTTCAAAGGCCACCTTGGAGTTAATTAGGCCTCTGCATTTTCTTGTTATAATAGCACTACAGCTATTCTCGTGGATTCTTTGAGTTCTTCAAGTGAAAGATTTCTTGTCTCAAGTTTTGCACTTGTTCTTACTGAAAACTTTTTTTCAATTCAGATTCTAGATATTAATGTCTCAAACATAATACATGTTTCAGTGGAGTTTAAATTCTGACCTTTACAGTAGGGGATTTGCAATTTTACTTTAATAGCAGAAAAATCAGTTGAATCTGCATATTACTTTACAGATTTTTTTTTCAGACTGTGACAATAGTCCTTGATAGGACTATTTTTTTTTGTTATACTTGGAGATCAGAACATAGTAAATGTATGATAATGTGTTGTTGCACGTTGCTTGTAATGTTTAATTTCTGGTTAAGACAAAAACTCTAATACAGAAAGGATGTATCTCTAGACATGATATTATGTTGTGTCAAGTCAAAACAGTGTCTATTTGTCTTTTTAATGCTATACAATTGTCAATGTGTTAGATATCAAATAGTTAAAGAATCAGTTTTTTCATTAAATGGGTCAAAACAATTGAAACATTCTTCGAAATATCTTACACAGAAGAAAGAAAGTCAAAGGGGTTTGGAATAACATGAGAGTGAGCAAATGATGACAGAATTTTTATTTTTGGGCAAACTGTCCTTTTAATGTGAACGTTTTCACAGTAAAATTATTTATTATGATAGCCACATTAACATCTTGGACTAAACTCACAGTAGATTGAGCTTAACACAGATGGTTAGTCATTTACAACACAGTTTAATGAAGACCAGTTCCCTGATCATGCAGTATCTTTCCCACTCTGCAACTCTGTGTTGAAATCTTCAGACTTCATGATTGATAACCCTTTTAATCAGAAGGTGCCGCCCATAGAGGAAACACCTTGGCTTCTGCAGTCACCCGTTACGCACCCATGCCAAGGTTATTTAAATAGAGGAAACCCTCCATTACCCCACCTCTGACCTTGCAACACTCATTTCTCCCAAGGGACCTATTTCTCCCAGCCATAAGCATGCCTAATCAACAACCGCAGCCGTGATGCTCAGAACCCAGCCCGTCTGCATCCCTAACCTGGTCTTGAACAGTGGCTGGAGAATTCTGGAGGCCAGTCAGCTTTAATTAACCAGCAGGTCCCAGACAGAGCATGAATCACCTCACTGCAGTAATAACTTCGATAAGCAGTGGGATTTGAGCACTGCTCGTCTCCCATCAGCTATTTTTGTCCCTATTTTCTAATTAAACAATGGAGCAAAAGTGTCAGGGTATGCCTATGCAGTTCACAAAAAAATCCTTTTGTAACGCTCAGTTTGCTGACGACTTAAATATGGAGTGTTAGATGTGCTGTAGGATGCTTCATTGGTCTTTGCTGATAGTTGTTGACAGACAGATAAACTCTCAAACAGTTTTTCCCCCTTTTTAAGATTTTTATTTTTTATTTTTTTTTAAATAAGCTGCATCTACTTCATCTTTCTGTTCTTTGTTCTTCTCCATTTAGGGCCAGTTTTACTAAACCGGGCAAATTAGTGTGAGAGCGCAATTCCAAAACAGCCCTGATGGGCGTGGAAATTTCTGCGGGTGATTTACTAACAATGCACAAATTAAAGAACACAGACGCAACATCTCATTTACATATGGAACAATGCAATATACCAGGCGCAGCTCAAATTAGCGAAGTCGCAAATAAAGAATAAAGAAATGAAGCCACAGTACGTTGAAAAGAACCGGAGGCCAAAAATGAAGGTTTGCTAGAAGTTTTGACTGGTATTGCGTGACTCCTTGTTGATTGTTCCAAGTCGTCTTTTATTTCCTGAAGCAAATTAAAAATATCATGGCTTGGCAAATGATATGTTCGGATAATGTGTTCTTCTGGCATTCAAAATAAATTAGTACGTGTGGAAAAAAATCCTCTCCCTTCTACCATGCGCTCTCTGTTCTCTGCGGTGCCTCCTCCTAGCAACAATAATTGCAGCCATTTCAAGCACAAAAATAGTTTAGACATGCTTTTTTTTTGGGCGTTAAATAATGGCGCAAATGCCAGTAATTTGACGAGCGCAAACCTTTGTAAAACACTTTGCATGATTCATTTGAATACTCTCCTCCCAGAATTTTTGTGTCTGAAAGGGAAACTCCTAAAATGCATATTCAATAAGGTCAGGCACAAAAATAACTGTGTCCACGCCTTTTCAGTGCTAATTCGTCACTGCGCGTCTTTAGTAAAACCTGACAGTACAATTTTAACGCCAAAAGACGGTTTGCACTGGCGCAAGCTGTTAGTAAAACTGGCCCTTAATTAGAGTATATAAAAGCTTGACTTTTCCCTTTAAATTCAGTTTAGCTTAAAGGGACAGTTCACCCAAAAAATTAATTTCTGTTCAAATTTACTCATTTTCCATTGTTCAGAAACTGCATGATTTTTTTCTTCTTTAAAACACAAAAGGAGATGTTTAACAGAATGTTTATGCTGCTCGTTTTCATACCAAGAACATGTATGGTAAAGAACAGCATATAATGGTGCAAATGCCTTGTGTGCTATTTTTGTGTGTACAAGTTATTTTCCAAGCAATGAAATTAAAGCGGCCACTATTTGCACAAAGTGTAAATAGCATATTTGCACAAAGTGTAAATAGCATATTTTAGCGATAGATGCTATTTACACTAAATTAAATGGGGACTAAAGTTTTCAAGCTTTAAAAAGGACACAAAACCACCATAAAAGTATCAATAATTGGTCCACACGAATTGTGTCCCATTTTCTAAGTCATACTGTACAGTAGCTTTGTGTGAGAAACAGTCAGTACAGTTTGTGAACAGTCGTTCAGACTGGTTTTGTGAACTGAATTAACCAATTCTTTGTAAAGATAAAACAAACAAACAATCAAATAAACACGATTTGCTCATAAATTCATCATAAATTAGTTTGCTACCTTTCTTCTGAACAGTTAAGACTAGGGTGGATGTCAAGGTTTCAGTGAATAACTAAAATTTCTCACGTAAAGATATTGTATGACTTCAGAAGGAAAAAATGGCATGAGGATCAATTCTAATGCTTTTATGCTTTATCATTCTTTTTAAGCTTGAAAGTATCAGTCTCCATTTAATGGCATGTAAAAGAGCAATCAGCACATATTTCAAATTTTCTTCTTATGTGTTCCACAAAAAAAAAAAAAAAAAATCATATGAATTTGGAATGACGTGGATGAGTAAAAGATAACAGTTTTGGGGGAGCTATTCCTTTAAGAATGAGTAAATGTTTGGTCAAATGCCACTGACGTGCACTGAATGATAAAGAAATGTTCTTCCCTTTGAGTTGTTGCTGGCTTTGATTCTGGCACAGAACTGATGAAGCATGACAGGCACCTTACTGTAAAGAACACTAATTGTGTGTCAGCTGACAGGTGTAAAGCCTGAAGTTTCAAACATACGAGGAGGAGCAGTAACAAGATGCTCTGAATGTCTTTTTGGAGGAAGATTTGGAGCATACAAATTGGGCTGCATCAAATGCAGTGAAATAGAGAGAGGTGCATCCTGCCCTCACAAAGGTTGCTATTTAATTGATTGCGACAGCTCTGCTAGGTATTCATGTGGCACCAGCAACATCAGAAGAAGTAGGCCACCACAACTTGAGTGCATTGACATTGCTGTTTTTATGTTCTCCATACAAGAGAAACAGACGTCACATCACAGACGATTCTCGAAGTAGACAGTGGATGAATTGCACAAGCAAGCTCTCAAACCCTGCAATAAAACATGCCTTTCAGAAAGCAGGAACATTTTTTGGGTGAAGTCAAGGGCCCTGAGAAAATGGACTCACCTGTTAGTCCCCCTTCAGCTGAAACACCCTAGGGAAAACCAACATCGAGAAGCTGAAAATGTCAAACTGCTTTGTCATGTCCCATATTAGTCATAGAGGATGCTTGCTGAATTCTGAGCTGTGATCCCAGACCAGAGCAGCAGACAGACCAGATTGCCACTGTCCTCGTCTCATCTTTCTCCATTGAGATATACTGTAAGACACTAGCTGCATTTCCTTTATGCATTTCCTTTAAGTCCTTTATGCATTAATAGTAATATACCTACACTACCATTTGGGCTGAGAACTTAAAAAAAAATAATAATAATAATAATAACGATAATAATAATTTAGTACTTTTTGCATAGATACAAAGTATTTTTATTTCAAATAAAAAGGCATTATTTTGAACTTTCTATTCAAATAATCTGGAAAAAAAAATGTATCACAGTTTCCACAAGAAGGTTAAGCAGCAAAACAATTTTCAACATTAATAATGATTAAAAAAAATGTTTCTTGTACACCAAATCAGCATATTAGAATGATTTCTAAAGGATCATGTGATACTGACGACTGTGAAAATTCAGCTTTGCCATCACAGGAATAAATTACATTTTATAATACTATATATTAAAACAGAAAAAAAAAATATTGTAATAATATTTCACAATATCACTGTTAACTGTATTTGAGATCGAATAAATGCAGCCTTGGTGAGCATATAGAGACATGGTTCAAAAACATTTAAAACATCTTACTGGCCCCTCACAGTCAAAGAAGACTGCAAAGACTGAAAGTGAAGTAATACAGAGGGGATTTTTATGAGTAAATACTTAAATTTAATTCAAAATTTTGACAACTAGAGAGCATATCTTCTTTTGTGGACTTACTTGTTGGGCTTCAACTTGACTAGTTGTTGAGAAAACTATGCCATGTGGGGACTTACTAGTGTTCAAGTTATTGGCTTTTTTAGATTACTTTACTGCAATCCAAACAGAGCCCTAGCAGGGTTAGGGATGGTTTAATTGCCAATTACAAAAAAACGTTACCTTCTGTTTACAACATACACAAGTCTAAGGAACCGCAGTCGATATATCTCTCAGGGCAGATGGACAGCCTCTGGACACAAAGAAGAAGAGAAAATCTGTTCTCAGATAATCTCTTCTTGAATGCCTTTTTGCCATTGTCTTTCCAAAGGCAAGCTTTATTTTGAAGGTTGTATATGGTGTGGGGCCGCATTGTTCCACGTGGCCCAGTCTGGCTGTCAAACCCGGAGGGAGAATGTCTCTTTTTATGTCTCTGCCTACGAACCCTGCCACAGAATCTCTCTGTCTTTCACCCCCCTACTTAATAAACCATTTTCTATTTACTTGCTTCTTGCTGTCTTTTGCTTTCAGCAATTTGACTAAGTGACTACTGACTAATGTTAAAAAAGTGGTCTGTAAGGAAGGCAAGGCCTCCCCTAAATGCTTTAGCTGTATTTAAAGTAATAAAATAATACTCCATGTGACTTTTATTAGATAGATATATCAGTACAGACAAATTAAGCAAAAGCAAGAGCTTGATGCTGTTGTAGACTGGTTTACCTCCTTCTATCTCTCTATTAAAGAGGAGTTTAATCGCTTTTATATAATTGTTATTGACTGTTTTGGCTGTTCCAAAAGATGTGGGATTCTTTCTGTTGGTCTTCCAAAAGGTCCTCCCTCTGTTCTCGTTTTCTCTCTTCCTCTGTTTTTTTTTTCATTTCCTCTCTCTCCAGCTTGTTTGAGATTTTCCACCCACCCACAAGCTGTGTTCATGTATTTGGACAGTTGAGTGTACATGTTGCATTTTATCTGCATCTCTTTGGTGTGTCTTCTCATTGTTTTATAACACATAAATGCACCCAAGCTGTGAGCACTTATACAAGTTAGACCGTGCCATCCACTGTGTCATGACACTGCAGTGAACTAGATATTGGCCCTCTGTTATTGGTCATGTCAGGTATTTCCTCCGTGTTGGTGAGTTGGAGTTAAAGGTAGAGTGTGTACGTTTTGTGCCACTAGGGCAGGGGTCTGCAGCCTTCAACATCAAAAGAGCCATTTTGGCCCCTTTCCCACCGAATAAAATTCACGTGGACCCACAAAATATTTGATGCCCAAATAAAGATAACACGGCATATAGCAAAAGTTTTATATTCAGTTATGTTACAGGGCAGGGGAGTAGCAATCATTTCAGAAGTGAGGGGGATAGAAATGTCAAATGTAGTAATAATACTAATAATTTTAATATTTATTTATGTATGTATAACTGACAAAAAAAAAATATCTCTTACTTTTAATTGGCTAAGAAATAAAATACACTGCTGGACAATAACCAATAATTTGTCTTCTATAATATTTTTGATAAATATTTGATCAAAAATGACAATTTTATGGTTATGATTGTACTATCAGTATATATACTACAAACACTTTTTCCATTTTTATCTCAGAATAAGGCAGAACATATATTTTATAGCTTCTGTACTGTAATTAATGCTGTCAATTACCACTGTATAATTCATATTTATTATCTGGAGAAGACTTGAAAAACACACACAAACCATATCGTCTTCACGTTTCATCAGTTAAGTTTTATGCTTGTTATTCAGCTTAGCTACAGCCATAGCGGGATGCCTGTCAAAAGTTATTATTACTTCTCATATGAGTCCGTTTTGGACTTTCTGCGAAAGAGCGCCCTCCGGCTTCGAGTATGAATGAAACATTCAGCGCATGAGAGTGTTCAGCGCTCCATGATGTTCACATCGTTTTGGATACGAATAAAACCTATCCAAAACGAGGTGACTAGCTTTTCTCTTTTAATTTAAATCTAGATTTTTTCACATTGGCGCTTGAAAACCTCTACTTTAACACACTTGACCGAGAAAAAGTGCAGGGGAAGAGTTTAGGTTGTATTAAAAGTCGGGGGGACGCCTCCCCCGCGTATTGTACACCCACACTACAGGGAGCCACCGCAGAGGGATGAAAGAGCTTATGTTGCCGACAGAAGGTTGCCGACCCCTGCACTACAGGCACCAAGCAGAATTGTTAAAATAGAAATATTGCTTCCAAACAGGTTTCCCAAACACTCCATTCTGTGGGGGGAGTGAATGTCCAGCGCTCTCTCCACTCTCAATACCATGACTGAGGTGAGACCCTTGAGTAAGGCACCGAGCCCCCAGCTGCTCACCGGCTGCCACAGCATAAATGCGTGTATATGGACTATATGCCACTAGTCCATGATTTTTGTACATGTATTTAACTGCATCTGTAATATTTCTGTCCCTGTAGAGTAGTTCACTGCTCAGTATACTCAGTACAAATGAATATTAATAAACACATTCTCATTTTGTCAGTAATTTATTTTCATATCACTCCTGTTTGCTTGCTTTTTTCCTACCTTTATGGCTTTAATATGTTGTATTTTCTACTAAGAAACCCATGATATCAGCTCTAGCGACAGCTGTTTATCTAGAATGCTGGCTTCCAGACACATGACCCAAAAGATTATGTCTTATTAGTCAGTGTTTTTCCTTCCCTCACTGGAAGAAACTTGGCAGAGTCAGGAGTGAGAAGAAATGGGCTTCTGGAGCCTTTTAATGGCAATAATAAGAAATATCTTAAAATAAAAAGTAAAAAAAGAAATAAAATTACAGTGCTCCAAATGTCATGTTTTGTGGCAGGAACATTTCTTTATAATGCTGCTTGAGTTTAATGTTGTTTTTCAAATCAAATACCTCCATTATAATTCATCCAATGTTGCAGCTAACTTTTAGAAGAAAAACTACCTGCCACAGTCTCAAGTGGAGACAGATTTCATGGGCAGCAGACAGGTGGCTCAGTCTGGGCTTAAATTAAGTTGTCTTTCCTGACTCATGTTCCTGGGTCTGTAATGGGCTTGAGATGGGTTTATTTGGCCTGCTGAGGGCTCAGGCAGTGAGGGTCCATTTATTTGGCTCAGTCCTTACTGTGATTAAAAGGTTCCATTATACAAGAGTGGAGAATCAAGTGGAAAATAATGTTCTTCCGGCAGCTACACTCAGTATGAGGAAGTAGTCAGCCTACTTGTTCGTAAGGGAGAATATACATATAGAGACATTAAAAGCAAGAGGAGCTGTACTGTATCACATACATATAAAAAATAATTAAATAAATTGCTCAGTATGGCAGCTCTAGGAATAGAGGTTGTGCATTTCAGTTGACTGAAATGTATGTATAGTTAAAATATATATGCACAGTTGACAAAAAAAAGTTGTCTGCACTGACATGCCTCAAAAGGACTTTGTTAGCATGTTGCTAAACTAACGACTGCACTGTGTCTGATCTTTTCTTTCTGCAGCAACTGATGCGATCTTCAGTTTTCCACATGTTCATCCTCAGTATGGTGGCCGTTGACGTGATTGTAGCTGCTAGCAATTACCACAGGGGCGAGGACCATAAACTCACCAATGACGAGTTCTACCTGGCTGAGGTAAGACCTCTCAAAATTGATTCTTAGAAACCTGTTGATTTTTAAAATTTCTTTTTAATGTGTGCAGCAATTTCACAAGAGCACAATGAGCTTTTGCTGAAACGCATTGATTATTAACAAGTGTTAAATATGATATATTACTGATTTAATTTGAGATGAGAAGCACATCTGTTGTTTAAAGGTATAGTTCACCCAAAAATGAAAATTCTGTCATTAATTACTTACCCTCAAGTTGTTCCCATCCCGTAAGACCTTCGTTCATCTTCAAAGGGTAAAAAAGCTCTTGGATTTCATTAAAAATATCTTAATTTGTGTTCTGAAGATGAACAAATTTCTTAGGGGTTTGGAACGACATGAAGGTGAGTAATTAATAACAGAATTTTCATTTTTGGGTGAACTAACCCTTTAAGTTTAAATTCAAGTTTATTGTCATTCCGCTATATGTGGGATAGAAATGTGCTGCACGAGACCACGGTGCTACATATACAGTGGGGAAAAAAAAATATTTGATCCCCTGTTGATTTTGTATGTTTGCCCACTGACAAAGAAATGATCAGTCTATAATTTTAATGGTAGGTTTATTTGAACAGTGAGAGACAGAATAACAACAAAAAAATCCAGAAAAAGCTATAAATTGATTTGCATTTTAATGAGTGAAATAAGTATTTGACCCCTTTGCAAAACATGACTTAGTACTTGGTGGCAAAGCCCTTGTTGGCAATCACAGAGGTCAGATGTTTCTTGTAGTTGACCACCAGGTTTGCACATATCTCAGGAGGGATTTTGTCCCACTCCACTTTGCAGATCCTCTCCAAGTCATTAAGGTTTCGATGCTGATGTTTGGTAACTCAAACCTTCAGCTCCCTCCACAGTTTTTCTATGGGATTAATTAAAGGGATAACATTAAAGATCCAGCAGTATATTTAACTATGGGCATGGGGTACTTTTTATCCCTGTTTGTACTAAACCCATCTGGTGGGTTTGCTGCCAAAAAGCTCTTTTTTCAGTTTGATCTGACCATAGAAGCCAGTATCATTTGAAGTTCCAGTCGTGTCTGATAACTGAATATGCTGGAGTTTGTTTTTGGATGAGCGAGGAGAATTTTTCTTGAAACCCTCCTGAACAACATGTGCTGATGTTGGGGCTGTTTGATTTTTTTATTTTTTTTTAGGCTTTCTGACCCCAAGACTCAACTAATCTCTGCAGTTCTCCAGCTGTGGTCCTTAGAGAGTTTTTAGCCACTCAAACTCTCCTTCTCACCGTGCATTAGGACGATATAGACACACATCCTCTTCCAGGCAGATTTGTAACATCTTTAGTTGATTGGAACCTCTTAATTATTGCCCTGATGGTGGACATGTGGATTTTCAATGCTTTAGCTTTTGTCTTACAACCATTTTCTATTTTGTAATGCTCAACAATCTTGTTCTGCACATCAGAACTATATTCTTTGGTTTTACACTTTGTGATGGATGATTAAGGGAATTTGGCTTTGTGTTCCTCATATTTATAATCTTGTGGAACAGGAAGTGATGGCTGGACAATTTCATGCTCCTAGTCACCCTGGTGTGCTATAAAATGTAAATATGAATGGGAATCTACTTCAGAGACATTTTACTCATAAGAATTTCTAGGGGTGCCAATAATTGTGGCCAACATGCATTGGAGAAAAACATTTATTTCATCATGAGATTTTCTCCCCACTTTCAATTGTTTTACTTCAATGATAGGTTAGAATTTTGTGAATTTTTTTTGAATGAGAGATCAAAAGGATAAATAATGCAGATTTATTTTCACAGCCGCCTTTGCTCATATTTACCAAGGGTGCCAATATTACAATATTAGTGGAGGGCACTGTATGTGACAGTATCAAATTTTCACAATAGTCATTGAAGCTTTTGTCACGATATATGTTTTTTTAAAATCACAATATATAATTTCTGAAAATGAAAAAAAAAAAAAGTCCTCCTAACAGGTTAAATAATTTTATTAAAGTAAGATTAGAGGGAAAAAGATTGTTCAAATGAACGAAAGAACAATAGGTAACACTTTACAATGTGTTAACAATAGTTAAAGCAGGTTAACATTAACTAACAATGTGCAATAGCTAATTGTTGCAGTAGTTAATATTCTAGTAGTAATTAGTATTAATTATTTGGTGCTATTGTGGAGACTAAAGCGAATATAAATATCTAAATTACTGTGAAACATTATTTACACAGTTAGGAAAGTAGTTTTGTTTACAGGGTTACCGGGGTAACGACAGCATTTCTCCCTCCGTCAGCGCCCTCTAGTGGCGAATGTTTCATTCAGCGCGTCTCCTTCACTCGCTCTGCCTCTCTTCTCATCTGTGCTCATTTAAATTAAACTGTTGCCTTTTTAAAGTTCAGTAATAATATGAGGCTGTATCGCTATTTTTCCATAAATAAACTGAAGAAATTAATACGTTTGTTATAGGCTACTGTATAAGTTGTATTTTGTATTGTATTCGCACTCATGCTCCTAAATACATTTTCCAGTTCGCACACATCTATTTTTAGTCGAAAATGCGAGTGAAATGCTCGCACTGTCGAGCCCTGTGAAGAGTTTGTGGTCATCTTTGACATATTTTTTGTTTAATGATTCGCCAAATATTCTCTATTGGTGAAAGATCTGGACTGCAGGCAGGCCAATTCAGCACCCGGACTCTTCTACTACGAAGCCATGCTGTTGTAATAGCTGCAGTATGTGGTTTTGCATTGTCCTGCTGAAATACACAAGGCCTTAGACATCGTCTGGAGGGGAGCATATGTTGCTCTAAAACCTTTATATACCTTTCAGCATTCATAGTGCCTTCCAAAACATGCAAGCTGCCCATACCGTATGCACTTATGCACCCCCATACCATCAGAGATGCTGGCTTTTGAACTGAATGCTGATAACATGCCGGAAGATCTCTCTCACTCTTTAGCCCAGAGGACACGGCGTCCATGATTTCCAACAAGAATGTCAAATTTGGACTCATCTGACCATAGAACACTTTTCCACTTTGAAACAGTCCATTTTAAATGAGCCTTGGCCCACAGGACACGACGGCACTTCTGGACCATGTTCACATATGTCTTCCTTTTTGCATGATAGAGCTTTAGTAGGCATCTGCAGATGGCACAGAGGATAATGTTTACAGACAGTGGTTTCTGGAAGTATTCCTGGGCCCATTTAGTAATGTCATTGACAGAATCATGCCGATGAGTGACGTAGTGTCGTCTGAGGGCCCGAAGACCACGGGCATCCATCAAAGGTCTTCAGCCTTGTCCCTTATGCACAGAGATTTCTCCAGTTTCTCTGAAACTTTTGATGTTGTTATGCACTGTAGATGATGAGATTTGCAAAGCCTTTGCAATTTGACGTTGAGGAATGTTGTTTTTAAAATATTCCACAATCTTCTTACGCACTCTTTCACAGATTGGAGAGCCTCTGCCCATCTTTACTTCTGAGGGACTCTGCCTCTCTAAGACATCCCTTTTATAGCTAATCATGTTACAGACCTGATGTCAATTAGCTTAACTAGTTACTAGATGTTCTCCCAGTTGAATCTTTTCAAAATTTCTTGCTTTTTCAGCCCTTTGTTCTCCCCATGCCAACTTTTTTGAGACCTGTAGCAGGCATAAAATTTGAAATGAGCTCATTTAGTGGATAAAAGTGCAAAATTTCTCCGTTTAAACATTTGTTATGTTCTCTGTGTTCTATTGTGAATACAATATTGGCTCATGTGGTTTGAAAGTCTTTTAGTTTTCATTTTATTCAAATTTAAAAAATGTCCCAACATTTCCGGAATTCGGGTTGTACATTAATTTCTTATAATTTTTAATTAAGATTTTATCTAGTACACAGCATATATCCGATGCCTAAAATGGATGCCCCAGATGTTACTAGTCACACTTTTCATGCTAGGTGCTACAAGTGCTGCATAATTTGAATCCCACTGTGAAAATCTTCACATCTTTTACAGATATTCAGTGTCAAGACGCTACTTGATAATAAACTTTTCTGGGATGGGTTTTCTGTGCTTTCTTTGTCTTGGCAATGTTTATTAGTTTTAAAAGACACAATTTTGCACTGTTATCTTGAGTTATGAGAAGAACCCTTATATTGTTATTGCACTCAAACGCATCAGCAGATCGGATTTTACTGAAAGCTCATATATACATATCCTCATCGCTTTCTGTCGCCTTAAAATCCCTGAGATTAAATCAACTGAGTGATAATGTGGGCGCAAACAGCTTGTGGGCAACACTCCATTTTAGCGAGTGCCAGGTTGGTATGTGTGTATATGTGTCCTGTTTACCACGCACTGCCTCTGCAATCAGTATGCAGGTGGCACAGTGGGAACAAAGACAGATAGAGGAGTGTGGCCACCCGCCCACTCCAAGCTGAAAGACAGAGATAAGGAGGAAGAGGCACCCCACATATTCACAGACCGATCCATCTCATCATTAATCCACACTGCTCTTTATTTGGATCAGACCAAATGGGGGAAAACTGGGGAAATACTACTTTTGTTTTCTGTCATCTGTTGACATTCCCGTGCCTTAATGCATCTCACAAAGACTGCATTTATTTCCCATTACGTCTTTCCTATATATATCTTATACATGAAAAAGCAGAGTTATTTTAAGTGGAAATGGTTCTTCAGCCCTCTTTGTATGAATGTGCATGTATTCACATATGTGTTCCCTTTGCAAAAACCAAAGGCTCTAGGGATACTTAAAAGCAATTACTAAGAAATGGGCACACAAGGAACAGCTCTCCATTATCATGCTTCCTGCCTCTCATTGTTTCTTTCTGTCATTTTCAGGTCGCCTTCACTGTGCTGTTTGATTTGGAAGCCCTGCTGAAAATCTGGTGTTTGGGCTTCACTGGCTACATCAGTTCCTCTCTACACAAGTTTGAGTCTCTGCTTGTAGTGGGCACCACCCTGCACATCTACCCTGATCTCTACCACTCGCAGTTCACCTACTTCCAGGTTAGAGATTCAGAGATAATCTAGAAGCAGTCATTACTGAAATTTATTGTACAACTACTCAAGCAAACCTGCAACATGTTCCAGAAATCAACTTATGGTGTGGTGTTGGAAGCTTGTGATGTGAGACCAATAAAAAATGCTACATTTTAGTAACATCTGATAGTAGAAACTTAGTTTGAGGTAATTTGATTTGATTTCTCATCCACATTGTCATCTGCCAACATGTTACCATGCTAATTTTTAGACAAAGGGGCCCTATCATACACCCGGCACAATGCGGCGCTAGGCGTGACACAAGTGTTTTTTTCTAGTTTCAGCCCGATGCAGTTATCATTTTCACATCCTGCCCCAGGTTGTTTAAATAGCAAATGCATTTGTGCCTATTTGTGCACTCATGGGCGTGCTGGTCTGAAAACGAGGTGCGTTCAGACGCATTGTTGGCGCGTTGCTATTTTGAGGCAACTGAAATAGACTACACCATTGACCAACTTAAACCTGGTCTAAAGTCAATGGCGCAGTAGTTTTTTTTTTTTTTTTTTTTGTTATTTAAAGAGCGCGTTAGTAATATGCGCCTATAGGCGGGTCCACAACGCGCGTACACTCTGCTTATTACACACACAGGGATGCGCAGCTGCACACATACATGCCAAATATGAAAAATTAAAGGATTACAATGTAAAAGATTATTATTGTGTAGGCTACATAAATATAAAAATGCCTACATGTCATAATGGATAGTCATTGCATGTATCAGAATCAGGCTACCTATTTGCTCGCCAGAGTATGTGAGCGGAGTGGAGTGTCAACAGTTTCTTGTCGGCGCTCCAAGCATTTAATAATCACTCCACTCCAGCTCCACTCCGGGTTCAACTTTTCCCACTCCCACTCCACTCCTCGCTTACTGACATCAGAAACGCCGCTCTGCCTTTGCTCCGCATCTAAAGTATTTCAGTATGTTTGAAATATCACAGTTTTTATCAGTTATTTTACCTACGGATCGATACATGTCTTACAGATTACTGCTCATTCGAAATTGGATACAGATGAAGTAGCACTGTAAGATTACATTTGTTTGAATGCATTATTGAGAGAGCAATTGCGTGTGAATAGGTGTTGTAGTACTAGTTTAAATCATGTTTTCAGCTGAAAATATTCAGTATCTAGAAGGAACAAACAAATTCCTTGAGAACTATAGCATCCCGCTCATGTCCATTGCCGTCATCATAGCCTTCACATTCTTTCTGATTTGAGTGATCATTCTCTATCAAGCTAGCTAAATATGTTAAACGTGAATTCTTGCTAAATATGCAGTTATATTACGGGCTGTTGGTATGAATTGTACTCATGATGGAATGCTCTTGGAGCAAGTGAAAACCATGACGCTCCGACTTTTAAAAAATCCCCTCCTCGCTCCAGTCAAAATCACACCGCTCCACTCCGCGCTCCACTCACATACTCTGTTGCTCGCACATTAGCTGCTCCTCTCCTTTCCTCTCTGGAGACGCGTTTGGTCTTTGCGCTTGAAAATTCCGCCGTGTAAATAGCGAATCTGCCATAGCACAAGAGCAACAGGCTCTTAAAGGGAATGGGAAATGAGACTCTCATTGGTTTTTTGCACATTATGCCCAAAACACACCCATTACTCATTAAAAGAATAGGGCCAACCCTTTTAGACCATGTGCCGGGTGCGCCGACTGTTTTCCCCGTCGTTAAACTAGCAAAAGTGGATTTGGACACGCCCCAAGTGCACCTGCGCCGTGCGCTTTAGACCATGCGCTTAGATCGTTAAAATAGGGCCCAAAATGACAAAATACGGTCTTTGTAGATCTCAGATTAGTTTTCAGACATTATTGATTCTGATGGTAACGTTTTGACAAATTACGTTATTTTTATTGAGGCCATGACATGTGCAGCCACGGCATTTGTAAAAGGCTCCCTGCATGAGTGCAACACCTGCTAGATTCTGAGATGCTAATCATGCACTAATGCAGGGTAATAACGCATACTGGTGGCCATGGCGGAGCTGTTTTCATACAACTCCAGGCAGCTGCAGGGAATGGGAATGGATGAAGCCCGCTCACGTTGACAAGCCTCATTAAGGACACAACCTGCGCTCTCCCTCCAGTTTTCTCTCGGCAGGAGGGGCGGAGCTCCAGCCGTGAATATTCATATCTTCCCCTCATGTCTGAGTTCATTATGAAGCTGCCATGAAAAAGACACGATTCACCGTGAGCAGTCACCATGTTAAATTTGATATGTAAATAGCATTCTATATTTTTCCATCATTAGTGAAATGAGTCATTGTCACAAATAGCAATGTCTGGCTTCAAACTCATATTCTAAAACTTTTTGAACATAATTGCTTTGCATTATTGAATGTTCTGTAATTGTTTTTTTTTTTACAACTTTTATTAACTTGTTCTACATTTAGGTGCTTGAAGATGTTTTTTTTTGTATCAGTATAAGTTAGGTACATATTGTATCAGCAACACATAGCTGCAATGTGTGTAACAAGTTGAGGTCATAAGTATACATAAACCTTGCAGAATCTGCAAAATGTTCATTCACAAAAATAATTTAATAAGCAGTTTTTAAGACTGTTCTAGCTCCTTACTAGAAAGACCAGTAATGTATTCATTGTTTTACTGTAAAGTTCAAACTAACACTTTGCTTTCCAGTTTGCCATATTCAATAGGTCTTACATGTTTCTGGAGAGCCTAATTAGTACTCGATTTCCATTGATTCTCAAGCTACGCAGTAAGAAAACTCTTGTACATTACACAAAGTGTCCCCAAGTAAAGTTCATTGTCTTCCTATGAAGAATTTTCATTTATGTATTTGGAAGATGCTTTTAACTAAAGTAACTTTCAGTGTAATTAAGATATATACCATATTTACACATATTCATCAGCATGTGCGTTCCCTATGAGTCAAACCCATAACTGTGGTCTTACTAGCACCAGGCTTTACCAGCTGAGCTACAGAAACTCTGTGATTAGAATTTAACTGAAATAGAGTTTCAAAAATCAATATTATAACTAATGGTCAGCATCATTAGATGAGCATTGTAGTTTTAGATCTCTGAAACAACAAAACCCAAAAGAAGCACATTTGCCAATGTGTTTGTTGTGCAGAAAGACCTTCTCCTGAGGATTGCTGAATGATTTTTCTAGGTTTAAATGTAACAACAGCAGGAAGACTCTCAGGTCACGTTCAGCTAGAAGCAAATGGATCAATATCCATTCTCTGCTCGTGATCAAAACTCAACTTAGATGCATCAATGCTCAAATTTGTTGTCACCTAGAGTAATTTAATAACTGCTTGAGCGACAATGCAATTTGTAGCCAAGTTACTCTGGGAAGAACCCAATATCAAATGTTTGCTCATCAAAAATCAATAAAACAAACACCAATATGCTCCATAGTCCTTCTTCTGGTGATAGTTTTCATGGTAATATTTATGTCAAACCTGTGTAATAAGATGGTTCTGTTGATGTATTGGTTGGTTGATGCTTTGACAAGCAGGGATGGGCAGTATTTCAAATACATGGATTTGAAATACAAAATACTATTTTGTTTTTAAATACCTTTTTGCATTTAAATATATTTAATCTTAGTATTTTTGTATTTTCAAAATACATAAGGTACTTTGCCAATCAACCTCCTTATTAGACTGCTGATTTCCTGCAGGGATGGGCAGTATTTCAAATACATGTATTTGAAATACTATTTTGCATTTTGTATTTAAATACCTTTGGAAAAAGTCAAATGTATTTTGTTTTTAAATACATTTAATCTTAGTATTTTTGTATTTTGAAAATACAAAAATACTAAGCTTAAATGTATTTAAATGCAAAAAGGTATTTAAAAACAAAATAGTATTTTGTATTTCAAATACATGTATTTGAAATACTGCCCATCCCTGTTGACAAGTTGGTTTAAATTAAGAAAATTTAAATGTTCTTCCTTCTTACCTGCAGGTTTTGCGAGTGGTCCGTCTAATAAAGATTTCTCCGGCGTTGGAAGACTTTGTGTATAAGATTTTCGGTCCAGGGAAGAAACTCGGCAGTCTAGTGGTGTTCACTGCCAGTCTACTCATAGTGATGTCTGCCATCAGTCTGCAGATGTTCTGCTTTGTGGAGGACTTGGATCGTTTCACCACATTTCCACGGGTAAATCTCCCTCTTTCTGGAGACACAGAAAGTAGTTGTAGATCAAAAGATGAAGTGTTAAAACAGTTTGGTCTTGGAGGTGCAGATAAAGTTCTTGAAATCTGCGAATTACGATTGGAGATTTTGGTATCTTGATCATTTTTATTTGTGATTTAAATAGCAGAGATGTTAAAATACTTACAATTGTCACATCAGAAAAACACTGGTTAAATGTAGAGAAGAACTCAGAAACCAGCATTGACCAAAATATCTCTAAATCTATTATACTACTTAATTTGTCAGCAGATGTAAGACTCTCTTCCAAGTTTTTTGATACTATGTGCTCATGAGAGGGGTTCTCATTAGTGGTGTCTTTTTATCCTCCGTTATTAGTGGGACTCCACTGATCCCAATGCGTGCTGGGATTTGGAGGGGCTCACATAAACAGATGCCGCTCATTTCCAAGGCGGGTGGCACGATAACATTGAAGATAATGATGTTTACCCAGCTCCCTTGTCAATAGACCTGTTGCAAAATTATCTTCATCTGCAGTCACTCAGAGACAGTGTGACTTGTGACCAGGCTTGGGACCAGCTGGGCTTAGACCTTCATTTGACTTCCATGGAAAAAAGGCCATGAAAATGTGGTCTCATATCTCCATATGTTGCTGAGACCTGGGCCGCACTGTTTTTTCTTCTTCCTTATTTTTATTTGCATCCATTTCAGTGAATGTTGTGTTCTGCCTTGTCTTATTTTTTTCGCTGCACTGTCAGTCAAAAATCCTTGTATATACATGAGAATATGTTTAGGAAAACTGACAAACGTAAAATTGTTACTCTGCCTTGTTAGTTTTCAAACTTCCATTTTGTTTTGATGACTGGAAAGGTCAGGAGTCAGGACAATTAGCGCCATCTATCAAATTCATGAAAGCGTACATCTGTTATACCTATTAACTATTAAAGTTTTAGTTTAACCAGAAATTGTTTTTTCACCCTTATGTTATTCCAACTGTGTATGACTTTCATAATATCCAGATGAGGCACTGAGGGCTGTCAAGCTTGTAAAGGACTTTTGTTGTTTTCTCATAAAAGAATAAAGAAATGCAGGCTGATAAAAAACATACAAACTGATAAAAAATACAGGCTGATGATTTCTCTTTTTCTTTCCTGTAGGCATTTATGTCCATGTTCCAGATTCTTACACAGGAGGGATGGGTGGATGTCATGGACCAAACTCTGGTGGCAGTGGGACAGATGTGGGCTCCAGTGGTGGCCATATACTTCATTCTCTACCACCTGTTTGCCACACTGGTAAATATAATTATTTGTGCTTTTTCTGTAAGATGAAACAAAAGAACTTCTATAGAGTGCTGCAGTGATGACACATTTTTGTAGGCCAACTTGAAAGTTAGCATCACCCAGTCAGATTTCTCCATTGGCTTTTGCAATATTGCAAAAAATAAGCTCTGTAACCAACAAAAGTTTATAATTCCTACACATTTTGTTCATCATCATAGTCTTTACAATTTAACACAACACAACTTTAACACAAATTTTGAAGCCTAAATACAATCACCAGAAGTAAAATTCTAAATGTAGGCAAACTTCACCACAGTTGCGTAACTTCAATGTAACCATTATTAGGCTTCCGACAAGTTATAATAGTTTGCAAGAGTGTGATTATAAACACAATGAGGCTATAAAAATGGACTAATGATTAGATTCATTTTCCTGTTCAGCGTGATGATTTTTAAGGTCCTCGACAACCTGTAGTCCCTTTTAACCAACTCTAACTTTTGTTAGCAACCGTCTTTTTCAAAACAAGTTAAAGGGTTAGTTCACCCAAAAATGAAAATTAGTCTGTTTTACTCACCCTCAAGGCATCCTAGGTGTATAGGACTTTCTTCTTTCAGATGAATCCTATCGGAGTTGTATTCAAAACTGTCCTGGCTCTTTCAAGCTCTATAATGACATGGGCGGGTGGTAGTGTTCAACAGTGCAAATGTAGTCAAATAAAGCGCACGCATTCATATTAAAACGTGCATCACATGGCTCTGGGGGGTGAATCAAGGCCTCCTGTAGTGAATCCATGTGTTTTTGATGCCATATTTAAAACGATATAAACAGTTTTGTGTAACTTCCGCTATCTGTCGTACACACATTCGCAAGAGACTAGGCTTGTTTGAGATGCACCTCGCCTGAAATGTAGGCGAGAGTAGGCGGCTGCAGTGAGGGGAGGAGTGAAATAAGCGCAGTCAAGACGGACAGTTCTGAGCTCTCGAAATGGAACAGATACCTACGAGATCACAGGCAGATATCACGTTATTCTCACTCATATGCTGTGCTGCTGATAAACATGATATAATTTCAGTTCTGTTGCATTTATATGAATATAAATATGATGAACAAGACACTCAAAGTGCTTGCTATTTAATTCCATACAAAATGCATATTTATCATCCATTTCTACTTTAATACAAACATGTATTTTAAATTTTTATAGAAATATGACAACAATCACATATCTCACACAGAGATCGCACTGACACAGTGTTTGGAAATATTCATGCATAATTTAAATACATAATCGCATGAAATCAGATAAAAAATAAAACATTTTAGAAGAGAACGCAGCATCACAGTTGTCTGAACCAATGAGCATTAAGCTGTGTCGTCAGTCAGTCATTTCCCATCATGCTTTTGATCAGCGTAGTCGGTGGAGAGCAACTGCGCTTGACTGCGTAATCCGACACAGTCGCCTTGCTGTCGCGAGAGTTTTTGGCACACGTCAACATGACCTCAGCCGCCTACGACAGTTAGCAGAAGTGAGAAAAAGGTGTTTATATCATTTTAAATATGAATATTTGTCTTACAAAAACGCATCGATTCGCTACAGGAGGCTTTTATTCACCCCCGGAGCCATATGATGTGCGTTTTAATATGGATGCACACGCTTTATTTGACTACTTTTGACCTGTTGAACACTACCACCCGCCCATGTCATTATAGAGCTTGAAAGAGCCCAGCAGGCACCAGACGTCTATGTAACGTCAGGTTGACGTTGGACATGACGTCGGACAGACGTTGCATTTCAGTTGAAAATGAAAATCGGGTTTGACGTTGACTTAATGTTGGATTTTGGTTGCACAACCTAAAAACAACAAAATCTCAACGTCAGCTGACGTCGGTATTGGACATCAATTTAACATTAGACGTTGAATTTACGTTGAAATTTGGTCACCCGACGTCGCAACCGAAATTTAACCAAATATCAATGTCTTATGACGTTGTGTGCCTGTTTTGTGCCTGCTGGGATCCTGGACAATTTTGAATATAACTCCGATTGGATTCATCTGAAAGAAGAAAGTCATATACACCTAGGATGCCTCAAGGGTGAGTAAAACATGGACTAATTTTCATTTTTGGGTGAACTTTTAAAAACCACAAGGGGTTATTACTGATGTATTTTATGTTAAAGAATAAAACTGGAAAATATTTTGAGCTTGTGTTAACTACGGACCTTATTTCAGGTTTTAAACTAAAAACCCATTCAAAAAACGCATTGACTACAGGACAATGAAACCGGAAGTTATAAAGTGCTAAGTGCTATACAGTATTTTGGTGATGCTATCCAAACATATAAATTAGTGGTTAACCTGTGGTTTTTCGGTGTTTCAAAATGTAATTCTGGAAACTAAACTTAAAAAAATTACAGGTGACATATCAACTCACAGTTGTTGCTCTGGCTCCTTTGGTGCAGGTTAAAACTATGGGAGCATGTGGTCGTAGGGTTTACATAAGATTTACTTAAAAAAATAGGTGGCAGTGTGTGATGGGACTTGTCTGAAGCCCGATCCACCTCATCACATTAATTTTCATTAAGGTATCCAATAAAGGACCCCAATTCAATGTGTTGCACATGCTCTATGTGTTACCAATTTCAGGGATACGGCAGCAAAGCAAATGCATCTAAAATGAAGACAGCTTGCATTTGTGCCGCTGAGAACTAACCAGACTTAGAAAATGTATCATCCTTCATCCTCCTTTCCCTCTCTTGATCTTCTGGCTTACCTAGCCATCAAGAGAACATATTCAGAGATCCTGTAGCAGGTTGGATGTTAGTGAGAGCAGTATTCAAACCTGTAATGGACAGTTTTGTGTGGTTTGAAGAGATGCAGCACTCTAGCTGATGTCTAAGGTACTCAGGTACTCAGTGAATGTGAATAAAGTGGATCAGTCTGTGTGTAGGACTTTCTGTAGTAAAGCAGTTGAGTACTGCCTGCTATGTTTTCTTCAGGCAGTAATTGTTGTGTTCTTCTGTGCATATTGGCCAATAGGTGGCGGTAATAGTTTGTACTAGGGGTAAGTTGAGTACAAAGAAGTAAGGGAGTCGAATCGTTCCCTCTGCATGTGCTGTACCGTTATGATGTTGAAGTTTGTAAATTAAATAATTCTTTATTTGGATATGCCTCTTCATTGCTTCTTACTAAGGACATAACAAATTGGCGACGAGGTACTTTTGTTTTGAGGATGGCAGCTGTTTCTACTTTTCCCACAACATTTTTGCCATGTCCTGGAGAACCGGCTATACCCTTCGATACGTGGCTACGGATGTTCCAGAATTATTTGCTTCTTGTTGGTGCTTCTGGGGATGCATGGCTGGTCGAACGCAAATAGGCACTCCTTCAACATTGTCTTGGGACTTAAGGCCAGAGATTGTTTTATAAGTTGCCAAATCAAGGTGATTCAATGGAGGATGTGATCAAGGCCTTGAAAGCACACTTTGCTCCTCGCAGGAATATAGTGGCTGAGTGTCATGCCTTCAGAAAACGTGTTCAGGAACCAGGTGAAACTATAATTCAGTATGTAGCTGCTCTACGGGATTTACTGGCTACTTGTGACTTCGCAGCTACTCTGGACGAAATGTTGCATGATCAGTTGGTGGAGAATATGTCCAGTCATCGAATTTGTGAGAGATTGCTTTTGGAATCTGAATTGACTCTTGAAAAAGCCATTACCATTGCCACCCAAATAGAAGCTGCTGGTGAACAAGCCAAGTTGTTATCAGGTAATCGATCAGTTCCTGTGCAAGTGATACATGCAAATCCTACACCTCCACCTGCATCTGGACGTCATCGCCGTAGACCACCTTTAAAGCCACTGCCTCCAGCGCATGCTTCAATGCCTTCATCTACTGTTCCTGCTTCGTTGCCCTGTGAATGTTATCATTGTGAATCTAAGAAACACCTCGCGAATGATCACAGCTGCATCGCCACAGTGTAATAACTGTCAAAAGATGGGACATTATTCGCGGGTGTGTTGTTCAGGACAAGCTCGCTCAGTGTGTGAAATTGACTTACCTAAGGTTCAGATCCTTTATATGCATGACTCACTAATTGATAAAATTAGGTGCACTGCTGTCATTGCGACCGCAAGTACGTCTGTGCCTATCGAGCTTACCGTGGATTCTGGGTCATCTGTTTCTATCTTGCCAAAAATTGTGTATGATACACACTTCAGGAAAGACGCTTTTGCAGCCTCCTTCCGTAAGACTGGTGACGTATTCTTGCGCGCCGATTCCCGTACTTGGATGCTTACCTGTCACTGTCTCTAAGGATGACTTCACCTGCTTCACGTGGTTCTTCGTGGTTGAATCTGGCACAGCTCTGCTTGGGATGGATCTTATTAATGGGCTACATCTTCATTTTGAAGGCAATTCAATTCTGCCAGCGCGCACATCAGCTCATGTGTTGTGATTGTCTGCTTTGACACCTCTACCTGCTTTGGGATGCGCAAAAGGCTTTGTGTACAATGTCAAGATTTCGTCAGCTGTGGCTCCTGTTCGCCGCTTACCTTTGTCTGTTAAAGATGCAGTCGGTGAGGAAATACGTTGTCTTCTCGAGTTAGGCATTATCAAGAGAGTGGATGCTTCGCCGTGGGTCTCCCTGATAGTAATAATACAGAAAAAGTTAGGTGCTATTCGTATGTGCGTGGACCTGCGAGAGCCCAACAAGGCTGTAGTTACGAATAGCTACCCACTACCACACATCGAAGAAATGTTGTCTTTGTTTAGAGGCGTGACTGTATTTTCCACTATCGATTTGGAGAGTGCTTACTTTCAGTTGCCATTGCACGAGGAGAGCCGTGATCTGACTGCCTTCATTACACACGAAGGACTTTTCAGATTTTGCCGTGTACCATTTGGTCTTGCTTCAGCACCCTCCGCCTTTCAGAAAATGTTGGCAACAGTTTTACAGGGACTTCCAAATGTTGCCAATTACCTTGTCGATATAATTCTTTGGGGTCGTACACAAACAGAACATGACCACACGCCCAAAGCCGTCATTCAGCGCTTACAGGATGCTGGGCTGAAGTTGAATCAATAGAAATGTCAATTCAACAAAACCAGTCTGCGCTTCCTGGGACATACGGTGAATGCGCAAGGAATTCAACCTGATGAGGATCACCTCTCAGCTATTCTTCATGCACCTGCTCCGGAAGATGTTACTCAACTCCGCACGTTCATTGGGCTAATGTCGTTGTACAACAAATTCATTCCTAATTTTGCTACAGTAATTGAACCTCTATGAGCTTGCATCAGACAGGGCTCAGATTTTGTCTGGTCGGAGGGGGCTCAGCAATACTTCGATGCTGTAAAAAAGTTGCACTTTCATTGTTTAACCCAAATTTGCCTACGGTGGTATCCACTGATGCCTCTAACTATGGCCTGGGTGCTGTTCTCTGTGCTCTTCTCCTCCAAAGGTACTGATCGCGCCGGAATGCGCATTGCGCGCTGGGCATCCCGGTTACTGTGCTTCAATTATGACGTGATTTACTGGCCTGGGGCTCTGAATAACACAGCTGACTGTCTTTCTTGCCTGCTGTTGCCTGCTTCGGATGAAGACTGCTTGGATGCTGAACCTGAGTTTGTAGCGTTTCTGTCTCCTGTGATGTCACCTCTGACACCAGCTGAGGTTGCTTCGGCCTCCACGTCATGTGCTGAATTGAGTGCATTACGTGCGCAAATAGCTCACGGTTGGCCATCTTCTTCATGTGTGTGAATTGTATTCTACGTCCATACTTTCAACTACGTGACGAACGGAGTGGTACTTGTGGTATCTGTCGCACTACGGCCCACGTTGGTGAAGTTAGCTCACGAAGGTCACCAGGGAATCGTACGCCCCAAACAGTGCCTTTGTGAACTGTACTGGTGGCCAGGCATTGATTGTCTGGTTAAGGAGCACATCCAGGCCTGTCAATTGTGTCTGTTCTCTGACAAAATTGCCAACACCTGCGCAGCTGCAGCCGGTGCCTTTTCCATCTGTACCATGGGACAAGGTAGCTATTGATGTGGTGGGCCCATTTGACACTGCTGTGTGGGATTGTCGTTATGCGCTAACATTGATTTACTGACATAGTAAGTGGCCTGAAGTCACTTTCACTGCTTCCATCACTACTCACAATGTTATCACCTTCTTGGCATCTGTGTTTAGCAGATACGGCAATCCACGTACTATCGTGTCTGATAACAGGACCCAATTCAAATCAGCTGAATTTTCTACATTCCTGAGAGAGAGAGACATTCGACACACACGTACTTCTTTGTAACATCCTGCCGCGAATGGGGCTGTGGAAGCGAAGCCATGGAAATTACGGTCATGGAATTTCTCCAAGTGTATCGTGCTACACCTCATTCTGCCACAGGACTGTCTCCTTTTGAGTTGCTTCATGGCAGAAAGATTTGAACGCGTCTTAATGTTCTTTCTCCTCCCACCACACGCCAGGATGCGCCTGCGTTCGGCGAGTTTCTTTGAAACAAAAGAAAATGAAAGCATGCACTGACTCCAGACGTGTAGCTCGCTCTCCTGATTTTAAAGTGGGGGATTGGGTGCATGTGCGCATTCCAACTCATGTTCCGAAAGCGTATTCAAAGTTTACCAACCCTCGTCAAAATGTGCGTAAACTGGGTGCGTGTACTTACCTGATATCTGATGGAAAAAACTGGCATGCTTCTCATTTGGCTCGATCTGTTGCACCTGTATCGGAGGGTACCTGCATGGATCCTTTGGACTTGTAGGTTCAGGTTCTTCTTTCTCCCTCTCCTCCGGCTCCTCAAGCGTCAGAATTTCTTCAAATGGCTTCTGCCCGTGTTAGACGACTTCTTCTTTGGTTGGATGACTATGTTACTTTGTCAACTTTGCATTGCGTGACTATGAAGGATGAGTAATTCATTAAGTCACCTTTTAGGCAGATTTTTTTTTTTTTTTTTTTTTTATGTGAATGCCACCTTCCTAAAAAAAAAACAAAAAAAAAGGAAAGAAAAACTAACTTTCGTGAAGCATTATACTTGTTCTTTGGTCTGATTGATGTAAGTAATTATGTCATGTAACAAAGGGGTTGCTTTGCTAGTTTTGTAACTTGTTATTTTGTTTCCTCTTTGTTCGTAAATATTTGTTAGACAGTTGTTTTAAGTGATGGGGAATATGTTGTGTTCTTCTGTGCATATTGGCCGATAGGTGGCGGTAATAGTTTGTACTAGGGGTAAGTTGAGTACAAAGAAGTAAGGGAGTCGAATAGTTCCCTCTGTTCTGCATGTGCTGTACCGTTATGATGTTTAAGTTTGTAAATTAAAGAATTCTTTATTTGGATACACCTTTTCATTGCTTCTTACTAAGGACATAACAGTAATTATAAAGTCTTCAAGGAGGAAATCCTGGTTTGTTTTGTGACTAACTGAGTGCTTGTAGCCTGAAAAACTTGTGTTGTGTATTGAGTGTACATGGAAAGATTCCTGTGCTTTCTCCTAGCCCTGAACAGAAACAAAAGAAACAACAATTGCTTAGGAAATATAGCAATAAATTGTCTCAGGAAACATCCTAACACACATGTATTTTCTAGTCATCACACCTGACATAAAACACTTCCTTCATCCATATTTTTATCTTCAAAAAAAAAAAAAAAAAAAACCACAGCCACATCACAGCCCCTGTCACTCCCCATTACAAATATTACAAGCAAACATTTAAAGGTGCTGTATGTAAGTTTTTGACTCTACTAAAGCATAAAAATACCATAATACATTTGCAGATATTTAAGAAACATGCTAAGTTAACATACTTGTTTATCTGAAAAACAATGCTACAGTCAGTTATTCTCCTTTGAAAATGTGCGTTCTGGGCCGGAATGTCGGTCTCAGTTTTGGTTTGTGAAACCCGCCCACTGTCAGTTTACCCAATTGTATTTTGGCACCCGGGTTGCCAGTTGGCGGAAAACACAGTATATTTCATGTCATTCATCTTCATGTGCACTCGTTCCTGTTTGTGCCATTAATCTGGCAACCTGCGTGTGCGTCAAGTCTGAGGAGGAGGGCTGGGTGAAAAAAAACCCTCTCCAATATTTTGAATTTGGACTGGAATACCTACGTTGGGTGTCAATCCTCCATACAGCACCTTTAACTATTGGTGTCTTGTTGTTTTGCCAACCATTGACATAAAATCTTCACAATGCAATACACATATAAGCATACTGCAAAGATAATGAAATATTTGCACATGAAATCTTTAGCTATAGATTTATGTTAACCATTTCTTGGCAATATCCTCAGTTGAGAACAAAATGTACTCTGGATGTAATTGCACTATGGTTGTAATGATTTTTTTTCTTTTCTTTTGTTTGACTTTTGACAAGTTTGAGTGAGTGAGGAACAGCCGTTTAAATATGACATTTGAATGAGAGCGCACACTAATGACAGAACAGACCGAGCATGTAATCAAGACACGGCTGAATCATTTATTAATTTCCTGTCACAAAAAAAAGAAAATATGATGAAGAGAAAAGACACAATGCCTCATGCATTTGAGGACAGCTTTAGACACCTCACATATAAGGAGAAGTGTCATTAAATATCAAAGCAGTGATGACATCTAAGACACAGTCAGCTGTGATTGATTCATTACATTTTTGTTGTTGTTTTTGTTGTTGCTGTTGTTGTTGTTGTTGTTGTTGTTGTTGTTGTTGTTGTTGTTGTTGTTGTTGTTGTTGTCCTGAGCATAAATCTATCTTTTGTTTGCTGTGTTTATGGTGAAACATTTTTGTTTTTCTTTGGCTCTGACATGGCCACCATAGCATATTATTTTTCAAACGCTATTTTTATTGTTGGATCATAACTACATCTTGGACAGAACTCATGTTTGCATGACAGATTCTCTGTCAACATCACCCCATGAGCACAATACACCTACTGACAATGTATGGCAGAGTATATTGAGGCCACATCACAGTGTTTATGTCTTAGAGACCTGTTGATGTTCAGTTAAGATATGTGACTAATGAAGAAATTGCCTTAAACATCTTCAAATGGCTTATTTGTTTTGTCTAAACAGTCCTCTAAATGCATATAAGGGTGTATTGGCAAATTGTAATGAAAGCTAAATTCAATATGTTCTTTTCTTTTAGATCCTTCTGAGTCTTTTTGTGGCTGTGATTTTGGACAATCTTGAGTTGGATGAAGACTTGAAGAAGTTAAAACAGGTAAGACGTTGTTCTATTAATTTTGCTTATATTATACACCACTGTTTGAAAGTTTGTGGTTGGTAAGATTTTTGAAATGTTTTTGAAAGATGTCTCTTATGCTCACCAAGGACGCATTTATTTGATCATAAATACAGTTTAATAAAACTAATATTACAGTTATACAAAATAATTGTTTTCTATTTTAATGTGTTTTAAAATACAGTTTATTCTTTTAACGTCAAAGCTGAATTTTACTCCGGCCTTCATTGTCACATCATTCTTCAGAAATAATATGCTTAATTGGGGCTCAAGTAACATTTCTTCTTATTATCAGTGTTGAAAATTGCATTTATTTGAAATAGAAATGTTTTGTAACAATCCAAAGTCTTGTACTGATCAAAATGCAGTTTAATGCATCTATGTTGAATAAAAGTTTTTTTTTTTTTTTTAAACAAATCACTGACACCTTGTTGTAATTGTAATGTATTAGTTATTATATTTTATAGTAGTCTTGGTTGGTAACATTAAAACTTATCCACCTAGTTTCCTGGGGGAATGACTTTGGAACAGGACAATTAACAAAGCTAAATTAATACAACTTGTTAAATCCCTCCATTCACTGTCAGACATACCCTAACTAATAAGATCTAGTTTTAAAGTAAATTAGGTTATAATATTTTCACAATGTGCTTTCTGAACTGTGGAATCACAATACATCCAAAAACATTCCTCAACAAGCATGATTATAGCCTTAAAAAAGTTTCATCTGTCTTCCCTGCATTTGAGGCAAATCGGCAAACAGGGTGAGTGGTGTTAATTAGTACAGTTCTCCATCTTGTTCTCTGTCTATTTTTACCTTTTTATGGGGCCGTGATGCGCAGGTAGCGATGACTCATAGGAGAATTAGCCTGAGAAAGTGTGACCCGTTTGGCAAGTGCACTTAGAAAAAACAAGGCACCTTCTTCATAGGATGCAAATGAACTTCTGCTGTGGCCAAATATCATAGGAAATGGCTTTTGAAAGCAATTAGAGGTCAGATGTCTCTGTGGATAACAGCATGTCACCTCTCTCCTCGAGCACATCGGCAACATATTTCAGCAATTGTTGAAATTGTTGAGAGAGAGAAAGAGAGAGAGAGAAGCCAAAAGAAACCAGTAGCTCATCACAATTTGCATGATTACTTTTGCAATTTGTCATAACAATCTTCAGTGTTACGAGATATGCAAGGACAAATTGTAAAAGTAATAGTGTAAATTGAAAGGGAAAGCCACTGGTTTCCTGTGATTTCTCTTGTTCTCTGTGCTTTTCTCACTTGGAGTAAATGACATGAGCTGTGTGGTCCTTCAATCCACCAGGCTGTCAAGCTCCAGGCATCTTCACATGCCCAGATCGGTTATCCCTCAGACACAGCTGACTGATCCACGGTTCCACCTGTAAAATTGCCTATTTTATAGGTGCTTCAAGCACAGATGGGGGCAATCCAAAAATAGAACGCTAGATTGTGATTGCTCTCCAGGAATACAGGTGGCTTTTGTAAAGCGCAATTCAACGGCTGACTTTAATTGAAGCAAAACCAGTTCTAGCTGATGTGGAACAAATAACAACCGGACGTGTTTTTGTCCTTTCCCTCACAGTGGCTTTATGACAGCTCTTCTAGGTTGTTTTTTCTTTCCATAGGCTTTTCCGTTGCTGCCTCAGAACCTCTGTCACTTTGTAATAAAGTCATCAGTAACTGTCTCCTAAAATGTTTGGCCACCTGCTAGATTGAAGGATTTCTGAAAATGGAGCATTAATCAAGACACTATATTTAACCTTCAGACTCTTACAGCCTCAGAACTGACAGACATTTTTGTTGATGTTGTTGTTTGGCAGGAAATTGTTTGCCTGTTTGATTAGGCTTAGCTTTGTGTCATTTTTAGCATGTCCTTTGCATACTGAAAATAGACACATTCATTCACCACTCATTTCCATTATACCATGAACAATAAACAATTAATTCAAACAATTAACCTAAGGTTATGATGTGTTATCATGTGTTATAATGCATTGTTCTCTTCAAAGCCTTATCCTTTAATAGCTCAAGCCAAACTTTACACAAGCAATTATTTTTCTTTTTATGACATGCTGAATGTGTCTGAATCAATTCAACAGCATTGATATGTTCAACTAAAGGTAGAACAGTGAATGTTGCACAGCATTTCCAGAAGCCATTTTTAATTAAGTCTGTATATGAAACAGTATTTTGCAGTGTTTTCCATTTTTATATATGTATAATTCTGTTTATTATTTTTAAATAATATTAAATAAAATAAATACTTTTATGTACAATATATACATATACAGTGCCATTCAAACATTTTGGGTCAATAAGTTTTTTTTAGAGAAGTAATAATTTTGTTCAGTAAGCATGCATTAATTAGATCACCAAATCAGTATATTAGAACGATTTCTTGAAGGATCTTGAAGCATAAATGCAAACTATGAAAATTAAATACTTTCACATATACAGTATATCTGTGTGTGTGGTGGGGGGTGGGGGGGGGGTCCTGGTATTCCCTACATTATGAGGACCAAATGCCCCCGTAGATAATAGTAATACCAGTATATTTTGACATTATAGGGACTTTTTTTTTTATGTCTATGGGATGTCACCATAAAACATGGAAACCCAACGTGTGCGTGTTTGTGCATCTGTGTGTTTGTGTGTGCATGTGTGCATATTATATTAAAGAAAAATTGTATGTAAACCAAAGTCGATGTGAGGTTGTGGACTTTCCAAATGTATGACTCAGCTAGTTTTGGTCAGCATGTTTTTTAATCATGTTTCATCAAGATATTCCATCTTGTTTCATGCTATAAATATCAGACATGACACACCTCTTGGGACAGTAACAGTTTCTTGCTTTGATTGACAGTAAAGCCATGGACAGTTCTAGAGAATTCTAATCTAGAGAATGTATCAGCGGGGCGGTTTTAAGGGTGTTATTTTTTTTGAATGGTTTATTTAGATTCTGCAAATAGACCTCGTGGTTCCATTTCGCTCTCTCCGCAGGATAGGGTAAGTGTTGAAATGAGTCTGGCCCTGATCTATCCTCCCACACTGTGATATTTTTGTGCCTTGAAACACTTTCCCAGTTCTAATACAGTGACCAATGGTGGCATATTTATTTTCCATGAGCATCCTGTTGCTGTATCCCTCTTTTATTCCCTCAGAAAATAGAACTGTTTTCACAGGAAAACATGCCTTCAGTCAGAAAGATCTAGAGGCGCTCCATGATGTTATTTGATACTGTGGTTCCTTAAGGCTCCATGAGAGTGATTCAAAACTCAGGATATGCTTGAATGAATGAATGATGCATTTATATAGCGCTTTATTGTGTATTGGCATACACCCAAAGGGCTTTACAATCATATGGGGGGTCTCTCCTCAACCACCACCAGTGTGCAGCATTCACAGGACAACGGGGCCAGTGCGCTCACCACACACCAGCTACAGGTGGAGAGGAGAGAGAGATAGAGCCAATCAAGTGGATGGGGATTATTAGGAGGCCATGATTGATAAGGGCCAGTTGGAATTTGGCCAGGACACCGGGGTTACACCCCTACTCTTTACAAGAAGTGCCATGGGATTTTTAGTGACCACAGAGATTCAGGACCTCGGTTTAACGTCTCATCTGAAAGACGGTGCTTTTTGACAGTATAGTGTCCCTGTCACTATACTGGGGTGTTAGGACCCACACAGACTGCAAGGTGAGCACCCCCTGCTGGCCTCACTAACACCTCTTCCAACAGCAACCTAGTTTTCCCAGGAGGTCTCCCATCCAGGTGCTGACCAGGCTCAACCCTGCTTAGCTTCAGTGGGCAATAAGTCTTGGGCTGCAGGATGATGTGGCTGTGGCTATGTATGCTTGTAGTGTTGTTTGTTGGACTCATTTATTCAGAGCTTTGAATGGGCCATATCTGTATTCATTGATATTGACAATGATAACTGGTCTTTTTGGCATACAGTAGCTGGCAGCTAAGAATGCAAATGTTCAAACCTAAAGTTTGAGCATCTATTATTAGACAACTGGCTCTGTGGAGACGGAGGACTAAAATGATGACTCATAACATGTTGGAACATCACAGAGATTCATTTTGGTAGCACTCCAGATGAGGACAGTCAGTGTTGCTGCTTCTGTGTACCCTTCAAGTGAACAAGACTGGTCGGTAAAAGTCTGCATTTTAGGTGAATATGCAGTTTAAAAAATGCATTTGAGTGGAACATTAGGTTCAGATAGCTGTCATATATTTTAAAAAGTATATGACTAATTTAATTGAGCTCCTGAAAGTTGTTTGCTGTCTGCTTATTTTATTTTATTTTATTTTATTTTATTTTATTTTATTTTATTTTATTTTATTTTAGAAACTATCATAGGCTGGTCTAATCTGTTTTTGTTTGTTTGTTTGTTTGTTTCTTGGCAGGGAAAGCTTAGAATTTTGCACAAATTGACCTCCTTTTCACATCACAAAAGTTTTCCAAGCAGAAAACAAAACCATTTTCATCCAATTTCTTTTCACATGTGCATTAAGCCTTACTCATACAAGATTATTTTTAGATTTTCTCAGAATAGTTTCAACAAGGTTTGCCCTCTGTGCCATCACAGGTGTTGAAAGAGAACAGTCCAACAGTGATGGTATATACCACACAACGAGGTAATCAATCTGATTTTCTCATGGTAACATTCATCATCATTTGCTGATTACAATACATGAGATTCATGAAAATGGCATGCATCTGTCAATACTGGCAGATGATTTGTCTTTATTTGAAGCACATTTCAAAGCCACAGACTCAAATGGCTTGGTGGACATAAGTGGATTAACAGGCATTGATGGATAGACATGGGTTAGAGTTCTCGCTTTATGGCCACAGAAGGGCCGTTTTGACTCCACCCACAAGTCTCGACTCCAGGACAACTTTAGACAGATTCTCTCAGCAACAGCACAGGTCACAGATGCTCAGTGTTTTAGCCATAGCTATGCATCATATCCTCTGTAGTTTGCAACCAACAGGTACAGGAACAGGCAAGAGAGACCGTACTGTAAGCAGCCACCACTGGAATAAAGGACCGACCTCGTAAATTGTTCGCACTCCTGTACAGAAGCCTCCTTTTTGTAAGCTTAGATTCAATTTGTCAGGCATCACGGCAGGCACCTGCATACGCACACAGAAAGGATCATTAGCAATTAAACCCGACAGGATAAGAGGAGGGAGAGCTAATGAATATCCAGTGTGTTCCACACGTTACAGATCAGCCAGTGATAAGAGGAAGTGTTTAATGAGCTTCCCTCTTCACTCTGTCAGGACTTGTCCGTACCTGTTCAGGCAATCTGCTCCTGTTAGCTCTCTGATTGAAATAATGCATTTATGGCGTGAAATTGCACTTATAATGTTTAATGAATTGTTCAGACAGCTTTGCATATAAGGTGACTTGAGATGATTGGAAAGGTTGTGTTTTGTATTGAAGGTTTTCATACTTTTTGACACCAAGGACCCCTAAATATGACCATATACTCAACCATTCAAACATATCGCGTTCAAAATCGTAGACGAATCGCCTGCGATTATGAACACGGTTTGCGTAGTTTGTCAGTGCAATATGGCTCTGTGTATTAAATGCCGCTCCATCTGAAAGCACGTGATGGAGATTTACTACTAATCACATGTAAGGGAAACAGGTCAATTTAGCTCAAAGGGAATCATTTATGATTTTATAGGGAATTTGGACAGAATCACTGTTTTACGGCTGATCACTGAGTCGGCCAGCGATTCACTGAACGAGTCGTATAACATCAACTCTGCACTGGATATTAAAATCCAAAATATAGTGAAAACACTATTAAATAGCACAGTAACAAGATCGGCAGTTTAAGACATTAACTTGTAAGCACAAAACACAAGATACTTCTCTTTTCAATATAAATAAGACTTTATTGGATAAATCTAAGACATGTAAACTAATCTAACACATAATCACACACACTCACACATTCATACACATTGCAGAAAGCGAGAAAGTGAGGAAAGAATGAGTTTAAGAGAATGAAAATGTGAAATCCCGAGCTTATAGCAATATGTGCTTTTGCATAGACCTGAACAACCATCAATCACTTATTTAGCCCTCGCATTGAGTTTTTCAATGAGGCTAAAATTTATATTAAATGCACCAGTTCAGCTAGAATCTGGAGTTTGTACTTGCGTTACCTTTGTGTTAAGGGATTCCCTTTTGCTGTCCTCTTTGCAGAAAGAGGGTTTCCCAAGTTGCTGATTGGCTGGAAGTTCAGTAGTCCTAGAAGTGATGTCTTGGGAAGCCAATGGTCGGGCGCTGGCTGATGAATGGTTTCGCAGTCAGTTGCTGGTTGAAGTTTGAGGCGGGTGCAGTCGGAGCTGGACTTTGTGGCAAACTTGACTTAGAACACAAAACTCTCAATGGAAAGAAAAGAAACTAAAGTAAAAGAATAAAAGGATGTAATGAGACTAGGTGGTTTTTCTTCTCATCGTGGTGTTAAGTAGCAGCTGGCCTGCAGGCCGAAGCACGCTGGAACGGCGCTCAAAGAACGCAAAAAGTGATGACAAAAAGCATGGCTAAAAAGCTAGAAGCTAAAAGCCATGACTAAAAAGCAAAAAGAGAGAGAGTTTTTAAAAAAGAGTTTTTAAACTCGGCTTTTCGACACATCCCAAGTGGTGTCTTGACCAATTAGATACGGTCTTAGCTCGGGGTGTTGCTCTGTTTCTCCTCCCAATAAATAAATCAACATGTTATCTGGTCAGTCACATGGTCCGAACTTTCCCGCTCTTGCAGAGTATAATTTTGGACATGATTTCTATAACCAGAATATGATACATTTGACAAAGTATTGATTGGAAGAAACGTTTCAGCTAGATTTTTTACACTCATTATAAACCCTTAAGCTATTCAATAGTTATTAAAAAGACATACACAATAAGTGATTATGACATGAAAGTCAAAATGTGGGTTGCATACATAATATGGAGTTATGCATAGAAATGATTAGTTGCTCATAAGTCCTTTTAAGAGGATTTTAGGTGCATCTACACAGTTTCTGTGCCATTCTGTGGATGTGAGAAAGTGTTCTGTGAAGACCAAAGAGGTTAAAAAGAGGTTAAAAGGTCTCATAAGGAATTTCAGTCTGGTTCTCGTCCTGCTAGTTGGGGAAAGTCAATCTGAGGAAGCTCATGATTCTATCATGGATTTACATGTGATGGTCATTCGGTGCATCTCTTTGACCATAAATCTTGGTTACTTGCCCCAAATTTGACAATCTCCTTCCTGAGTTGGGATTATCAATAAGGGTTCTTTGTGTCAGTGTTGTAAGCTGTTCTGTTGTGGCTTGTTGGTTAGGCTTGCTTCAGATGGGCTGGTGCTAGGGATCTGATTTATGACATCCTGTTGTCTTGGACAGAACCGGCTTTACTGACAAGAATGCGCATGACAAACGCATGCGATTAATTGCACAGCCCTAATTTGGGGTCAGTAAGATTAATGTTTTTCAAAGATGCCCACCAAGGATGCATTCATTTGATCAAAAATACCGTAAAACAATAATATTCTGAAATATTGCTACACTTTTTTTAAATTTATTATTATTATTATTTTTTATTTTATTTTTTTTAATATACTTTAAAATGTAATTTATTACTCTGATGGCAAAGCTGAATTTTCAGCAGAAGTTGTTCCAGTTCTGTCACATGATCACAAATCATTCTAATATGCTGATTTGGTGTTCAAGAACATTTTTCTTTTTATTATCAATGTTGAAAATGGGTCTGCTGCTTAATATTTTTGTGGAAACCATGGTACAGTTTTTCTTCAGGATTCTTTGCTGAATGGAAAGAACATAAATAGATTTTTTTGTGACAGCGTATAATTCTTTACTGTAAGTTTTGATCAATTTAATGTGAATGATCCTTGAATCCTTAATCCGCGTTTTGAACAAAACAGGTAAACCAATGATTCAATGGCCCATCAATAAAGAGAGCCATTACTTCATTTCTGAATAAATCAGCTGTTTGAACGAATCGAATCAAATTGAATCGAATGAGTGAATGACCTATTCAATACGATATTTATTGCCACCTACTGGCAGTTTTGATTTCTTATTTAGAGTATAATTTCATTAAAAATAATATTAATTTCATATTTATATATGAATAAAAAATCTGAAAATAAAATTTAAAAAACATATGAATAAAAAAACTAATTGAAGGGATAGTTCACCTAAAAATTAAAAAAGAAAATGAAAAAAAAAAACTTTCTAAAGCTACTTTTTGTAATGACTATTTGATGTTTTTCTCATTTAACACAATAATGGTTTTAAACTATATTTTGTGAGTGATTTCCAATTAAATGATTGAAGATGAAGATATTTTCATCGGTTGACAGCCCTAGTATAGATGTATTGATATTTGGCGAATTGCCAAGATTCAGAGGTGTTAAAGCGGCTAGTGGAATTTCATGTGTTGAAAGAACAGTCTAGCTGTCATGACCTGAATAAGCCGGTCTCACTCTCTGACCGCTGTTTGTTACACATCACCTTTATGCCATGTCTCCTGATGCAGTCTGTTCATTCGGCCGGTCATGAGCCGTTTCCCTCTCTGATGTCAGAGATTGATGGTTGTTAGCGGCTTGAGAAATCATTACTTCCCTCCGGTTAAATGGCAGTGAGAAGTGTCTAGAGCTGATAGGGGAAATGTTTATCTTTTTATTGACAGAAATCAAATGGAGGACTTTCCCTCAGGGAAGGAGGGGGAGGATCTGGCAGTGGGACCATGCTTGGTTGGTTGACTGAGGTCCCTCAACTCTATAAAAGAGCTACAGACTTCACGCTTCAAATCAAAACCTTCTAACGTGTCAAACTTTTATTTGTCAAATCTACAACAATATAATATACAGCAGTACTTGTTGGCAGTGCCTTATGACAGTGTGAGTGGTGCATGGCGCTTCGAATGTCACCACCACGATTTTTCCAAAACTCCTCACTCTAAGCATGAGCTATAGTACAATACTGTAACAAGCAACACTAATTAGATACACTCACTATGAGTCATATTCTGGAGTAGAAGCATCCATTCATGAATATTTTTTTCTACAAAGCAATGCTGCTGTTATCAGGAGGCAGTGTTCAGGTTGTGTTTAACCTCTTCTGTAGGTAGAAGCTGTTCTTTAGCGGGTTGTAATGTTGTATGTAAGAATATTTTCTTTGACACGTTAAAGAACTATTCAAAGACTAAACTTAAGAAAAGGTCACAGTTTCAACTATTGTATATGTGCTTGGTGTCAGATGTTCTTTTGGGTCTAACCACACTGCCATCTAGTGCCTACAGCTCCCACTCCATATGATACAAGTTCTCCAGGTAAATCTCACAAAGAATCATATCAGTCTGATCACCTTTCTTGCCAAAATTATATTTTGCCTATTTTTAGGACTATTTAATTTTTTTTTTTGTCAAAGGTTTCTTAACTTCCATTAAAAATATTCTTTTTTAATGCACTCCTGCGTGGATGTATATATATATTTTTTTTCATTTATTTTTTCATTGTATTTTTTTAACATTAAATTCAATTTAGCAAATAATGGAATGACGTATGTTACTGTTTAATAATAATACTTAATATATTAATAATATGTTTTAAATATTTAAATAATATATACAGATTTTTTATGAACTAAATCAGAATTGGCTTGTGTGGTTGTCTTTAATTGGCATGAAAATAATGTGATGAATTTTAATGGTCCTAAAAATAGACTCGGTATGACCTAGATAGATTCTTAACAGGTTTCTTCACCCTTCTAACAGAAATGTTTTACCGTGTGACTGATGTTTTAGCCTGACTGTCTGGCTGTTTGGAGTCAATTTAAAGGGGTCATATGACCGTTGTTAAAAAGAACATTATTTTGTGTATTTGGTGTAATGCAATGTGTTTATGCGGTTCGAGGTTAAAAAAAAAACATTATTTTCCACATACTGTAGATTATTGTTGCTCCTCTATGCCCCGTCTTTCTGAAATGCGCCGATTTTTACAAAGCTCATCGTTCTGAGAAGCGAGGCATGCTCTAATTGGCCAGCTATCCAGTGTGTTGTGATTGGTCGAATACCTCAAGCGTTTGACGGAAATGTTACACCCTTTACCATGCTGTGATGCCGTATTCTGGCCTTTTTACAGTCTATGGTACCGGCGCGACGAGACTAAAACAATAAAACCCGCTCCAAAAGAGGCATTTGTTGCATTCTGTGAGGACATAATGGCTTATACGGATTATAATGACCCATACGGTCTTTTTACGCATTGCGCCACGCTGCGTAAACATAACACCATGCCTGCATTTGTGATCGTAGAAACGCCAAACAAGCACTACTCTACACAGCTCAAAACTCGCGTTTGAATACTCAGAAGCAAATTCTTTAAATATCGAAACGTACTTACAGGCTGTGAGTCAGAAGCACCAGACTGTCCTTGCAATAGTGTTCACATTGTAGGCTACTCTCTCCCAGGATCAGGAAATAGTCCTCCGTAAAATGTGCTGCACACACTCGAATATTTGCGTTGAACTGTTCTGAAACAGTGTTGTAAATATAACTTAACCACTGATTTCTAGTTGTGTCCTCTTTTAGAAGCCCAAACAAAGTACTTTCTCTTTCACAATGAAACACAGCGTCTCCAGGACATGGCGCCGGCAGCAGCAACAACAACACTACAGTGAGAATAAAAGTTACGCCTTCTTTCATTGCGTATACATTTGGGGCGGTGTTTTGCAAATCTCCCCACACCGTGACGTAGACGTGGGGGCGTGTTTGAACGAGTCGTTTTAGGGGGGCGTGGCAGAGTCTTAACTTTTATAAAGAATATCTCTTTGGTTTTGAGACTTTAGTTTTTGCAACTTCAGGGATCTTATCTATGCACAAACAGCTTGTAACACTCCAAAGAGAAAGGAAAACTTGAAATCGCATCATATGACCCCTTTAAGTGTGTCAGAAAGAAACTCCAGAGTTCCAGTCCAGGCAAACTCAGTTTTGTGGTATACAGCCAGGTCTAGTAACAGACAAAAAAGTAGGCTATGATATTATTGCTGTGAATGAAACAAAGATAAACTGCAGGAATTATTAGGAGTTATTTTCATTTCTGAGAGAGTTTCTTTTCTGAGAGTTGCTTCCAGCAGCTGAAGCATGCAATGTGTTCTTTTCACATGAGACAATATCATCTCCGGTAATTTTTTGTTTCTTTTTTGTTTTGTTTTCTGTTAATTTCCCATCTCTTGCAGTCACCTGCACAAAGCACATCTGGTCCTGCTCAGAAATTCAAAAAAAAATTTGCAGTGGGGCACAGATGTACAAACACACACACATTTGTATATTATCACACCCAGTCTAAAAAGTGTGGCGTCAACAATTTGTCACACATGCACACAAACACACATGCTGGTCCCCTCTGGCTGCGATAGACATGAAAGGACCCTCAGTAACAGGCCTGTCCATCAAATGTGACTTCCAGTGCTCCATCCTCTGATCTAACAGTCACGCCCACACCCCCCCACCCTCGCTGCAGCACCTGATCCAGATGTCTGCTACCCCAGACACTGTGTGTGTTACATCTTTCACCCAGACCCATTTTCATCCTTTCAGCAGACCACTTTTTTATGATAGGGTTTCAACATGAAATCAAAATTTTTCATTATCTTTCATCAAAATGTAATTACTTACTCTGACATTCCCTTTCAGTTGATGTCACCTAGGTTGTGCAGACCAGAATTTGATCATATTATTCCAACACACTTTCATGAAATTTCATGAGGGTTTTACAATTTCATGAGAATTTGTACAATCATATTTGTTTTTGTTCTGCTTATATCCAACTGAGTGTTAGATTTAGGTGAAGACGTTCAAAAAATACCTAGAAATCATATTGAAGGGGTGGTAAATTGAAATTGGCAACTTGTAAAATATTTACAAATTCTTATGATTTTGTGCTGCATATTGTGATTTATTTATGTTTCATGTAAATGCATTAACCTGATTGGTTTAACATAATTACCAAAAATCTGAATAAGACTGACACATGCCTGCATTAATCAAAATTCCTTGTTATGTACAGTATTATGTCATTAACAGTTATAACAATATATATAACAGGCACACACACACACACACACACACACACAGATATATATATATATATATATATATATATGTATGTATGTGCATGTGTGTGCGTGTGTGGCATGATAAAATTGAATATAAATAAATATTCATTACTTTCAGTAAAGAATAGCTGGATTGTCTACATTTATTATTTGTAATATTATGCTGATTACCAGGTACTTGGGAATATTTCAACATACAAGAGCTTTCAGGAACATCAAACATTTTGCCTTGCCATGCTGTGTCACTCTCGCCATGCTAAGTATTCAGCCAGTCAGCCTCTCAGGTGGCAAAGGTGTGCCTCTAAGAGGTCTGGGAGTTTATAGCCTATGCAGCACTATGCCTCATTAGATACTAAATGAGAAGGAGAGAATGACCCCTCTACTCCTGAGCTGCTAATGGAAGTTCACCAAGTCTGGTGCAGAGTAAAGCGGCATGCGTAATGTATGTTTATCAGGCATGCTAGAGCTAAATCAGCAGCCTAACTGAAATGGAACCTTAAAAGGTGACTGATTTGGAATGTTCTACTTAGGGGTAATATACACAGAATGCACTCTAATAGTCTGGAGCAGGGGTCTCCACTGCATCTTTAGACATTTATCTTCTTTTAACTTAACACAGCATCTAAAAAATACAGAATTTGTATGCACATACCCACACATAGATGTTTACATATATAGTGCAGTCATCCTGCACTAGACCATCTGCTCATATTCATGTCATTCCATATAATAAATGTCAATGGGGTTCAGTGTTGTTTTGGGCCCCAGTGACTTTCATTGTATGGACAAAAACGGTTTCATTCTTCAAAACATCATCTTTTGTGTTCCACAGAAGAAATTCATATGGGTTTGAAATTACATGAGAATAAATACATGATGACAGAATTTTCAGTTTTATGTGTACTATCTCTTTAATTGCTGCTGTTTCAGACTGTGCTGTTCTTGCCAGTTTCAGACTGTAGACTTTTGAGCCTGACATGTCAAATATTCTGGTCCTTTTTAAAACTGATATGCGATTATGTCTGCCAATGCTGTCTCTGAAGGTCACACTCACACACACACACCGTTAGACATTATTACCTGTGTTTACATTAGCTCTCCACTGTTTTATGGTGACCTAACTGGAGCATAAATGTGTCTAATGGCCTGTAGAGTAAATTTGTGGGATGGTGACATACAGATTTGCAGACCGACCAATCATTCATGACGCTGGGAGCACAGTGCACTATTATAGGCTTCTTTGTGAATGTGCCACAGACCATGCAGCAATTGGTCAATAACCCGGACCCTTGTCTACTTGAAAGGTGAGGGACTTGGAGAATAGCCTAATATGGTTCACCTGAGCCTGAAATTGGAAGAATGTGTGAATAGGAGTGAATGGATCACCCTAATGTGTCCCAAGGCCAACACATTCATTTCAGATGCACGGCTCCCACATCTGTGATTTATGGAAAATGCTACATATGATTCATCATTATGAAGAGCTATGGCCATATGCCATTTTTACAAAAAAAAAAAAAAATTAAAAATAAATAAATAAAGCATTACACGCAGACCTTCCACAAGCCATCAGAGGGGAAAAAAAACATACAGCTAGCTACAGGCAATCATGTAGAGATGCAAATCAGCATGATGTGTTGCACTGTATACAATGTATGTGAACCCATATCATTTCGCCTATTTGATATTGATCTGTTTATTGATCAGGGTGGATTTCACTTTCTAGCTGTGCTGATTGAATTTGGCTTTGCCTTCCTCTTCAGCACTCTCACATGTACTCACCACATCTCGAAAATGGAAATGAAAATTCTGTCATCATTTACTCAACCCTCACATCGATTCAAACCGGTATGGCTTTCTTTTTTCTGTGGAACACAAATGAGATATTTTGAAAAACTAGTCTCACTGATCTTTCCATGCAAAGGGTTACAGTAGTATTATTTATATACTATTTTGTATTTTACTCTTTTTTTTTTCAATTAACATTTTAATTTTAGTTAACACTTGTGAAGCACTATGTGATTAACAGATTTTAACAGAAGTTATGTATTCTTTTCACCATTATTAAAAGTCATACAGGTTTGGAAAAACATGAGGGTTAGTAAATACTCAAACAATCTTTATTTTTGGGTGAAATTTGCTTTAAAATATCAGTTACCTAAAGATGTCTTCAAATTTTGAATCCATTGTGATTAATTGTACAAACATTTGTTTTAGCTACCAGATTGGAATAAACAGGGGGGCTGGTGTGTGGCGTTGCAAAGCTGGGAGGATTCTTCACGTTAGCTATTTATACTAGAGGGATGTAAATTGTGTTGGTATTAGTTAGGAGCGCATGTTCTCTCTGCAGTACTCCATGTCGTGTGTGTCTCTGTGTGAGAGCTAATCAGAGGCTGTTGCCAAGTAAAGCGCAGAGTTGAAGCCACTCCGCAGAGTGCAGAGCTATTGATTGGAGCCTTGGGGACCTGTAAGGTTTCAAACACACACTCTTTTACAATAAAGTTGCCCTAAAACAAATGTAGACTATTTTTTTGAATAGGAGACAGGGAAATCCAACTTTGCTTCAGTGCAGACTAGACCGGTTTTTATGTTTTCCAGCAAGAAGCACAGCAAACGGTTGGTTTCCCTATGTATTTTTCTCACTTAAGTACTATTATGTATCCAGCTTCTGCTATAAATGCAAGATTGCTGAGGGAAGCCTCATACACTGCTTTTGGGGGTGTTTAAGGTTCAACAGTTCTGGTCAGGTGTTTTCTTAGAATTGGAGGAAATTTTCTCCTGTCATCTGCAGTTTAGGACCAAAGATCTGCCTACTGGGCCTAACACAGGACCACCCTCATGGCTTTAAAGGTACTCTTGCAAATTTTGCTACACTGTGCTCGCAAGTGTATTTTGTTGCAATGGATAACAGCCATAACCCCTTCGGTGGCCTAGTGGACAAGTATCGCTAAGGGACTTATCCCTAACGAAGCCTACTCCACAGCACTAAGAGATAAACCCTTTAAGTTTCATATGATCTGGGGCCCCTTTCTTAAATATCTAGGTGTGGAGGCGGAACATATGTTATCCCTGGGAATTAAAAATCTAGCGTGGAAGGGATAGAAGTGAAGTTGATTATTATCATTATTATTATAAATTATCCCTGTAATTTCTAAAAAAAAATGCAATTAAAAAAAGTACTATTCTGAATATTTGTTGTGAATGTTTGTGGTATATAAACAATGGATTCCTGTTGACCTTTTCACAATGGCCATTGGCCACAAACATTGGTCCAGAATGATTTTATGCACTTTTTGGTTACGTCACGTTTGGTTTGAGTAGGTGTTTACTCTCACCTCAATACATTGAAATCATCAAGATCCATGTTGAGCACATTTTCTCTTGGCTCAAGCATCCAACAGCATTGTTCTTACTGCAGACAGCCTCTCAGCAATGTTAGCACAACCTCTCCACTGTAGTGCTTCACTTCCAGCACAGAGCATGACCTGCTGTCTGTAACTCTGAAAGAACAGCATGTGATGCATTACAGAGGTCTGAATGTATGGCCAATTCGAGCGTTGAATGAGAAAAATCATGAGTCATAATACAATAATATGATGCAATGACATTATTTGCATTTCTATATTTTGACGGTTCCTCTTGGTTACTCTTGCCAAATGCTTTTCATTTCCTGAAGAGTCCAGGTCAGCAGCTTATTTCCAGCGGTAAGCTATCATCAGAGAACCTAATTTTGGTGGTTCTTACTTCTAATCAGAAATGCATCTATATTTATCTACAGGCGTCCAGACGCACGCTTCCAGCCAAACAATTCTAATACTTTTTCTTTTTATACGTAATTAAATTAATTGCTCTCCGTTATTTTTACAGAAAGTAATTTCTGAATACATATTTCAGTTTTGCTTTGCTTACCTAATACGCATTGTGTTGAATTATATTATATTGCAGCAGTGATAGATAGCGAAACAATAATTGTTTGCGAGAAAATAAAATACAACTAAGCATATACTCATGCATAGTAGGATAGCAAAATAAATAGGCTAATAAAGAACACTTCCCGTATCCCATGTGTCTGATTGTCTGATCTAACAATGGCATTTCTTTATATATCTATCTATGGTATTTTGACAAAAATTTATGACACTAGGTAGAAAGATGCCAACATTACATTGTCGAAACCATGAACAAATCTACACAACTTACTGTAAATATATACTAAATTAAATATGGGTTCACTTGCAAGAAGGATAAACATGGTTTGTGCCAACCACTGTTTTATGTCTAATAAATAAATAATTCATTTAAATATTGGGTTGTACTGTTGGGTTTCCATTTGATGTCAGTGTACAATCTGGGTCCTGAAGCAAAACAAGTTGACAGCCAGTGTTGTAATGGACGGATAACTGCATTGAGACTGTGCGCTGCTGCCATCTTTGGACAGCCTAGTAGAACAGCATTCTGTTAACATAATGTTTTGCTTTTAAATCCTGCCAAAGGAACATCTTGTTCTCCAAACAAAAAAAAAATAAATAAATAAAAAAAATTAAGAAAAACAAAATAAAACAAAGGAATAAATTTAAATAATTAAATGTTTAAATAATGTTAAGATTTAAATAAGAATTTAAGATTTAAATTATTTAGAAATTAGGGTTATTGTTTTAGTAAATCAAACTGTAATTACATGTTGTTTTTTAATCATCAGTAGGGAATCGATTGGATTTCTTTTAATGTGCATTCATAAGCATGTTTAGAATATTTGAAACAATCTGTCATCTCAGTTTGATCTTATTCACTTTAATTTATGCATCTCTTCTGACAGGAGAATGAGAAGTGATCCTCTAGCGTGCTCCGGCCTAATCATCTGAGGCCTTTATGTTGCTTGATAGACATGAAGAAAGATAAAAGGTTATGGCACAAAGTCAGTTAAGCCTCAGAGGGCCACATTAATTCAGAGCAGTGCACCATACAGGCTAACCCCTTCCTCTCTCACCACCAGAAGTGAGGAACTGAATATAAAATACACCATCTTTGCATTCTACTTGAAGACCCGCTGAGTTTTCAAAAGGGGCAGTCAGAAGTAGAGATGGACAACTTATGTCAATTTTGGACTGTCCACCAAATGTTTTGCGGGCTATGTGTGAAAACACAATGTGGCCCCATCAGAGTCTCTCAGTTGAGTCACAGAACGAGACATTTGTTTCAAGTGAGTCTTCTGGCTTCTCTCCACAGCTGAAACAGAGCGAAGCCAATGCTGATACGAAAGAGAAACTTCCTCTGCGATTACGGATCTTCGAGAAGTTCCCCAATCGACCACAGATGGTGAAAATCTCCAAGCTGCCATCAGACTTCACTGTGCCCAGAATCAGGTACTGTGTGCACTGAATGATACCTCATATCTTATGAATTGTTAAAGAGAGAAAAAAAAAACTGACATCAAGGAGGCTTCCAAACCATATATATATGAGACAGAGTGTCATTGGGCTCTCTTGGTGGTGGCTTTTACTTATTTATTCCTTTACACTGAATGCCTCCTACTTCGTCCTCAAGAATCCTCTGAAAACGTGAAGTCCCTTGTGTGTTTGCATGTGACTTTTTTGTTATGCGTGTGCCGTGGGCGTGTGCCGCAGGGAGAGCTTCATGAAGCAGTTCATCGACCGACAGCAGCAGGACTCCAGCTGTCTGTTCCGTCGCCTTCCCTCAGCGTCGTCTTCATCCTGCGACCATTCCAAGAGGTCTGCCATTGAGGATAATAAATACATAGATCAGAAGGTACCACACTCCATCACTCCCACGGTCTGCCCCCTCAATACACACAGGGACTGAACGATACGTTCATGAATGTTCTGAAAGGAACAGATCTATTACCCACGCAACAAGACTTAAATAACCAGCAGTTACATAACTACATTTTGTTGATTACATTGGGATGTTTTTGTTTGCTGATATCAAATTCAGGTTTACCCATATAATAATAGCTGTTTGCAAATATATCCATCTGAATTATACTGTGTATTGATCCATGTCTCCTGTGTGCATCTTACTGTCTAAACTGCTTTTTCTTCCTAGCTTCGAAAGTCAGTATTTAGCATCCGGGCACGTAACCTCATGGAAAAGGAAACCACTGTCAATAAAATTCTGCGGTGAGCTTGATCTGTTCTCCCAGCATTTTTTCAATACTATAAGCTTCATTTATTTAATTATATATATATATATATATATATATATATATATATATATATATATATATATATATATCCAATGACTGAGACTGATATTTTGCTTATAGTATGCATACCCTATCTAGGCTACAGATTTATTACCATATAGTCATTTAAAAAGTCAATGCAAATCAATTTTTCATAAGTGCAAACATATTTATAGTCATAATTTTTGAAATTGTTATGTTCAGATAACTGAATTCAGTGTGTTATTGAATGAGAATTTTAAAATGAATTTATATTAAGATATTTGGTATCAATTTACTTAAAGCCTTTATGTATAATGCATTATAAAAGTAGTTTTAATGCATTAGTTATGCTTTGTAATGCACCTTATAATGCATTGTACAATCTAATGAATTATTGTAACCACAGTTAATACATTATAACACTTATCAATCCATTATTACACATGCATTTTAAATTCAGTTATAATTATTTACAACAAGATATAATGTATTACAATGCAAATTATGAAAAATTATAATGCATTATACCCTTTAATCACCCTTTATAATGCATTATACATAAAGGCTTTAAGTAAAGTGTTACCAGATATTTGATGGGCCAGCAGGAATAGTAATAGAGCATTGCTTTGTTCTCTGGCAGCTTTGGGCAAAAACACATTAATTCCTATGCAGGGTGAATATGTTTTGATTTTGATCCTCCATTTCTATGATTTCGACTCCATGTTTGTCATCCAGCCATCCCGGCAGTCAAAGCAGATAATGGCGTCATATCAATATAACTGTTAGTGGGTCACCTGTGAGCATGAACAAACAAATTAAAATTTAAAAATCTGGCAGTGATGCAGCCAAGTATTCCCACATTTTGCTTCAACCGCTCTCGTCTCAGTCGTTAAGTTTCAGATCACGTCGATGCCGTCCCCACCTCCCTCGTGTTATATACACACACACTCATACACCTCACCTTGTCCACCCCTCCTCCTCCTGCTAAGCAGATAGACGGCACATCAGTAGCCATCCCACGTCGTCTGTGCCGTCTGGGGCATTCAGTCTGTCTGCATACACACATGCGCACACACACATCCCTCATCAGCCAGGCACTCATCACTCTGAGTGGCCATAAATAAGGGCGACGTGTTCTCTTGAAGCTGAAATTGTCATTAGCTGTGTTCTGGTACATGACTCTGCAATTAATGGACAATAGAGAGGCGGTGGTGAGCAGACGGCTTTTCAAAGCATACATAGATCAGCACTGATTTAGAGCATAAACAGCCAAAGGGATCACAGCAGCGGAACAATCTCCCAATACCAATTATTGCAACAGCCTCACCAGTTACATTTCATCTCCAGACATAGCTTTGAAAGATTTGCCTTTAATAAACTGTCAGAAAGCACCACAAGGGGCTTCTTTACTATACCTTCTTACAGATCTCTTGTTCTTTTAAATAGTGCTGCATTTATTTATTTATTTTTGGTTTTATACAAAGACTTGTTCTGCATGTTTTGTTACCCGTTCAAGCAGTTGTCACAAACACAATATATGGGTCATCTTCAAAAAACAATGTCGTTTGTGTGAGAAAAATGCAGGTAAATTACTACTGCTGGACATACAGTAAATTCAAACCTCAAACCCAATGTAACTTATATATATATATATATATATATATATATATATATATATATATATATATATATATATAGTGGTTTTATTTCAATTTAGTTAGATTTGTTTCTACATTCCATGAAACGGAAATGTAATGTGATGAATGAGTAGAAATTTGATATTCCAATTTCAGTTTGATATTATTTAATTCAGTTCATAATGTGCACTGAACATTAAACTTTATAGCATGATTAAAATTTAAATGTAAAGAGTTAAATCAACCAAATATTGTGTCTAAATTCAGTATGCTGTTAAATAAATCAGTATTAACTAAAAACACAAATGGGTCGCTTGCTGAGAATGTCCCACATGCATATAGAAAGTTACGTCGGTGTAAATGGAGTCAACTGAGTGATCATCATCTAAGTTTTGTCATTTTTGGCAGAAGTGGAATTGGAGCCTATTAGATATGTAACCTCATATACCTATACTAAGTATGCCAAATTTTTCCTAGGAGATTAATTCCCTCCTACTGCTTCATCTTCACTTCACTGTTAGCCTGAATTTTTAGTGCACCACAGGTCACATTTGACCACTCTGAAAAAAAGGATTAATTAGTTTCCTCTCTGTGGGCGCCCCCGTTCCATAGAACTGTTTCCACCTGCACAACACAGTGTTAGCTAATAAGAACCATCTGCTGTGTCGGATGTACAACAGCGTACATGACAGACAATAGTGGCATAGCTTAAGGGCTGTTCACTGATGATCTTCACACAATCCTATACACTTACAGTATGTATAGTAAAACTTATTTGCATTTGTAGTACCCCCCAAAATGAAAACCTTTTGTAATGTGAATTATTTCCAAGTGAAAAAATAGTGGAAATAATTTAGGATGGGACTTCAAAATGGAGATAGTTATTAGATTTTGATGCATAACCTGCTTAAATGAATCATGCACAGTAAGACTAAGAAATTCAATAAAAGCCAGTTTGGATTTAATGTTGTCTTAATATTGGATGGACAGTAAAACAAGTCTCATGGATGCATTTTTTTTAAAGAATACCACACTGTAATTTTTTTTCTCTTGACCTAGTTATGGTTTGTCTTTGTTAATTTTTTCAGAGCCTGTACTAGACAACGTATGCTGAGTGGCTCTTTTGAGGGTCAGCCAACAAAAGAGAGATCCATACTCAGTGTCCAGCACCACATCCGCCAAGAACGCCGGTTAGGAAAGCACATTAACATGATTTCACATACTCATCTATTTAATTTATATAAGGATCAATGGATGGATGTATAGTCATAAAATGCACAACATTATGCTAGTGTGTTAACCTGCTCTTTTTGGCACAGGTCCCTCAGACATGGCTCTACCAGCCAGAGAATCAGTAGAGGGAAATCTCTGGAAACACTCACTCAGGATGTGCGTACACACACACACAGACACACAGACACACACACACACACACACACACACACACACACACACACACACACACACACACAGATATCACAGAGTAATAGCCGACAGCACTATCTGTGACTATCTGTGATCTCTGACATGCGTGTGAACTCTTCAGCACTCCAGCACGGTCCGCTACCGTAACGCTCAGCGGGAGGACAGTGAAATCAAGATGATACAAGAGAAAAAGGAGCAGGCTGAGATGAAACGGTATTTCTGCCACTCCATACACTTGTCTTGGCATGCGGTCAGTCGAACAGATCTTATCCCCCCCCCCCCCCCCCCCCCAAACAAAACATGCCATGTGGGAGTTATTACACCATATCTTTCTCTTCTACTGTATGCTGATGGTGGCATAGTGCCATCGGTGTATGACAACAAGACATATTGCAGGGAAGCAAAGCTTTTGTTTTAGGTCGGCTGTATTTATTTGCTGTGTTCAGAGGGCAAGGAGGGACTGTAAAAGAGAGATCAGATCACATTTTAGCTGATTTACAGATACAGTACACTAAAAAAACTAGTAAGGTCCCCTCTGTGCATCCTATATCTTTCTATCTTTTCCATACTTTATCCCAAAGCAGGACTAATAAAAGCAGTGTTTGCTGAATATGAGATTTCAAAATGATTTATTGTTAAGCCTATAATGTTTTTTTTCCCCAGAAAAGTCCAAGAGGAGGAACTCCGGGAAAACCATCCATACTTTGACAAACCACTCTTCATCGTTGGTAGAGAGCATCGCTTCCGAAACTTTTGCCGAACGATTGTGAGAGCCCGTTTCAATGCGTAAGACCAAAGCAAATACAAATCCACTGCAGTATATTATTAGTTACAGTAGCATTTTCATACGCCTCAATGAGATGACTAATCCTTTTGTACCATAATCACTGAAAAAATGCCATGTTGTTTCACAAACTGTTGTGTGTGTGTATGTGTGTTACATTTCTTCGCTGACACTGTGTTAATGGGCTTTTTATGAATAGATCAAAAACGGATCCCAATACAGGCGCAGTGAACAGCACAAAATACCATCAATTATAGTAAGTCCATAAATGTTCACACCATTGTGCCTTCACACCATGATCGCCTGGTAATATACACAATTCAATATATAAAAAAAGGATTGCAGCTTACAGTGACATCTTTCTTTTGTAATAAATCATCATTTAAAATGTATTTAATGTAAATTAAATCATAATATATTATTTAAATTGTAAAATATGAGTACATTAGGTAACACTTTATTTCCTTGTTACACGTTACATGTACTCACTATTATAATAACAATAAATTATGCATAATTACATGCAAGTAACCCTAAACTAAACCCTAATCCTAACCCTGACCATGTAGTAAGTACATGTAGTTAATTAATATTACTCAGTACTTAAATATATAATTATACTGAAACAAGGACACCTTAAAATAAAGTGTAACGCTGGTTACGTATGTAACCATGGTTCTGTGAATTCCGGATGACCGCCAGAGACGGTGTTACATAGTGGATAATCGCAGCGCCAGCTGGATAGGTCGAGGAAGAATATAACAACAAAGTCACGTAGTGACGTAAGCTGAGCTGAATAATATAAGCCACTGCAGCTCAGCGTCCCTCCTCGAAGCTTCTCGCATTCTGAGTGACAGGGAACACTGGCGGTCATCTGGAATTCACAGAACTATGGTTACATACGTAACCAGCATTCTGTTTCATTCCTCCTGACCGCCAGAGACAGTGTTACGTAGTGGATGACCCATGCCAACAAAGTCACGAGGAAGTAACTTACCAGGAGAATACAGGGTCACTTGCGAAGAGCAGCTGAGCTCACATCCGGAGAATCAGCAACATTGACGTTGTAGAATCTCACAAACATACAAGGGGAAGATCATGTCGCCGCGGCACAGATCTCTGTAAGAGAAACACCCTTAAAGGCAGCCCAAGAAGAGGAAACAGCCCTGGTGTAATGGCAAGTGATGGCACCAGGCACAGGTTGCCGAGCCTTCTTATAGGCCAAAACAATAACCTCAACAATCCATCGTGATAGCCTCTGCTTCCTTAGAGGGGCACCTCTCCTAGCATCCCCATAACAGACAAACAACTGTTCTGATTGTCTTAACTGCACTGTAGCCTCTGCATACAATTTTAAAGCTCGCACAGGGCACAAGAGTGGAGAACATTGGTCAAGGACCGTTGGCTCCAAGGAGCGCAGTTCAGTAGACTGGTTAATAAACTGTTGCAACAGCACCTTTGCCGGATTGGGCCAAAGCCAGATTGGGCCAAAGGGTAACCCTAGTGCCCTCTGGCTTCCATCTCATACAGGACTGTCCTAATGGACTGGATGCTTCCACCTGGGTAAACCACAACAGGCAGTGGGTTGTGCATTCCGAAGCGAACAGGTCTACTTCTGCCATACCGAACTCCCGCCAAATGCCCTGAACTACATCCGGGTGTAGCCTCCAATCGCCTGGATGTATCCAATTCCTGGACAGAGCATCTGCAACCTGATTGACTACCCCTGGCAGATAAGCAGCCCTCAGCGACGCAAACCGTGGGAGTGACCAGGTGAGGATCTTGCGAGTGAGCCGCAACAAACTCTCCGACTTCATACCCCCCTGGTGATTCAGATTGTAAACTGTTGACGTATTGTCTGATCGAATAAGCACGTGGCGGCCCGCTAGAACTGGAAGGAAATAGCTCAAGGCCAGAAAAACTGCACGCATCTCCAACAAGTTGATGTGGTCCATCGATTGGTCCCTTGACCATCTGCCACTGATACCTCTGTGGTTCCATACCGCCCCCCAACCCATGAGGGATGCGTCTGTTGTCACAACTTCGCGACGAGAGGGGACAATTCCTAACGGCACACCTGATGTCAAAAAGGTTAGGGAAGCCCACTTGCGGAGGACACGCACGCAACTGAGAGTCAACTGAGAGATGACGAGATGAATCCAACCACAGAAGGTTGTTCCATACTTGCAGGGGTCGCAGATGGAGTAATCCAAGGGGAATTACGGAGGAGGCTGCTGTTAGCATCCCGACTAGCCTCAGGAACACTGTAGAATACTGTAGAGACACTCCCAGACGAAACTGGGCAAGGAGGTTTAGGATATCTGTCATCCAAGACCGAAACAGAGAGACACGCATTGAGATTGAATCGACAGTCATCCCGATGAACGTGATGGATTGTGCAGGGGACAGAGAGCTCTTTGCCCTGTTCACTGAGAGACCCAACTTGGCCACATGGTCTAGTAGTAGTAGCTGTGTATTGTGCACAGATTGGGCCTTCGTCGGACCACAAAGCAGCCAGTTGTCCAGATATGGTAGGATTCGTACTCCCTGGGCCCACAGGGGAGACAGGGCAGCCTTCATACATCTCGTAAACACACAAGGCGCTAGTGAGAGGCCAAATGGTAGAACTTTGAACTGATAACTCTTGTTCCTGAAACTGAAGCGAAGAAACTTCCTGTGATGCATGGCTATCGGAACGTGGAAATATGCATTCGTCAGGTCTCCACTCGTGAACCAATCCCTTTCTGCAACTGACCGAAGAACATCGGTCACACGCAACATGCGAAACGGGAGCTTCTTTAGAAACTTGTTGAGTCTTCTCAAATCTAAAATTGGACAGAAACCTCTGTCTCGTTTTGGAACCAGAAAATATGCTGAATAAAAGCGGAACTGCAGAGTATAACCGTTGCACACTGTTGCCAAGACCCAAGGGTCTGACACTGTGCTCTCCCAGTAATTTAGATGATGCGTCGTAAAACATCCGACTGCCGGCCCTAGCGTTTTCAGGCCTTGAAGTTCCGGCCTTTTAAAGTTGTGGGGGGGTGTTGACGTGGACCCCCTGGAGAGCGGTGGGGGATTGGGCCACCACGAGGGTGGTGTATCTGGGCCTCATCAGAACCCGGAAACCTCTGTTGACCTTGAGGTTGGCTAGAAGGTTGTCGGAAACGTGGTTGTGCAGGTGTGTAATGGCAATGAGCAGGTGGTTTAGGCATTCTAAAATTTGGGGTACATTGCACCTGTGTTAGCTGTTGGGTAGTCGTAGACAGCTTCATGCATTTTTCCAACACCTCGGATACGTCAGGACCAAAAAGATGTCCAGGAACAATTGGAAGGTCCCTCAAAGTCTTTTTACAATCTTCCAGTAATCTGGCCTGAGCGAGCCATACTTGCCGGCGAGCATTCAAGAGTGTTGCTGTGAGCGACCCTAGTTCTCGAGTCACATGTCCCATAGTTAGTGAGCCTGTCTGTAAAAACCATGGAACAGAGGGATCTAGTCTCTACCGACTCCAAGAAGTTAGAAGCTGCCAAAATTAGTTCTCAGCTCGAGTAATGTAGGCAGTTGACTCATAAGCTTTCTTCAAAAGGGAATCTGTGCGGCCACACTGAGCACTAGGCCAGCGGACATTTCCCCGCAGTGCTTCGTCCGGTGACACTACCAGTGCATCAACCGGCTGTTCAATTTCAGGCACACTCTGCACACCAATGGACTCCGCTTCTGCCATTGAAGCTAGAGTGCGAGCAGTCTTGGATCGTCTTTTGGCCATACCTGGTCCTTTGAGGGCATTCGAAAACTCTGCCACGAAATCCTTGCTTGCTGGCATAGCAAAAGAATCCACAGGTGAAGGTCTACAGAAAAACACATTAGACTGAACAGGATGTGCAGGACATTCGGCAAGGCCAAGACGAGCTACTGCCATTCCGAAGCACTTCCAATGTGTCATCCACTGGATGTGGAGCATTCTCAGATGAATGAAGAGAGCCCTCACCAGAGCCACCAGCCACTGTAGATCCTATTGGCTTGTCATGGAGCTCAGGAACTTCAGTGGGAAGATGGTCTTGAAAATGTGTGTCATTTTCAGTGGGTACTGGGTCTGCTGGCTGGAGGTTTTGCAAGAGGCGCTTCATCTCCGCCATATCTGAAGAAAGGGAAGCAACTTCCTTCGACAACAGGTGCCCAGCTAAAAGCTTACCACTATGACTAGCTTTCTTCTTAGCCCGAGGGGCGCCAGTGGCTAATGAAAAGTGCGATGTTTTTGAGCTTTCTGTTGCAAGGTTAAGTCCGCTGGTAAAACATTAGCATCCCGGCTTTGGTCCAACCATGCCAAACGCAGCTGTCTTTCCGATATAGGTGGTAAGCTACAATGAGACAGGGGTTAGTAAGTGCTTCCTTCAGGTGTTGAACACCCAGGCATGATGGACAGAGATCATGCCCGTCGTCCGGGAGAAGCTCGTTGGGACAGAGCTTGCAAGCCAGCGGGAAGGCGGTGAAAATGGAGTGAAAAGCCATTAAACTGCGATAGTTAGACAACCTCTGGATACAACCACGAGGAACGACAGTAAATTGCTATATCTCCTACCTCCGGATGAACCGTGAGGAAAAGAGAAAAAACAGAAAATTCGATCACAGTTCAAAATATTGACAAACGCCCATGGTTAGGACCGTTGGCAGATAACAGAGCAAAAACACAAATGCGACGAAAAACACAACGACGTTTGATGGCAACTGTAATAATCTCCTACCTCCGGATGAACCGCGAGGAACAGGGAGAAAATATCGAATTCAAAAAACTAATTCAACCTATTCGATTGACACCCAACGGTTAGGACCGTTGGGCAGATAAGTTAACAGGCGAAAGAAAAAACAACGGCAATGAAAAAAACAGTCAAAAAATAGTCAGCAACGGATACACGCCCACGGATAGAACCGTGAGGTAACTGCCACTGTACAGTAACAGCCTGAGCAAAACAATAAAGAAAAACCTACCGACAGATCGCAATGTAAACCAGTCCAAAAGCGAACGATCGTTCTGTCACCTGGGAACGCGCACACACACGTTAGCCCCAGAGCTTGTAATTCGGGAAATCCAGTGAATTCTGATGCAAGTTATCGTCACAGCTTGGGGGGACGAATAATCCGCTGCTCCTAGGAAGCTGTATTCGACGATGAGAACTAATAATGCTACAACCTAATCCAAAGGCGAGAAAGCAAAAGAGGAGGGACGCGGAGCTGCAGTGGCTTATATTCTTCAGCTCAGTTTACGTCACTACGTGACTTCGTTGGTATATTCTTCCTTGACCTATCCAGCTGGCGCTGCGATTATCCACTATGTAACACCGTCTCTGGCGGTCAGGAGGAATGAAACAGAACCGTACATTTATTATGAAATAATGGAAAAATACAAAAAATGAAGAATTTATGGGAGAAATGTGCTTAATTTTCTTGAAAATAATGTCAAAATAATGATATTTCTTATTTTTTCCTGCATATTTAAATGGTTAAAATATGACCTGCACATGTTTTCTTGAGATTCCCTCATTTATATGTCTGTTTTTATTCTAGAAAAGTAATATGAGAATGGGCTTTGGAAAGTTTTGATCTGTAAGACATGCCAGGGTGGGAAACTTTTGGACTTCAGTGTCCTAGCAGGATTTCATCAGTTTCAAAAGATCTGCAAAATTAAGACAAAGTTATGTAAGCTCAGACTGAAGACTCGGAAGAATGCAGAGTAGGAAAAGAGAAGCACATTTAACCTGCACTAAACCTTGCATGTGTATGTGTCTGTGTGTGTTCTCCAGTGATTTGCTGGGATTGGTAACCTATCTGGACTGGGTGATGATCGTGGTCACCATCTGCTCTTGCATTTCCATGATGTTTGAGTCCCCTTTTACTAGGGTCATGCATGTCCCTACCCTGCAGGTACTCTAAACCCAACTGGTCACCATTCTATCCCATACACATATCCAACTAACTTTTTTACCCTGTAAATGTTCCTCATCTCTTTCCTGAAGGCTGGTGATCATGTCTCACTTTTGTTGCAGTCCAGCACTTTTGATTGCCACTCTTAACTAGTTTTGCCCTTTTGAGCACATTTGATCATGATCCCCACTGATTTAGTCTACTTCGGAGTTCATTTAAGTTGACTTGTTTTTAGGGTGCCTGTTTCAAAGATCTTGTACTTTACGAGACTGAAAGTTGGGGCTTATTGACCTGCCACTCTTCAAAGTCTTGTCTCTTTTTCTACACCACTGATTGAAACTCCACTTCAGACAGTCCAGGATGGCCTGATCTTTACCTGATAAGGATATTTTCAAGAGCACAGAGAAAGATTTTTATCCTGGCATTATTTTGTGTTATGACACTCCCAGTCTCAAAAGCTTCTCTAACTTACCAGAAGACAAGGAATTGTTATGGCAAAGCTTGCAAACCTTTAGTCATGGTTTTATAAAAAGCTGCTTTATGAAAAATTGTATTCTATTGTACACTAAACCACCCCTTTCCCTGCAGATCGGAGAATACGTGTTCGTCATCTTCATGAGCATTGAGCTGAACCTGAAGATCATGGCAGATGGTCTGTTCTTCACTCCCACTGCAGTCATCCGAGACTTTGGTGGCGTCATGGACATCTTCATCTACTTAGTAAAACTCCATTCTCAGCTCTCCTGTGAAAAACCCACTTTCCGACACATGTGAAAGGCAGCCTTCTAGCTGATTACTCACTTCTCTAATGAGGCTCTGAAGATTGCGTTTTAATGACCCTAAACAGCGTTTTATTTAAATGACCCAGTCACGTCAATTTCATCCTGTTTACTCATTTCAGAAGAATTTTGCCTGTCTCACACAAACATTATTTGCATTTAATAGAACAGCCTACACTTCCACTGCTGACTACTGCATGAGTAATACTTATTGCATTTATAAAGCAATATAAATATGCCATAGAAAAATAATCTGCAGTTAGTTATTTCACATTCAAGATCAGGATTAAATGAAGAGTTGTGCCCTTTAAGGTGATCTTTCTGCCCACTCTGTAGGTCAGTCTGATCTTTCTATGCTGGCTACCAAACAATGTGCCTCCTGAGTCTGGTGCCCAGCTCCTCATGATGCTACGCTGCCTGCGCCCACTGCGTATCTTTAAACTGGTGCCCCAAATGAGGAAGGTGGTTCGAGAGGTCCTCAAGGGTTTCAAAGAGATCTTCTTGGTAAGTGAACAATTCGGCCCACTTCCTGCCTGTAGTTGCTCAATAAAAGGAGAACAGAGATGGCTGGCTATTTGTTAATTCTTCTAAAAGATACAGGTGCATCTCAATAAATTAGAATGTTGTGGAAAAGTTCATTTATTTCAGCAATTCAACTTAAATTGTGAAACTCGTGTATTAAATAAATTCAATGCACACAGACTGAAGTAGTTTAAGTCTTTGGTTCTTTTAATTGTGATGATTTTGGCTCACATTTAACAAAAACCAACCAATTCACTATCTCAACAAATTAGAATACTTCATAAGAAAAAATTGGGAAGTAAAGAAAAAAAAAAAAAAAAACATTTTTAGTGAATTGTTGGCCTTCTGGAAATTATGTTCATTTACTGTATATGTACTCAATATTTGGTAGGGGCTCCTTTTGCTTTAATTACTGCCTCAATTCGGCGTGTCATGGAGGTGATCAGTTTGTGGCACTGCTGAGATAGTATGGAAGCCCAGGTTTCTTTGACAGTGGCCTTCAGCTCATCTGCATTTTTTGGTCTCTTGTTTCTCATTTTCCTCTTGACAATACCCCATAGATTCTCTATGGGGTTCAGGTTTGGGGAGTTTGCTGGCCAGTCAAGCACACCAACACCATGGTCATTTAACCAACTTTTGGTGCTTTTGGCAGTGTGGACAGGTGCCAAATCCTGCTGGAAAATGAAATCAGCATCTTTAAAAAGCTGGTCAGCAGAAGGAAGCATGAAGTGCTCCAAAATTTCTTGGTAAACGGGTGCAGTGACTTTGGTTTTCAAAAAACACAATGGACCAACACCAGCAGATGACATTGCACCCCAAATCATCACAGACTGTGGAAACTTAACACTGGACTTCAAGCAACTTCTCCACCCTTCCTCCAGACTCTAGGACCTTGGTTTCCAATGAAATACAAAACTTGCTCTCATCTGAAAAGAGGACTTTGTACCACTGGGCAACAGTCCAGTTCTTCTCCTTAGCCCAGGTAAGACACCTCTGACGTTGTCTGTGGTTCAGGAGTGGCTTAACAAGAGGAATACGACAACTGTAGCCAAATTCCTTGACATGTCTGTGTGTGGTGGTTCTTGATGCCTTGACCCCAGCCTCAGTCCATTCCTTGTGAAGTTCACCTAAATTCTTGAATCGATTTTGCTTGACAATCCTCATAAGGCTGCGGTTCTCTTGGTTGGTTGTGCATCTTTTTCTTCCACACTTTTTCCTTCCACTCAACTTTCTGTTAACATTCTTGGATACAGCACTCTGTGAACAGCCAGCTTCTTTGGCAATGAATGTTTGTGGCTTACCTTCCTTGTGAAGGGTGTCAATGATTGTCTTCTGGACAACTGTCAGATCAGCAGTCTTCCCTATGATTGTGTAGCCTAGTCAACCAAACTGAGAGACCATTTTGAAGGCTCAGGAAACCTTTGCAGGTGTTTTGAGTTGATTAGCTGATTGGCATGTCACCATATTCTAATTTGTTGAGATAGTGAATTGGTGGGTTTTTGTTAAATGTGAGCCAAAATCATCACAATTAAATGAACCAAAGACTTAAACTACTTCAGCCTGTGTGCATTGAATTTATTTAATACACGAGTTTCACAATTTGAGTTGAATTACTGAAATAAATGAACTTTTCCATGACATTCTAATTTATTGAGATGCACCTGTATATTGTTTGTACCTTTTTTTTCCTTGTTATGCTTTTTTACTCTTTTTTGCATTTATAATTTAATTTTAAATTATTTTTCAGTGTCTTTTTGCATCGTTTCAATAGATGATATTTTGGAACAAGAGGTTTGTGTTCTGAGTACATACACTTTGATTTAAATTGTTTCGTGGTATGACCCCTTTAATTGAAAATAGAGAAGCTCTCTTCTTTGCAGTAGTGAAATGCAATGCATGAACTCAGCAGTATTTGTCTAGGAGATTTCTTTATAGACCTTCTTTATTAAAGCTTTGCTCCCCTTGGGTACTTTTCTTTGAGCTTATTATAGGGTTACTGTATATGAGAGTAATGCACTGACCATATTTTGTGGGAAAGCCATTTTGCTGTAGACCGGATTATTGATTTCCCAAACAGGTCTCTATTCTTCTTCTGACACTAATGCTGGTGTTTGCAACCTTCGGGGTGCAACTCTTTGCTGGAAAACTTGCCAAATGTAATGATCCCCATATCTCCAATAAGGTACAATGTAATTCTTACAACTCTTCAAACTAAGTTCGGAGCGGAGGATCTTCTGTACTTCACTGAAATTTTGTGCTTTGTGGACTTTTTCAGGAGGACTGCCATGGCATCTTTAGAATCAATGTGAGCATTTCAAAGAACCTGAATTTAAAGCTCAGGCCAGGCGAGAAGAAACCAGGATTCTGGGTGCCAAGAGTTTGGTATGAAATGGAAAAAGAATGTTCTCTAGTGGTTTTTTTTAGTTGTTTTTCAAATGTTCAAATTTAGTGTACAATAATACAATATAAAAATGTCTTTTTGATATTTATTAGACTAAAATTTGAGAATTTGAAAGACATTCATTTTATTTTATTTTTTTTTACAAGTTCAGTTTCATTTAAAAGCACAGAATAATTAATCACAAACTGAACCTGTCACATCTTCAGTGTTGATGTCTTTTTGAGAAACCCCTGTAGTAACATCTCACCTGTGACAGCACAAACCATTATGATAAATGCTCTCATCAGATAAACAGCACCATATTTTCATCATCTTTCATATGTATTTTCCCCAATAAGCAATAGTCAGTGTTGCAGTGCAGTTGTATGGTTTGTCGTGGGCACAGAGCAGGGGGCTGATATATCCTTTCCTCAGGCATAAACACAAACAACACAATCATACACCCACACACCAGTGAGTCTGTTATTGCTCTGGAGATGTGTGGCAACACAATGGCAAATTATTTGTGAGACGTTAAATAATGAAGACCAGCAAAAGACACAAATGGGTCCATAGCCATTCTAGAGCAAGCAAGGTTTCTGCTAATGCTGAATAACAGAGAGAGAGAAAGAGAAAGGTTGTTGCTCTTTTATTTTTGAGCGATTTGCATGGTAACAGGAAAAGAGCTAGGCGTTTGATCCTCTTGGTATTGTGTTCGTGTTCAGCCCATAGAGCAGTGCGTCTCCAGTCTGCTCGCACACGCACACGCGCGCGCGCACACACACACACACACACACACACACACAGAGAGAGACACAGGCAGACAGACACCATAACATTTTGGTACATTTTATACCTGAGATTATAAGAAGGGAACAGCTGAAGTTTTTTCTTCATCTTGTTGTTGTTGTTTTTTTAAATGTTTTAAGAGCAGTGGTACTTTATCTTTAACTCAGAAGATGAGTTGACAAAATGATTTAAGAGTCACATTTTAAAAATGCTTTCTGAATGTTGGTTTTGTGCCATTGCTTTAAATGTGATTATAACAATTAGTGTCTGGTTCATATTTCAATAAAATAAAATAAAATTTTTGAGTCTTTAACGTTTTTCCATTGTGATATTATTTTCATTACCATTACATACTATAATGAAAATCATTCTTTGCAAATACATTGTATGCTTACAATTATACTTTACACATATACTTTACATTTTAAATATGTAATTATTTTTTTCTGCCTTACAGTAATAAGAATTAGATTTTTTTTTTCATAACAAAAAGTTACTGAGAATTGGGGAGCAAGGAGAAAGTAAATGTGGTCTTGAAAATGTCACAATGGAAAATAAACAATTAAAAACATGCTTGATATTCCAAGATAGAATTTTATATTTTACTTTTGATTTAGGGGGTGACATTTTTTCTTCCTAAGAATAGACACAAATTAAAATGTCAAATATCTCTTGAACTGCTCTTTTTAGGGCAAACCCTCGAAACTTCAATTTTGATAATGTGGGCAACGCCATGCTGGCTCTGTTTGAGGTGCTGTCACTGAAGGGCTGGGTGGAGGTGAGAGACGTCATCATACACAGAGTAGGACCGGTAAGTTACTCTTATTAAGACACTAAACTTTATACTGAACTGATTGATCATGTCTGCACTGTTTAGGACCTTTGATTGTCTCTTAAAACAGATTCATGGCATCTACATCCACGTCTTTGTGTTCTTGGGCTGTATGATCGGACTTACTCTCTTTGTTGGTGTTGTCATAGCCAACTTTAATGAAAATAAGGTATGGCAGTTTTCTTACTGTTTTCTGATGAGTAGCTACAGTAGGTTTGTTGGCTGATCCCTAATCAGTTGTGTTGGACGTGTTTGTTTAGGGCACTGCTCTTTTGACCGTGGATCAGAGGAGATGGGAAGATTTGAAAAGTCGACTGAAGATTGCTCAGCCCCTCCACCTCCCCCCACGTCCAGGTAACTGCTCACTTGAGGTCTATAGAAATAAAATGTAAATTTGTGCACCACCATAATGTTGCTCTGTTTGTAGTTTGTGCACCATCATGTGTTTGAGAAGATAAATCAAGAGAAACAATGTAGTGATATATTTTAATTACATTGACGTATAAACAAGTCATTGGTGTTTGGTGATGAGTTTTTGGCTCAAGGTCTGCATTTAAAATCACACCAGAGGTGTTCAGCTTGGATTAGGACTTGGCTTTCTGCAGAACAGTCAGGTTCTTCAACACTGACTAAATCAATCATTTCTTTTTGAACCTTGCTTTATACACAGAGGCATTGTCATGTTAGAATAGAAAAGGGTCCTGTCCAAACTGTTGCTTTAAAATTAGAAGCACACAATTCCCTAGAATATCATTATAGGCTTAAACATTAAGATTTGTACTCATGGAAATTATTAAAGTGGTCAAACCTGTTCATTAGAAGGGGGTGACCCAATACTTTTGGCAATATCGTGTAAGAAGAATGTTTTTTTTCGGAATCCATATTGATGTTTATAAAGAATAGAATTTGAATCTAAGTGAAAAAGAATCCGTTTATATACTATTTTTTTTTTTAAATTTTTGAGAAACATGGCAAAATAGATATAGGTCTATAGTTGTTAAAACGTTGCGGATCATCTGCTTTAAACAGAGGAATAACTTTCTATTTTTAAATCCTCTGGTACAATGCCTGTTTTCGAAGAAAGAGAGAAAATGTGAACAAGTGGCTGCAATATTGAACATTTCACCTGTTTGACAAGAAATACAGAAATATTATCATGACCAGCTGAAGATAATTTTAATTCATCAATAATTTTGTTTATTTCCTGAATTTCAGGTGGCTTAAAAATAGAGATAATAGGAAAGTTTCCTGATATATAATCCAGGGGTGCACCATTACCAGTAGGGATATTATTTGCTAATTTATGGCCAACATTAACAAAAAAAGCATTACATTTTTGAGCTATGTCAAATGGATCATTAAAAGAATTTTCGCCATCCACAAAATCTGAAAGTAACTCTGAATTAGTCTTTTCTCTTTGCAGCAACTGATTTATTACTTTCCATGTGGATCTAATATCATTTGAACATTTTTTTTTTTAATTTTTCACCGAAATATTGCTTTTTTGCAGATCTAATAGAATGATTATATTTATTTCTGTAAGATTTATAAACACCCGGTGAGAGGAGTGGGATTTGAAACATATTTTCCATAGAGTTTGTTCTTTGTCGTCAACATTTTCCGTAAACTGACTGTAAACCAAGACTTATTAAAGTCCTGACTGTATTTCTTCGCAGAACTATTGACTGGAAAGCATTTATTAAAACTAGAATAACAGTCATAAATTGTTGATATGCTCTATCAGCATCATATTCCTTATACAGATCATCCCAAGAGGTACTAGAAATCAAATCTGTAAATTTAGAAATATTTAACTTACTCATAATTCTCTTTTGCTGTATTTCTTTTGATAGTTTAACTCTGTTAACCCTAATTTCAGAATAGTGAAATATAGGAAAATGATCAGACAAGTCTGAACATAAAACACCAGATTTAATTCCTTCACTTAGAGAATTTGTTAAAATGTTATCAATTAAAGTTGCTGAATTTTCTTTAAAACTTGTAGGTTTATGAATAAGAGGAAATAATAACTAGAATAAAGAATATTTAGGAAATCTGCAGTAGGAGTATCAAATTTCTTTTTTTTAAGAGATTTGTTAAAATCACCTAAAATATAACAGTATTTATGCTCATTGTTTATCAAATCAAGTAAGTTGGCCAAACTATCATTAAAAGCTTGAATACTGGAATCTGGTGCTTGGTAAATAACACCAACAATAATATGTCTTCCTCTATGACCAGTTGAGTGCTCAACAAATAAATGTTCCACATTAATTCTATCTGATTTTAAGGCAAGATCATCCCTAATTTTAAATGTATAATCTTCATGAATAAACAAAGATACTCCACCTCCCAACCTATTCTTTCTAACATAATGAACCGAGTTATATTTGGATAATTTAAATATTTCTTTAGAGTTTTCATTTAACCATGTTTCAGATAAAGCAATAATAGAAAACTAATGTTTAAGTAAAGATAAATAATGAATAAAATTACCATAATTCCTAGATAAACTTCTTATGTTCAAATAAAAAGTAGAAAAAACATTAGAAGGCAAAGATCTACATAAATCATTAAACTTATTTTCAGTGTAGAAACTACAAAAGTTTGAAGCATTCAATGATGAAAAAAAAAAATTAAATCTGGGTCGACATCAAAATTATAAGAATCAACTGTAGAAAAATCAAAAGGCTTGAAAGTCTCAGCTTCAAAAACAAATTTGTTGGAATCAATAATGTATATGTACAATAGATGATTAACTAATCAAAATACAATAAATAATTTAAAGTCATAATACTCATATTTTCTCTGTCAAAGACATCTAAAGATAACTGAAGCTTCTTATTTGAAAAGGAATTTGAATCCTCCAAAATGGTCAAACAGCCACAAAGCGACATGTTGGTGGTGCACAGATAAACGTCACCAGAGCAGCGAGTGTATTATTCAGCAGCAGCCTCTCAGTCTCTCATCTCTTTCTTTCTCTCTTTTTTCCTCTCCCTCCCTCCATCTTCCACTCTTCCTCTCCTTGCTAATGAGCCATCCCTGCTTTGCATGTTTCCTGAAGCATTTAATCAGCTCTCCTCTGCTGTAGTATGGAGAACAAACTAAATTTAAGCTTTCAGCGGTGGGTACACCCCCAAGGCAATCACACACTTGATAATAACCACTCCACTTTTGAGTCAGAAGTTATAGCTGCCTGTAGTATGAATGACTTTGGGCTCTGTGGGCACCTCGGAGCCAAAGAGAGAAGAATGATTCTCTCTGCGTCTCCCATAGATTGACTGACTGATTGATTTGGCAGTCGCAGGCTCTGCGGTGACGGCGGTGGCTCGTTATGTTTTTATGTTTGACTGCCGTTGGCTCGCCTGGAAACAGACACTTCAAAGATATGTTTCATAACAGCAGGAAATAATAAACACAATTATCATAGTAGGCAATTATCCAGGCATATTTCATGTGGCAATTAGACACAAAATAATGCTCCAATCTACTGACAAATGTGCATATTTGATTGATATGTTTTGAACCAAACTCCAAAGGCAATGGACAGATTTTTGGTAATTTTCTATTCTTATTCAGTCATTAAGTACATCTGAGTTGTTCAATTATCATTTTAACCAATAGGAAAACATGCAGTAGTTCTCTGTAAATTACAATAGAATTGTTCTTCTGTGCTGCCTTTGTAAACAATGGGCTGAACCAATGGCTTTTCGCTATCAGCATGGAAGCAGCGTGCTCTTCCTCCAGTACTGATAACTGAAATCTAATTTTGTTCAAACAAAACAAAATGCATTTTGTGGGCCACACTGCAAGTTACGCAACCTTTCTAATTAAATTTCCTCAAATTTGAATAATGGTTTACTTCTTGTCTTTTTTCTTCTTCTACCACTATCAAGCATAATTAGCATCCATATATTCAACCGGGCAGAGCAGTCTCAAAATACCTACAATTACTACTATACTACTACTATTACTACTATTTAACTATTTATTTATTTTTGTATTTATTTATTTAGCTAGTTAGTTACTGTAGTTAGTTAGTTGGTCAGGAGAGGTGTGCTAAAATTTTTCTAAGCAATTTATGATTTTTGAATAGCCGATAAAACAGACAAAAAATGTCTTCCTGCAAAAGTGTTATTGTTAAAAGTAAAACAATTAAAAATGCTGTCATTGAAATAAAGCTTAAATAAAATATAATAGAATTATTATATGAAAAACTAAAACTTAAAAAAAAGAAATGTTGCCTTAGCAACTAAGTGAAATAAGTTGAAATAAGATTAAGTACTAAAATTATTAAAAATTAATAAATATAATAATAAAAAAAACTAATAAAAATGATGAAAGCCTATAACCAAATGGCTAAAACTTCAAATTAAATACTTAAAATATAAAGTACAGATAAATAATATAATACTAAAATAACATTGCGGCAATAATGTTCAGTGCATGCCATATAAGAACTAAAATGAGAGACAGCTATAGAGAGCTGTGGACGGCAGTAGGCGGAGCTTCCTTTGTGCTTCCTGCCAGGTAGTCTGCCTCGTGGAATAACAAAAATCAATACCTTAGTCAGCACTCGGCAGAGTAACCACATCAATTCCAACTCCATTGAAACCACCTTCAAATAATCTGTCTGCGCTTTGTGGCTGTTGAAATGAACTTGTGATTACGGTGTGTGATGAATGCCACTCAGACCTCGTGACCTTTAGCTAAAAGACAGCAAAACGATGATGTAGCGGATCTCTAAGCAATGCCAAGGGTAAAGCTCTTACCGAGTGCATTGAACGAACAGTTGAGATGATTTTCTCTCAGCGAGTCTTTTAATTGATGATAAAGGAGAGCGTAGAGATTATTGTGAAGGTCAGGGAATTTTAACCAGGTCTTTGTTTTATAACCATAGCACCGGATCATTCAGAAAAGAACTCATTTTCTGTTCTTTCAAAGCTGAAATTCCTTCTCTTCCATTTGCAGAAAACGGTGGATTCCGTGCAAAAATGTATGACATTACCCAACATCCTTTTTTCAAGCGAGGTATTGCAGTGCTGGTGTTAGCACAGTCTGTCCTCCTGTCTGTTAAGGTGAGGAGGGTTCCAGCAAAAACATATTTGCTTTATTTCTGCACTAAAATGATCATTTAATTTTTGTGTATGTGTTACAGTGGGATGAACTTCACCCGGTTACTTTTCCTTTGGCCACAATGTCTGTGGTTTTCACGTTCATTTTTGTTCTGGAGGTAAAGCTGTTACAGTATATATTTCCAATTCTGCTTGCTGTTCTTTCATGAGTCAGCTCAAGCAAGATTTATTTCCAGCCACAAAAAAAAGTTTTAAAATTCACCAGCGGCCTCACAGTTCATGAGGTCTTTCGTAAGTATTGTACGGTCATGACATAATTAAATTTGCTCTGCCGCAGGTGACTATGAAGCTGATAGCTATGTCACCAGCTGGATACTGGCAGAGCAGGAGAAACAGATATGACCTACTCGTCACTTCCCTGGGAGTCATATGGATCATTTTGCACTTTGCTTTACAGGTACATACTAAAATGTCATGCATTTTCAAAGGGTTTTGTACCTTTTTAGCTTAATTATTTCAATGTTTTATTGCACAACTACAGTAAGCCAACACACCTATATATATAAAGATTAACATAATGTACTGAAACAACAGCTTAAATATTGGGGTATTCTGATAAATGTCATTTTATTTTAAACTTTATTAAACATGGTAAAAATCTTCTACCAGTTTTTATTTTTTGTGAAACTCAAATATTTACAGTAATTCCAGAGTTCTTTTTGAAAAACAGAACATAACAGCACCTTTGTTTTAAGGCACTTACATTTATGAATATAAAGTTTCCGTAAAATAAAATTATTTCAACAAAAACTGAATCTGTACATCGTCAATTATTATAGCAAAGATTGTCATTTCTAGTGAACTCCGATACCAAATTAAATACAATTTTCAGACCAAAAGGCACTCCTGTTTGAAGAGTCAAAAAACAAATGATCTGTTGTTTCAATGTCAGATTCACAAAAGGTACAGCTGTTATAATTTAAAAGTAATATAGTTTTCATTTTTGTTTTATACTTTTGTTTTGTTGATTTAAATGTGCTTTAAACTGTAAATAAACATTTATTTTTCTTTAGAATGCTTACACATACATGATGGGCACATGTGTGATAGTATTCAGGTTTTTCACCATATGTGGGAAGCATGTAAGTATGCATAAATATTTACATAAAATATGTGAAATAACATGAGAATTACAGTGCATTTTCCTCCACGACTGAGCTGTCTTGTATTTACAGGTGACGTTAAAGATGCTTCTGCTAACTGTGGTCGTCAGCATGTACAAGAGTTTCTTTATTATCGTGGGCATGTTTTTGTTGTTGCTGTGCTACGCTTTCGCCGGTGTCGTCCTCTTTGGCACCGTCAAATACGGCGAGAACATTAACAGGTAAGCCGTCTTGTGTCACATGGAGGCAGTGATTGGACTGTGTCAGATTTGTAACGCACTTACTACTACTCACGGCGCTGATATAATTGGTGTTGACTAAACGTTTTGCTCGAATGCCCTACTTTCATTTGAGAGAATCAATTTTCAGGTACAGCTGACAGCACGAGAGGAAGTGACTCTGCGTGAGCTGTTACTTTTTCCTCTCTTGCCAACAGGCACGCAAACTTCTCCACTGCGGGGAAAGCCATCACTGTACTGTTTCGAATAGTCACAGGTGAAGACTGGAATAAGATCATGCATGACTGCATGGTAAGAGATTGGATGGCAGCCCCCTTTTGCCCGCAAGCAAGCTTGCTTGCTGTGAAAATCATTTAAAAAACAGTAAACAATGCAGTTTAAATGAATCAGATAGAATTGCAAATATAAGTGTACAGCGTCTGGTTTCATTCGACATGCTTCTGAATGATTTCTGTTAACAAAAACACATCAGCTGTGAGCCCCATGTGTTGATTATGTTTGTTTATCGGCCTCGTTCCCCAGGTGCAGCCGCCATTCTGCACTCCGGACAAACATCGCTACTGGGAAACGGACTGCGGCAACTATGCTGGCGCCCTCATTTACTTTTGCTCCTTCTATGTCATCATCGCTTACATCATGCTCAACCTGCTCGTAGGTAAGCACCTCTTTCCCCTGACTGCCGACACAATATCCTGTTCAGTCTCCTAGGGTGGCATCTAATTTCCTCCCGCTTTAGACACTAGCCAAACTAGCTCATAAAATACAATATCGCAGCCCATTCTTCTTCCTGACGTCCTTCCATGTTTATTATCTCTATTTTTGCCAGAACAGAGTGGTTCCTCCCTCCCGTAGCTCAGCACTGGTCACTGCTGAATATGAATGAGGCTTTGAATCACTTTAGGTCAAAGCCAGTTTAGTCTCTGTCTCTGTTCCTCTCGGTTTATGGACTGTATAGATGTGCACACTTTCTAGTCATCAGCATATGTTGTGGTGTGCTGGTGTCCCCAACAGGCTGCTCAATTAGCAAGTTGGGTTGTGCACCAATCAGAATTGGTTTGAGAATGCCTTGTTCCAATTATAATGTACCAAACAGGATGCAGTATTTATGCAGTAGAAGTCTTTGGGTTTATACGCCTTAGAATGATTGATAGCATGGATGCTTTAAATTGATCAGATGTGACAGTAAAGACTTTGATCATTTTACAAAAAATTTTGTATTTCAAATGCATGCTGTTCTTTTGAGCTTTCTATTCATAAAAAACAATACTGAAAAAAGTACCACAGTTTCCACAAAAATATTAAGAGGCACAACAGTTTTCACCATTGATTATAAGAAATGTTTCTTGGTCATCAAATCAGCATATTAGAATGATTTCTGATTTCCGTCACTGAAGACTGGAGTAATGGCTGCTGAAAAATCTGATTTGCCATTACATTTAAAATATATTAAAATAGAAAACAGTATTATAATAAATGCAAGCTTGTTGTGCATATGAGACTTTCTTTAAAAAAAAAAAAATTCAATGGTAAGACTTCCATGGGTAAAAACACTGTTTTTTAAGTAACTAAACTCAGCTTCATTGTTTGTAGAGACAGACACAGATGCAGACAATTCACTCATCTCTCTCTCTCTCTCTCTCTCTCTCTCTCTCTCTCTCAAAATGGCCATACCTGAGAAAAAAAAATAGAGTAGTTTGCATCACTGGATATAGCTGTTGGTCATTTAACATTTCTATCGTAAAACAGTTGACAAATATTAAATGATTTGCAGATTCATCTTACCTCGCTCTCTTTCAACGCTAAACTGACGCTTCGCTCTCAACTTCTGTGAAGAGTAAACCCCGCCTACTTTGATTTGATTGGCTATCTCAGTCATTTTGATGAGCGCTGTTAGACCGCCAAGGCTTTGATCTGATTCTGAAGCACCTAGTATGCGCAACGGTCGCGCGCGCATCCGTAGACTAGCGCAAGTTAATTCTCACACTTTAATAGTATGTACAGCTCCTAACAGGCTGTGTAACTATGAGAAGTTATTACATCAATATGTACGTCAGTATGCAGTTTTCCCTATTGCTCGCGTGCCAGCGATTATCGCTCTGCGGGCCACTGTTGGCACGCGTGCCGTAGGTTGCCGACCCCTGAGCTAGGCCAACATCATACCTGCACCAGTGTTATTTTAGTACCATTGAGATACTATTAGATGTTAATATTGATATTGTTAATATTTTGAAAAAGATTTTATTCATATTTTCAGCTTTTATGTTAATTTAAATTTTTTAGTAATTTTCTTGTAATTTTTCTTAATTTATTAGTATTAGTAGTATATAAGTTTAATTTTGTTGTCTTTAAATATGTATTTATAGTTTTTATTAATTTTTATTTCAGTTTTAATTTTAGTTATTTTAGTACATCAAGTTAATCTAAATGAAAGTGAGAAATGTTGCCTTGGAAACTATACTAAAATAAGGTTTGAGTTTTTAATTATTTTTTATTACTTTTTTAATTTCAGTTAACATTTATTGTATTTCAAGTAACAACATTTTTTTTTTCTTTTTCTTTTTTTAAATGGTTTTAGTTTTAGTTAACTATAATAACTGTAATAACCCTGACCTGCACTAACTAGTTTCAACCAGCATAATCCTGATAGTCCTAGCTGGTCTTTTTGAGCAGGGTTAGGCCCACAACACTCTCTACAGTACACTCAGACACCCCACACCACTCAACTTTACGCTCTGAAATGTGTCACTGAGTGTGTTAGCTGGTTGTATTCCCAGCGTTGCCACAAGAGCTGCTATAGTGGGTATTAGCATTAACCGTCAAAATTTTATAGCCTGACAAAAGAGGCATTCAAAGGTAACTCTATTGCCCCCTTGAGGTTTATTACAACCACAGCAATGCAAAAGGGCGTGTCAAGTATGTACAACAGGACCATGTGCTTGCAATGCATCAGCCAAGCATTCGTGTCTGCATTTGCACACTTATTTAGAGTCTGTTTCAGTCTCTTACTTATGTTCTGATGGCCTAGCTGAAAGCTATCCCAACCATAATCACTTTATTTCCCCCTCAGCCATCATTGTGGAGAATTTCTCTTTGTTCTACTCCACCGAGGAGGACCAGTTGCTAAGCTACAACGACCTGCGTCACTTCCAGATCATTTGGAACATGGTGGATGACAAGCGGGAGGTGAGGAGGAGGAGGAGGAGGGGACGTGCCTGTGATCAGCGGCTGTCAGCGGGGATGATTTTGAGTTAATACCCACGTGTGCTCTCCACACTGGCTCTGAAGCCGCAAATGAATGAATCACACGCATCGACATTCTCACCTCCAGAGTAATTGGAGGTTATTACTGCCTATCACAGATAGTGAGAGGTGTTGAGCTGTCATCTTCATTAGGTGGAAACAGCCTTATTGAGAGCAGCAGAGAGAAGTGCGTGCAGATTTGACCTCCTCGCGTAGGATCAGTAATATCTGCTTGTGTATATTTGAGTTAAATGAGGCACACCAGTCATTTTCTGGCCTTAATGAGCCAACCAGCGGTGCTGGGATCAGCTAGAAACACTTGAGGCCATAAGATTGAAACAGCTGAGCACAGGAAGGACTTTGTCCCTAATTAGACACATGAGCTCTGCTCCAAAATCTAGTGAGCTTCCTCAATGCCTGCTAGCCTTCTAAGACAGCACAAACCTCACAAAGCTGATTTACAACACTCTACATAGGCAACAACAACTTTTCACTAGAGTTTCCATTTAGCTGAAAACCAAAACTGTAAACCACCTGTTCTCAGGTGTTAAGTGAAGTGAAGTGACGTGTGGCCAAGTATGGTGACCCATTTGTGCTCTGCATTTAACCCATCCAATTGCGCACACACAGTAGTGAACACACACCCGGAGCAATGGGTAGCCAGTGCTGCGGTGCCCGGGGAGCAGTTGGGGGTTCGGTGCCTTGCTCAAGGGTCTCACCTCAGTCGTGGTATTGAAGGTGGAGAGAGCACTGGTTATTCACTCCCCCCACCTACAATCCCCACCAGACCTGAGACTCGAACCCACAACCTTCAGGTTACAAGTCTGACTGAATTTACACCAATATTATTAGTATTATTTACACCAGTAATATTAGTAATAGTAAAATAGTTAAATTCTTTGGCAATGAACTGCCTCTTGATATTTCAGCCAAAAAAAAAAATTACATATTGTTACTCCAGCATCATTTTTGTTCACTCTGAAGCTGACATATTCACCTGTTGTAGCTTATCCAAGTTATGTGCACAAAATAGACTGATTTCTGATTTGACTGAATATTTTCAGTTGCTAAATTTTCAATGAATTCCAATAAAGTTTGCTGTTAGTGTGTTGCAATACTATAATATGCAAAACAACAGTGCATACAATAATTTCCAAAACTGACCATTTTTCTTATTTCTGTTGACTTCTTCACCATTCATAGTTAATAAGAATTCATTCTAGGATTGCCTGCTCTGCTAAGGATACAATATGATGCTTCCTTAGAATTTAATAAAAGCAATGTGCTTGTGATCCCTTTAAATGCTGTCTAGGTAGGCAGCTCACTAACTACAGTGATAGTCTGAGAATTTTCTTAAATAGCCTTTTGTCCATTATATATACCTGTATTTATTTAAGTTTTTTGAAAACAGGGAGTGATACCGACCTCTCGGGTGAAGTTTCTGCTCCGTTTGCTGAGAGGTCGTCTGGAAGTTGACCTGGACAAAGACAAGCTTCTCTTCAAACACATGTGTTATGAGATGGAGCGTCTGCACAACGGAGGAGATGTCACCTTCCATGATGTACTGAGGTTAGAAAGGACCATTAATATTCATTACAGCTCACAAACAAAAGAAATCATATCACAACAAATCAAAATGTCTTATTTTGATATAGAGGAGTATCAAAACTCAAATTTTCCCCAGTCTAAAAAGAACAAACCCTGAAAAGACCAATTTATCTCTAGTGTTGTTCATAGTGGCCACTAAGCTTGTTCAGCAGCTTGTAGGAAGTCATTGATGGCGTATGTTTCAGCATGCTGTCGTACCGCTCAGTTGATATCCGGAAGAGTCTTCAGCTGGAGGAGCTGTTGGCGCGAGAGCAGCTTGAATACACTATAGAGGAGGAGGTAGCCAAACAAACCATCCGTATGTGGTTAAAGAAGTGCCTCAAACGCATACGAGCCGTGAGTTCACACAAACACACTCCTGACACTTCACTGACATTTACCCCAATACACTAAAAACAGATCAGCTGTATGACAGTGACTATATTCACACTACATTTCAACATGGCCCAAATCTGATTTCACTTTAACATGGGGAAATAAATCCAAAATGTACATTTTTGTTTTCTTTTTGGCTGTGGGTCTTGAACAGTCAAGTGGGAATTCATGCAATATTTATGTCAGTCTAACTTGACAATGTGACATTAACTTCCTGTCTGAGTGAGTTTATTTTTATTTTTCTGCAGCTGTAAATATCTCCAAAAGACTGAATATATATACCAAGACAGTTTATTCATAATACTCCAAATTGGAGAAATTGCTTTGCACATTATGATGGAATAACAATATTTAGGTGGGGAAGTATTTTCTGAGATTTTGCTATTCCTGATTCACAGAGATAGGAATTGGTGCCTGAAATAGCTGCCTGGAGGCGTTGCTTAAACAGGCACTGAGTGAACTGACTTTCCTTGAAAGGGACTTTGCTATCTCTTCTCACAAAGAAATCTGATTTGAGCAGGAAATCACAATTAGGTGCTTTCAGCTTGCCAAAGTCAAAGCTATAACCTCACACAGATCCACTTATAGGATCACTGATATAACTGCTGATATTCAGTTGAGTTGCTTTTATTGTCATTGTTCAATAGAATTAGTCCCATATCAGCACAGTGGCACCGGGATAGAAGCTGATATTAGTCATGCAGGATGAGCCGAATGAAAACACTGACACCACCTTCCTCCTTCAGAAGCAGCAGCAGTCATGTAGCATCATTCTCAGTCTGAGAGAGAGCCAACAGCAGGACCTCCGACGCCTGCTCAACCCTCCCAGCATTGAGACCACCGTCCCCAGCGAGGAAACCAACACCCATAACCAAGACAATCCCACTCATCCAGAGGTAACCCTACCAGAGTCTGTTCTTCAGAGACTCTGTGTGTCTCTGAGTCTTCATTCTAATGAAATGATTTGAAATGATTGACCCAGCAGAACAGCGGCCTGCAGACCTTACTGAGCCCCACCCTGTCCGACCGGAGCGGATATCGCCAGGACTCCGCTGACCGACCCCAGAGGAAGCTGGGACAGTGGCGACTTCCTGCAGGTCAACACCAAGCACTCGCACTATTAGACATGCTCTTACGTTTACAAAAGTATTGCTTTTATCCTATGTTCTATATGCACATCGACTTGTGTGGCTGGTTAACCCGTGACTCACATCGCAGTCTTGTGTTTGTCCCGCAGGACGCACGAGTGTGAAGTCCATGGTGTGTAAAATGAACCCTGTGAGTGATGAGGCCTCCTCGGGGTCAGAAGTCAAGAAGTGGTGGACTCGCCAGCTGACAGTGGAAAGTGACGAAAGCGGCGATGACCTCATTGATATCTGAAGCAAAACGGCGTGCTAATTTTTTCAGATTTTTCTCTTAAGAAAGGATCATTCAGCTAAATCTTCTGTATTGGCTTCTTATATGGCATAAGCCATGATCCTCTGTTAGCATTACGCAGGTGAGTCTACGCTGCTTAAAGCATCACCTGCACCTGTTCAAGCCTCCTTTTGTTTATTCAAAGACAATTAATGTCGGTTTCAACCAAGTTAATGCTCACTCTACTGTGGTGGAAAATTTTCAGTGAGCATTGTTTTATCAATGAGAAATGTCTTTGATGAAAGAGCAGCTATAAAGTGTCCTCAGGAAGTTTATGTAATGTGATATAAGAGTCTAATAATCTGAAGTCTAGATGTAATGGTTAGGGAATTCACATGCTTTATGTGACACACCTAACCAAAGCCATAGCGTTCTCCTTGTTTGTCTTTGTGCCACCATAATTTGTCTTCATTACATGGGTGTTTGTAAGATCCACAATTATCTTGTGTTGTAAAACTGTGGGCTTACATTTTATAAAATGCAACTACTTGCTTACATTATGGCAAGACAGTGAATGTAACTGTATTATGTCTACGTGACTGTGATTTTTCCAGATGTTTAATTATTATAATAAAGCTACATATGTAAGTTATAAGATTAATTTAAATAATATATTGAAATAATGTACTTAATATATTTTGTAAAAATGAAAATTGCAGCAATTATTGCGTGCTTTTAAATTAAAAAAGTGTCTGTGATACTACCAGAAGTGGTTGTATTGTATATTTTAAGCATTTTTACCTGGATTAATCATCAGGAAGATCTGAAAAGAACTATGCACATATAAAGAATAATTACTGGACGAACAAAGTTAATTATTTACAACAGCTACAGTGTCCATGTATATTTGATTAAGAGAGTTTGGTTATAAACCTACAGGGACAACAGACAAACAGCAGAAGAATGAAGGTTTAGACATGCATCTATAGAGAGCTCAGAGGTAGTGTTTGCATGCTACTGACAGTACATATAGCATCTTTAAATGACATGCATCAAAAGAGAGGACAGCCATTAGAGGTTCAAAGAGTCTACGTCCACAGCTCGATGGGCATGATTCCCTCTTTAGAGTTGAAGGAAGGGAAAAGGTTCTCTTCAGACAGAAAGTACAAGGGAAATTGGACCAGAAAGCCTCGTATCTTCTTCAGTTCAGAGTAGGCTTGTGCTGGGTCCTCTATAGCTATGCAAGGACATAACATGTAGTCTCTCAGAATCTTATAGTTCAGGGCTGCATCAGTGGGCAAACATCTGAAGACCTGCACAGATAGTCAGTGATGGTGACTATTCCCAATTAAGCATATATATATATATATATATATATAAAATACCAGATCTGCAGCAAATTTATCTAATATTGGACTGCAGAATCATTTCAATGACACAAAGGTAGAATCAGAGCACAAGTAAACATCTGGCTCTATTGACTGAGCCGGTTAATCACATTTCTAAGATCAGTGATAAAAGGAAGCACTATTCTAAGAATGAATCAAGGGCTATTTAGAGCATGCGGTGAGGAAGGTCAGTGCTGTGCTCTTTCGGTGGCTCTTACCTTTTCTGAGTGATTTATTTACCTTGTCATACACACTGGCGTTCTTGGCTGCAGTCACCATCCAGACTTCCTTGTAGAATCGGTCACTGATGGGATCACTGATGTCTATACTGTCTCCCAGCAAGCCAAGTACAAGTCTAAAAAAAACAGATTGCATTCACATTCAAAGTAACACTTTGCAATGTAATTCAGCAAAAAATAATACATTTAAATGAATTGCTTAAATGAATCTGTATATAAACTAGTTAAAATTTCACCTGAAAATCATTTAACAGATTTTTTTTAGAACCGTATTTTAGGACAAAGATATTTATGCAGTGTATAATGCAGTACATTTGCATTATTGTCATAAGAAATAACTACACTTTCCCAACAAAATTTTAATTTTCCAATAAGGCAAAAATGAGTGATATCTAAATTGATTTGATTAAAAAAAAAAAATATATATATATATATATATATATATATATATATATATATATATTAAATATGTAGGTTTTAACTGTATTTGGAGTATTTAGTTTAAAATTTGAATTTAGTTGCAATTTAGCTGCTTAATCATGAAGTAATGCCACAATGCCATAAAAAGTCATAAAGTAGGCTTAATTTTGAAAAATGTCAAAATATATAATAATATGAAGAAATGAAGCCTATTTTATGACTTTTTTTTAAAAAAAAAATTATTATTTTTTTTTTTTTCATTGTGGCAAAAATAGTCATAAAATAGGCTTCAGTTATTTCATAAAAAATATGTCAAAATAGAACCAGACATTTGTGGGATTCACCCAATGAATATGAATGATGTATTTCACAGGACTGTAAAATCCCCCACTGCAAAGGGAAAACCTGTTGTCATGTAGCTCACGTGTAACAGGAAAGCAGACCTGAAGCACTCCTTCCTTAGAGACAGAGCGAAGCTGCCAGCCTGATAACTCTCTCCATCCATGACAGAGGGCTGGAATTCTGTGTCTTCAACAACCACAGCCATTTCACTGTCTCTCTTTCCCAGCATGCTCCTGTCATTGATGTTTGCAGAGCCTAAGCAGCTCACAGATACCTATCAGACACTTTCCCTTTTCCTGCTATCATGATTAATGCCTGTGGGGAGCGTGTTCTGGGTCTGTATTGGGGTTTGACCTCTACTGAGAGCCTCAAGGACATTTCACTGAACAACGAGATTTCTCATTTTTCTTCTTCAAAGCCTATTCATAAGGATAAGAGGATAATTGGAATTGATAAAGACAAACAGGATTTGAGCGACGTTAATGGGATTTTAATAATGCATTTGTGATGATCGAGGAGACAGGCGTGACTTCGCTTTTCATAAACATCTGTTGATGTTTGTTATTCTGCACATGTCCGCACTTAGATGTGTTTTGTGTGAGTGCAGTGCCCCCTAGTGGCGACTAACAGCTTTACATAATGTGCAATTGCAAGATTCTTCTTTGTGCGCACAAACCTAACATATAATAATAATAATATGACATGTATTACGAGTATAATATAATAATATGTTCAAAATTTATATGCAATTATTTACTATTATGGACTATCCATCCGTCCAGGGACTATATACTAATAATATAGTAATAGTTTTTAATAGATAATAATAATAATAGTTTTTGTTGTTGTTGTTGCTGCTGTCTCTTATACTTACCAGGGCTACCTTTGTATGGTCAAAAGTGCAGTAATATTGTGCAATATTGTTAATTAAAATTAATAATAATAATAATAATAATACAACTTTTTTCTTCTTTTTTTAATAAATCTTGAAATGTAATTTATTCTTGTGATGGCAATGATGAATTTTTAATTTTTACTCCAGTCTTCAGTGCCACATGATTCAAAAATCGTTCTAATACGCTGATTTCATGCTCAAGAAACATATCTTATTATCAGTGATGAAAACAGTTTTTGCTGCTTAATCTTTCAAGACTGTGATATGCTACCATTCAAAAGGTAAGAGTCAGTAAAAAAAAAAAAAAAAAAAAAAAAATTATAATAATAATAATAATTCAGTTAATTCAGCAAGGATGCATTAAATAATAATCAAACACCAAATCAAATATCAGAATTATTTCTGTAATTATATCTTGTGACACTAAAGACTAAAGCAATGGTTGCTTTGTCATCACAGTATGCATATATCACAGGATATATATTTAAATGAAAAAAAAAATTTAAATAAATATTACATTTAACATATGTAAATATTTATTTAGAATTGATTTTTTATTTATTTTTTTAAATAAATTTTATGATTAATTTTACATTTAAATATGCAGTATTTCTTTCCAATTATGTCGTCTTAGTCATTTTTATCCAGTAAAAAATTCATATTGTCAACTACTAAATTGAATATCAAGCAGGATGCCTCCACCTATGGTGCAGTTATTACACTGCTACTAGTTTTTTCAAATGAAACGATAAAGAATAAAATCCCTGAAATTATCTGGCACAAATGGTGCCATTTCCTGAGAACAACCCAACTGTATTTTTCTATATGTGTGTGGGCAGAGTGGCTGACCAATAATGACAGTACAGCCGTCCACGATCATGAGCTTGCTGTGCACATAAATGAGTTCAGTGACCAGACGCCCGTCCAGGTCAGCATGAGTGCGCAGACCGCAGAAAGAGATGTACTTGATCCAGCAATCTGCCACTGCAGACAAACACAAATACATACACACATACTTTCTTCATCTTTGTCCTGTTCTAATGAATTACAATCATGCAATCCACATTTGATGGACATGATCTTAATATTATGGCTAGAGATTAGGTTAATATTTCTACATACTAGTCTACTTACTCAGACATTTGAGCTTCTCAATAATGGAGTGCTCCCCTCGGCACATTGTCCTGTAATGGAGAAAGAGGGGTTTCATTTCAGCTGCTTCCTGTCTTGCACCAATCATATGTCTTAAATCTTCTTCACCTGACCAATCACATCGCTCGCTGAACCCTAGTGACCACAGCACCCTTACTGCTCCTCTTACTGTATCTAGCCTAGTGTTGAGGGTCCAAGCTGGGGCTGTAATGGTCTCTCAGTAGTCCGTGAGGAGCAAGGTCTGTTGTTTCCATATTATACACGTGTAATTTGCTGCGAGCAGCCGTTCAGGCTGCATTTTTACCCTTAACTGTGGCAATTTGGTGATTACCGAAGACGCATGTTTGCAGGGTTATTACCTGTAATTAAAGTGCATAATTGCTTTGATGGCTTGGCCCCCCCTTGACGAGACGTCACCTTCAAACCCGGGCAGCAGGGGCATCACCACATACACCCGAAACTTTTTCTTCTCCCTGTGGCCGAAATGGAATGTAGTTAGGTGTGCCCAATGATGTTATTGTGTCATGTTTGTATACAAGTGAATCTATTGTCACGATGCACCTGTACGCCCACAGGATCCTCTCCGTCAGTGCATCTCCGATGCGGTTGTGGATGGATTTGTCTGCACAGCTGATGAAGAACTGGTTCTGAGAGATAAGGAGACAAAAGAGAGAAGGGAGAGAGCATGATTGAAAGAGAGATGTAGTTATCTTCCAGAATCTGGCAGTAAAGTTTGGGAAATCGTTTTTAGTCCATCTCCTATCCTGAAAAGTCTGTCTTGCAGGATTGACTAAAAATGAGCTCCTAAAACTTACTGCCAGATTCTGGAAGATTAATTCTTCAAACAGTGGTACAAGAGGATGTGGTGCTGGTCCTTCAAGAGTCACCCTCTCAACTTATCTGTCCATAAAACCTATAAAAAAAATCAGTCAATGTATTTCACAATACTTCAGCATGTTATTCTTATTAAGTGAGAGTAATTTTTTAGGATTTTTTTACCCAAGCAAAGTCTCTGAGAACCTGACACCTTGCACTTCTGGAGACTCTAGGTAGGTTGCAGTTCTGGAAAATGGTGGTGCTGGAGACTAAATGGTTCCTGATGGTTTAAAAGCTAATTCTTCACATTAAATCTTAAATCTTTTGCAGTTAACATGTGTCTTTTCTTCTCCACCTGTTTTTTTGTTTTCTGACCCCGCTGACCCAATGAGCATTTTGTTATCCAATGGTCATGTCTTAACTTTGCAATTTTTGTATTGCATTAGTTTTGAATATTTCGGTAACACTTTAGAATACTGTTCCGTCGTTAATGAATAACTACACAGGAACAAATAACCAATGCACTATTAACATTATAGTAACTACTATTAGCTAACAAGAAACTCTGATTAATGATTTAGTAAGTAATAGTGCTCAGTTGAAACTGGTTGTTCACGATTAGCTAATCAATAACTACTATTTTTTTCATATATCCTGGAGAATTCCTAAGAACTACAGTATACAGGTTCATAATTAATGTGAATTATGCATAATGAATAATTAATTCTAAAATGAAGATCAGGGTAACCCACTAGTAATGACTCAAGTATTACCAAATCTTTCTAAAGGAACTACTAATTACTTGGATCAGTATTCTAAAGTGAAAATCATCATAACTCCCTAATATTGGCTGAAATCATTGTAAGCTTTTGAGATATATGTAAGGTTTTGGATAGTAAAGACTCAAGTGTTACTACATCAATTCTGAAGAAACTACAAATTATTTGGATTAGTATTCTAAAGTGAAGATCACGGTAACCCACTAGTAATGATTTAAGTGTTACCAAATCTAGCAAAATGAATTACTAACCAGGACCTTACAAAAACCTCAAAAGTTTACAATGACTTCAGTAATTACTAGGGAGTTATCACGATCTTCACTTTAGGATACTGATCCAAAAAATTAGTAATTCCTTTAGAATGATGTAGTAACACCTGAATAACTACTATCCAATACTTCACAAAACCCTCAAAAACTTACAATGATTTGGTCATTACTAGGGAGTTATCATGATCTTCACTTTAGAATACTGATCCAAATAATAAGTAATTCCTTCTGAAGAATTTGGTAATGCTTGAGTCATTACTAGTGGGTTACCATGACCTTCACTTTAGAATTAATTATACATTATGTATTATTCATATTAATTATTACCCTGTATACAGTAGTTCTTAGTAGTTCTTGGGGAGGTATGAAAAAATAAGTTACTGATTAACTAATAATGAACTACCACATTTGACTAAGCACTATTACTTACTAATTCATTAATCAGAGTTTCTTGTTAGTTACTAGTAATTACTAGAGTGCTAATATTGCATCACTCATGTGTAGTTATTCATTAATAATGGAACAGTATTCTAAAGTGTTACCAATATTTCTCATGGGGATTTAATAATTTTTGACTTTTCAATCTGAGTGAAATTTCTTTTTTGGCTCATTTTATCTGTAAAAGGAAACCTGCCTAATAATTCTGCACACCTGAATATAAGGAGTTTTTCACTTCCAGCCTTCATGGACAATTATATATCACTTACAAAAGATTAAATACAAAATTAATAGTAGTTATTAAGATTGATGTGGTTTGGAATTGCTAAAATGTGCTTGGGAAAAAAATGTGATCAGAATATCAACGTGCCTAATAATTATGCACACACTGTATATATACACTATCAGAAATGATGATGATGATGATTATTATCTAGAAGCAGGTTCATTTATATTACTTTTATATTTATATAAAGCAACCTTCAGTATTTGAATGGAAATTTAAATAAAACATAACACGAAATCTGCCCTGATATACAGTATGATAAATAATTTAATAGATTTTAGATTAATAACTGGTAAATAAATATTCAAAACATTTATGCATGGTTACTGTGCCCCTAAAAAAAGTAAAAACCTTTTATTCTGCACTGATGACCGGGCATAAGCCCCATCCCAAATTGTGTTCAAATATTTGCGCTCACATATTTTACCTCTATGTAGATGAAATGTTTGCTGTTCTGGATGGCTTATACGTAGGCTAAATGAATCGACTCCTCATGTACCTTCGTCCCAATAGACCACTGGCACACAGACCTCAAAACCTTGTTTGTTTAGGGAAAAAGGTTAGAATGAGAATGGATGGTTTCAATTATCACACAACATATTTCTAAATACATATTAGTGTAAACTTGGATTCTGGAATGATTCTAGAAAAATGCTGGATAATTTCAGCAATATTGGCAGTTGAAAGCAGGTGATATCTCACCTGAACATTAGCCTGTGTTGATTTGCCGCTGTACTCAGCTGGCACCATGGGTGCGGATAGAGACTTGGGCATGAGGCAGGGGTAGCATGTCGCCCCCGACCGCTTCTTCACCAGCTAGCAAATAAAAGGAGAGTTGATTGGGATCAGACAGAACGCCCGATGTTGACTCCAAAATCACACCCCTAAAGAGCGCTAATTACTGTGCCACATCCAGATAGCCTGTTGGGCTGACCATCAACCCCTGCCTGGTACCTTCACTCCCCAGAGACAGAGCACTTGTTTGAGGCTGAATAAAAGTCTCTGCTCCTCTGTTTAGTCTTAGACAGTGCCGCTGATTACAGTAAATTGATGGCCGTGTGTGTGAAGGTTTTCCAAAAGTAGGTTTTTAATGGCTATTGTCCTAGCTAGACTATACTCAGACTGTTTTCAACTGGGCCGGGTACATGGTTCAAAGGTTGTTTGAACATGAGACAGGCTTTGTTTCCTGGGAAACAAAGGAAACGATGTTGCCACTCTCTACCAATTATCTACATATGGAAGAAACCATTTATTTTCTTTTTTTTAGCATTCTCAATGATATTTCCATGATATTTGGTCACATTAGTTTTGTTCTTGATTCATCTAGACTTTCTGTTCTGTTCTTTTTCTGTATAAAACAGTGTCACTACAACAAAAAAGACACAAAAAAAATGTTTTGTCGACTTAAGTTGGAGTTTCTTTGTAAGTTTTATTTTACTTGACGTTTTCACCCCTCATGAAGGAAGTGCTCGTGGTGCAAATTAGCGAGCTGTACGCCATGTCAGCTTACACTGTGGGTAAGCGGTAATCTGGGCCGTGTGGTTATAAACAGATGGTTCTCAGGCAATTAACAACTGGCATAACGTGTTGATTAAAATCCATTGAGCCCTGATGAGGGAGAACTAACATTAACTCTGCTCACGGGCTGTTGGCAGCTGCCCAAGCGATACTCATAACTCCAGTGACCTTGATAGTGAATCACATGTCTGAATCACCACAGTTCTAAAAAAAGGACTTGACTTAAACTAATTCAGTTTTTTTCTACATATCACTGGTTTAAACAGTGATCATATGGTTGGAGAGTGGATAATAGATGCTAATTCTAGTTCTGTGATAATAGTAGATAACTGCAAGTTAATGGTGTAAAAATACATTATTACATTATTACATATACATTATACAAAAGTTTGGGGATAGGATATGAAGCATCAAAAAGATCAGAAGATCAAAAGTGAAAGTAAAATATTTACAATGTTACAAATGATTTTTCTATTTCAAATAAATGCTGCTCTTTTAAACAATTAATCAAAGAATCCTTAAAAAATTTAAGAGTTTCTACAAAAATAATAGTTCTCAACACTGATTAATAATAATAAATGTGACCCTGGACCACAAAATCAGTCATAAGTCACATGGGTATATTTGTAGCAGTAGCCAACAATATATTGTATGGGTCAAAATTATCAATTAAAATATTATTATTTTTCTTTTATGCCAAAAATCATTAGGATATAAAGTAAAGATCATGTTCCATGAAAACATTTTGTAATTTCCTATATAATATAATATATCAAAACTTAATTTTTGATTAGTAATATGCATTGCTAAGAACTTCATTTGAACAACTTTAAAGGCGATTTTCTCAATATTTAGATTTTTTGCACCCTCAGATTCCAGATATTCAAATAGTTGTATCTCAGCCAAGTATTGCCCTATCCTAACACACCATACATTAATGGAAAGCTTATTTATTCAGCTTTCAGATGATGTATAAATCTCGTTTTCAAAAAATTGACCCTTATGACTGGTTTTGTGGTCCATGGTCACAAATATTTCTTGAGCACCAAATCAGAACATTAGAATTATTTCTAAACAATAATGTGACATTAAAGACTGGAGTAATGGCTGCTAAAAATTCAGCTTTGCCATCACAAGAATGAACTACATTTTTAAATAGTTAAAATGGACAACCCTTATTTTAATATTTTACAATATTTATGTTTTTACTGTATTTTTGATAAAAATAAAAACAACCTTGCATAATAAATGCATTAAAATGCATTAAAAAATTCAATGCCAAACTTCTGAATGGTAGTGCATTCACATACACTATCTATCCATATGAAAAGTCATCTAATATATCTTCCACACATATCACCGACAGGATTGTTTCCACTTTACAATACTTTCTTTGTTGTGAATGTGACAAGCGACATTCCGTAATCAGCAGCAAAAGATATAAATGAGACTAGTCTGTCTTTGAGCCGTAAATTCTCATTTCCACTAAACACCTCATCAGAGGCATTCAACTGGCTTTTGTTTGTCCTCCTCTGCCGCACACACACCTGGCTTCCTCTCCTTTAATTATTCACCAGCAGAGTGTCTGATCGGTAGCCAAGCCTGAAATATGACTGGCATAATCCAAAGGAAATCATACAGGTCTCAAACCAATTCAATTACTGAACAATCAAAGTAAAAAGGCCTCTAATTGCTCTAAAAGGGGGCTGAGAGAGCGGGCGGCCATTGAATGCTGACGGCATTCAGAACAGGACACAATGAGCAACTGCAGGGGGTGCTAAGCTCAAGCTAATAAATATGGTTTTCAAAAAGACTTGAGAGAGGGTGGAAACCTCGGCTTCGTGCATGCTCTCTGATCTTTAGTTCTTACAATTAGACTTCTGAATGGAGGTGGTATTTGTGCACCTTCTAGCAATTTAAAAAACCCTCATTTTTCTGGACATTCATGAAGATATGCTTATACTGCATAACAAACAATACAATATCCCCAGTTCACTTAGTAACACTCTATTATAATACTTTCAAATGCAAAACTCCCCCAGATGAAAATTATGATGATCTTGGGTTACTCTTCAATAGCTCAGCAGGTACTTATTTCTAATGTTTTAATTCAACTCAAATGTTCCTTTTAAAAATGTTTTAAAAAGACACAAATGAGTTATTTAGGTACTTGCAAGAATAGAGCAATAAAATTAATGTAGATTTACAGCTCAGATCATTATATTCTTGAAATAATCTGATGTTAAATATTTGAGTTAATCTTGAAATCTCTGATTTTTGATAGCTTGACTATTAGGAGTAAAGCTTGGGACATTTATTTATTTAATGAAATGTTGAGTCTTTCTCAAGAGAAAAATCTAAGAAGCAGAAGATGTCTGTTTCCTTTCCATTTAATCTCACTGTTTAGAAGAGAAACACTGGGATTGCTGAGAATGTATCTAATTTCTTACCTTTGTAAAGTTCCACCTCTGAATGAAATGCCGTGCAATATCTCTTGCAGCCTTCCCATGAACCAGCACCCCAATATCATGCCAGGGCATCCGTAGTGTCTTATACCTGTCAATGAAATCTTAACCAGAGAAAAATAAACAACTGTAATTCATAAAAACATTAGCCGAACCATTATACAGAGATGATGGACAGGCCTTTTGAAGCCATCACAGTGTGGTCTTTCTCTTTCAACGTCTTTGACGATGCACAAGCATCTTAAGAGTATTTCACTACATTCATCTATCAGACTCCTCCATTCTCCTGCTGTGTCCTACCCAGTTGGCACTATGTGCAAAACCAAGACTTCACATTCACAAAGCAGAGGTGCAAAAATTAAGTTATCTCCCTCTGGCAAGAGAATAGAGCTGGGAAAATAACCCCATACTGACTACAGAATGGGATTGTTGGAAACAACTTCTCTGTCTTCTTTCCCTCACTCCTATGTTGGAGGGATTGGTTTATTTGATGAATTTGACATGAGATATCAAAGAATGTGTAGTCTAGTTGTCATTTTTGTCTGTCTTGTTTGCTAGTTTGTTTTTGTCTAAAGGCCTAAAGCATTACCGTTTCAAAAAACATTTAAAAAAGAAGATATTTTGGCTGTGGCTGTGGGTTGTGATACTGCAGATGTGCTTTGTACCATCAAAAGGCTTGTTGAGTTTGACCCAGTCTTACAGGATGAAGTTGCAGTAGTCTTTGCCATGCCAAAAACGAGTCTCTCCACAGAGTTCAGTACTGCCTATGTAGCTTCTTAGTGAACTAGTCTCTAAAACAGACCGACAAAAAAAAAAATTCATTACACAGATAAACTGTTATGATATAACAATTCATATATATTATATATCAACTTATAAACATTGATTAGTTCTCATAGCTGTGTCATGTCAGCTTCAGCGAACAAGGTTTAGTTGTGTGTGCATAAATGTACTGTATATACACTGGATTTAAGTGTCAGTATATGCATGTCACACAGATGTGTTTGGTTGTATGTGAGTACTAACCGTAAGACAGGAGGAGAGAGTGATGCAGGCCGAGAGAGTATGAATCGCTGGAATGCAGAGACAAGCTCTTGGTGTAATATTCCCGAGTGAGCGGTGTCCTGGAATTAAGACTATTCCTACTGTAATGTTCTACACACAGAACACACACAAACACAGCCTCTGCTATGTAACAGCAAAACATTTGTTATATTCATGTCAAATTCTATTACTGGACAGTGGACACTTCATGGTATTTGTGCACTCAAAGGTAAATAATGTAATTTTTGCACCGCTATCAGCACCAAACAGAAAAGTTTCTCAAGACAAGTTTCAAAATGCTAGGTAATAAAATAAAATAAAATAAAATAAAATTTATCAAGAATATAATTTTTAAGTTTCACATAATAAAAGGAAAGTATATAAAATATAATCATATCTCCATAACCTGGAGTCTGATGTCACATTTAATTTGTTAAATTCCTCTTACTGGACTCTGTTCCATCAGAGTTGTGGTGACTTTTCTCTGAGGGGGTTCTTAGCAGTCTTCCGGTGGGCAGGTTGAGGTTGTTTTCTCCCTGTTCCTCCACTAAGGGCAAAGTTAAACTCACACAGATCTCCCATGGATCCTCCACTGAGCCCGAATCTCCTGCTTTCCCTGCTCCTCCTTCTCCAGTCTGAATTTCTTCTACCACCACACTGAACTTCATCTCCTCGCCCTCCTCCACCGTGGCAACTGACTGCTACAGGACAAAAATCAACACATACAGTATATGTAATGTAACACTTTTGTTATTGCTTACCAATAATTCTTATCAATAATTCTAAAATGCACAAAAAATATGTACTTCGCTAATGATCAAAACCCATTTGAAAAATTAAAATTTTAATTATTTAAAAATTAAAAATACTATTAGGTTCATCTATTTAATAACTGCTTTATAAAATAAATCCATTAAAACATTTTAAAGCTTAAAGGGACTCAGAAATAGAAATGCCATCATCATTTACTCACCATCATTTTGTTCCAAACCTACATGTCTTTTTTTCTACTGTGGAACATGACAGAAGATATTTGCAGAATATCAGAAATGCAGAAATGCCTCAGCGTTTCTGTCCATAAAATAGAAGTCAATGGCCACTAAAACTGTTTTTTTAACATCATTCTTCAAAATATCTTCTTTTGTGAATGATGACCAAATTTTTATTTTTGGGTGAACTTTACCCGTTAACTTTACCCAAACATTTTATTTAACTTAATTTACATGATTTATCCATTCCTATATATTATATATTTACAATTTTTTTTTTTTTTTTTCCATTGTGAGAACACTGATGCTCCAACACAATGTTTTGGTATGCTGTTTTAAACATACTATCTCACATGTATTGTATCTGCCTTGATTCTGTCTACACGGTCTACTATTCTTTTAAAAAAAAATGTCCAAACTCTTTAGTCCAAACTCTCACTGGTGCACAATACAGGACCAAAGAACCACATCTTTCCCACACACACTCTGAACCATTAAACAATGAAAACTTCCGTGCTATCTATATGGCTGACACATCAGGCTAGCTGTCAGCATGCAGTATGTAAGGAACAGTAATGGCCACCCGTGCCATGCGGCATCAGCCCAGCAAAGCTATGACTTAAACGATAGTGTAAGTGACTCCAGTCTGCTGCGCAGAGTCTGAACGAGGGTAAAATGCCCTCTGATGTGTGCGAGTTAATGGCTCATGGGGGATCATAGTGCCCTCGACTTGACAAATGGCAAATGTCAGAGCACTATTCTCCTGGTGGGCATAATTTTATTAAGTGCAAATATCACTGTGCTCCTTAGGAGATGTTTTGAAAGGTTAGACCAACAGCTGTAACAGTTTCATGTATATTAGCAAAGATTTTACAGTTGAGGAGCCCCGCATTGATAGATACAGTCACTCAAGCATGCTAAGAGAAGCCCCTTAGTAAATGCAATAAGTGCCTTCATCTGGGTTCAAATCATGTTTATTTAAAAGCTCAGACCCATATTTAATGACACAATGGCAGGCAGGTAGGCAGCAGGCCGGGAGAGGTGGCATATAGACGAAATCAAGCTCCCATTTAGTGGCCCCAGTCATTTGTTGACTCACTCATCCATGCAGGGCCTTTATGTTTAATGCAGCTCTCAGGGGGGGAAGGAAGGCCCAGCGAGAAGGACTGGAATTATCAACCACATGCCCTTCAAGGGTGCCCCAGATGCTCCGTAATTGCAATTTTACGTTTGCTCGTTGGAAAAAGAAAAGAATACGAAGGCAGAGGCCCTGAATCACCCGCCACAAAATCAATCCCAGTAAGCATACAACAGAAATGCAGTCTGGACCACTCCTTTATGAGCACCATTGTTAGAACAGCTACAAAATATAAATTACTATAATTTTAGTTTAGATTAGCTGTCAGTGCTTTCAAGTATGAATCACAGATCAATACAATTACTTCATAACATAACCTACAAATAAATATGCAGTGGTGAATTTACATTACATTTTAATAAGTAGCTTTAAATAGAAGATGTTCTAGACTTTCAGTACTGATTGGTGCATCGGTACACATGTTCAGAGGAGGCTTTAGCATCTGTCAGGTGCGTGTCGACTTCCTCCATTGAGGTCTTTGACAGATATCAGAAACACCCAGCTGGCAATACACATGGCATGTTGACAAACATTGAGGGGTCACTGTGGGCTATCACTCTCAATAGGTCACATTTACAAGAAGTTTATTCCTGTCCAATTCACTTATGCCTCTGTGCCTCTGAGCAGAAGAGATATCATCCATTTCTGATTTGCCCTCTCTCTGTAAATAAATCCTTAAGAAATAACAAGGATATTCTTTTTTAATTGTATTGTTATTCCTAACATAATCCAACTTAATTAATCTTGTGAAGCAAAACTGTTTTCAACACTGATAATATTAAGGAATGTTTCGTGAGAACCAATTCATCATTTGGCAAGAGCTGCTGAAAATCAGTTTTGCCATCAAAGAAATAAATTACAGGTAAAATAACATTTTAAATGTATTAAAATTATTAATTAAAATAGAAATGTTATTTTAAATTGTAATATTATCTCATAATATTTTTACTGTATTTTTGATTAAATAAATGCAGCCATGGTGAGCAAAAGACACTTAAAAAAAAAAAAACTTAAAAAAAAAACATAAAATAAAATAAAATAAATAAATAAATAAATCTTACTAATGTGGTGGTCTTACATGAGTGAGGCTGGGGGACAGAGCAGGACTGTGCTGAGGGCTTCTTCTCACACTTCCCACATCAGTCAGTTGGTGTTGGGAATCATCCCGTCTTCCGTAGGCCAGGTCAATCCCTCCCAGAAAGGCGAGTGACTGGTCAATCACCACCAGCTTCTCATGGTGAGCCCAGAGCAATGCTGTGGAGGGCATGTGATCAGGGTGTCGGATGACCTGTCAATCAGTAGAGATGGGCAGCTTGTCAGTTTCCTTTTCTCAACTGCACAGGATGCTGGGCAGTTCTTTACTTAAGAACAATGAAGAGTGAGGTTATGTTCAGAATATTACAATGTTACAGTTGTTGTACTATTTCTTGTATGTTAGTTGTGAACATTATACTATTTATACACTACAGTTCCTGCAAGAAATTAATAGGTGAGGATGCATTAAATTAATCAAAAGTGACAGTAAAGACATTTACAATGTTAAAAAAGATATCAAATTAATGCTGCACTTTTGGGGCCCTATTTTAATGATCTAAGCGCACGGTCTAAAGTGCACGGCGCAGGTGCACTTAGGGGTGTCCGAATCCACTTTTGCTAATTTAACTATGGGAAAAACGGTCGGCGCGCCCGACGCGCCCGGCGCATGGTCTAAAAGGGTTGTTCCTATTCTTTTAATGAGTTATGGGTGTGTTTTGGGCATAACGTGCAATAAACCAATCAGAGTCTCATCTCCCATTCCCAAGAGCCAATTGCACTTGCGCCATGGCGGATTCACTATTTACACGGCGGAATTTGCCAGAGCAAAGATTGAACGCGTCTCCAGAGAAGAAACGGAGCTGCTCGTGCTTGAGCAAATAGGTAGGCTAATTCTGATACATGCAATGACTATCCATTATGACATGTAGGCATTGTTATATTTATGTAGCCTACACAATAATAATCTTTTACATTGTAATCCTTTAATTTTTTTATATTTGGCATGCATGTGTGCTGCTGCGTGTCCCTGTGTGTGTAATAAGCAGAGTGTACGCACGTTGTGGACCCACCTATAGGCGCATATTACTAACGCGCTCTTTAAATAACAAAAAAAATAAATAAAATAAAATACTGCGCCATTGACTTTAGACCAGGTTTTAGTTGGTCAATGGCGCAGTCTATTTCAGTTGACCCAAAATAGCAACGCGCCAACAATACGCCTGAACACTCCTCGTTTTCAGACCAGCACTCCCATGAGTGCACAAATTTGTGCAAATGCATTTGCCATTTAAACAACGTGGCGCAGGACGTGAAAATGATAACTGCGTCGTGCTGAAACTAGCAAAAAACACCTGTGTCGCGACTGGCGCCGCATTGCGCAGGGTGCTTGATAGGGCCCATTATCTTTCTATTCATCAAAGAATCATGAAAATGCTCCGGTTACTAACGTAACCTCGGTTCCCTGAGATAAGGGAATGATCGTTATGTATGGGGAAAACTCCTGTTTTACTCTGTACTGAAGCCTGATTTGTTCACGTTTGTGTAGCTGCACAAACCAATGGAGCTTTAGCCGCCAGAAAGGGCGGAGCCGACCACTATATAAGTCGGCTTGCAGCGCCATACATCAGATCATTCGACTGAAGCGACAGTCATCCATTCGCACAGCTCCCGCCCGCAAAAGCACGCATAAAAGTAATCTATATAGATTTTTTTTTCTGTACATCAAAGAAATTTACATGAAATGGTTCTGTAACATCTCCTAAGCTGCACAACATCCCAGCATAAACGCTCCCGATAAAATATTTGTTATTTAGGCTAAGCATCAACATTCGCAAACCATAAACTTCTGTTATTTTTAACAGAAAAGCAAGCATGGGCTGCTGCCAGCATGGTTAGGCATGGCAAAATGCGAGCAGCGCTTCCTTTATTATCACTAAAAGCTGACATCTCAGTTCATCGCGATCTCATAAAGCTCTGTTATAACACAATGAACATATGCACAATGAATCTTTCATAATGTCTACACTTTGTGTATTAAAATGAGATGATTCATGAGCACGCAATTTCAGCACTGTGGAGAGTCACCTCTAACTGGCCATTGCATTCCAGAAATCAACAGCTGAGTCTGTGATTGGTTAAATTGCGCAACCCTTTAAATACGTGTTATAAATAGAAACTCTGACTAGCTTGCGCATGTTAATCATTGTAATGTTAATATTAGTTGTTCCTTTTGTTTTTGTGCAACAGATAAATAACAATTTATGTTTTAGACATTTTATGTTTAGATAACTTCTATTTTGCGGGAGTCCCACGAATAATTTTATTCTCCTGCATCCTGCACACACACAAGTCTCTTCCCGCCCGCACCCGCACTCGCCCATCAAAAGTTGTCCTGTGCCGCAACCTGTTGCGTTGGGTCCCGCGGAACCCGCGGTACTCCCGCGGGAGTGCAGGTCTCTACTGTCCAGATCTCCTGAACCGTCTGAGGGTGTAGTGCCCACTTGCCCGGGGCTACATTGCCTCTGGACAGCATGTCTGCACCAAGGTTCAATTTGCCTGGAACCATGAACCGCCCTTAGCGAGAGGAGTTCTTTCTGTGCCCAGAAAAGGAGGCGACGAACCATCCTTTAAAGAGTGAGAGATCCGAGGCTGCCTTGGCGATTGATATAAGCCACCACCGTCATGCTATCAGACCGGACCACAACGTGGTGACCCTTCACGGCTGGAAGGAAGGTTTTCAGGGTTAAGAAAATGATCAACATCTCTAGACAGTTGATGTGTAGGCACCGCTGCTGAACTGACCAGGAGCTAAGTGCCGGATTGCCCTCCAACAGCGCGCCCCAACCCGAGTTGCGGGCGTAAGCCACGCCCGCATTTTGGCAGAGTCTAAAATCGTCCCCAGAAAGACAGCTCGCTGTCTGGGTAACAACTGACTCTTGTGTGGGTTGATGATCAACCAGAGGTGTTCTAAGTGGCTGAGTAATAGCTCTCTGTGAGATATTAGCCCCCGTTCTGATCTGGCTAGAACCAGCCAGTCGTCAAGGTAATTTAACAAACGGATTCCCATCTGTCTCAGAGGGGAGAGCCGCGTCTATGCACTTCGTAAAAGTGCGGGGGGCCAGGGATAGTCCAAATAGAAGGACTGTATACTGATAGGCCACTCCCTCGAACTCGAATCTCAAGAACGGTCTATGACAGGAGGCTATGTGGATGTGAAAGTACGCGTCTTTCAGATCCACAGTCAAAAACCAGTCCTCAGGGCAAATGTGCGCGAGAATCTGTTTGATAGTCATCATCTTGCACGACCGGCACATAAGCGAGTGGTTCAGATATCTGAGATCCAAAATGGGTCTGAGCTCGCCGTCTTTCTTTGGAACGAGGAACTAGCGGCTGAAAAAGCCTGACTCGCTGTTCGCCGGGGAACTACTTCCACAGCGCCTTTTGCAAGCAGCGTCAGCACCTCCTGCCGGAGAACAATAGCATCGTTGTCCGGAACAGAAGTTTGAATGACGCCTCTGAAGCGAGGCGGCCTGCGAGCGAACTGTAGCGAGTATTCTCGTTGAATTGTTTTTAAAACCCAACTCGACACTCCTGGAATAGCTGCCCAGGCCGAGAAATGGGAGGCGAGAGGATTTATTCTCTCGAACGCAAGCTCGCCTTGAGAAGACGGGGAGCTTGCATTCGTGTAAGAGCATGCGAGAGTATGAAGAAGAAATTTGCTCTTTAATGTATGTGGGTCCGCTATCACAGTGGTAAAACATTCGGGTACGCGCTGCACCTGCAGGATGTGACCCGCTGGAAACAAAACTCCATCGCTCAGAGGAGTTCGGAGGGATGGAGAGTGAAAGCGAGCTGTTTTTTGGGGCATTCCGGCCAAGTCGAGAACGGGAGCCCTCCTCTTCCTCTCTAGCACATCAGGATGGCTTCGGCGGCTCGGGGCCAGGGCGTTTAGGGAGGAAGTGACGCAGCGCCTGCGATGTCTTCTGAACCTCCGAAAACCTTTCTGTGAATCCACTTACAGCAGGACCGAACAGCCCCTTCGGCGAGACCGGTGAGTCGAGGAAGCCCATTTTCTCGGCGTCCCTGATCTCAGTCAGATTTAGCCATAGATGGCGCTCCAGCACCACCAAACTGGCCATGGTCTTGCCGATCGCCTGTGCTGTCGCCTTCGTGGCGCGCAGAGCCAGATCTGTCGCTGTGCGCAGCTCTTTGAAGGTCTCCTGGTGCTCTTGGCCAGACTCATCCAAGCTGCGGAGAAGTTTGACCTGAAACACTTGTAAAATCGCCATCGTGTTCGTGTGCAGCACCGAGCCAGCCTGGCCGGCTGCTGCATAAGCCCTGTTGGCGATCGCTGAGGTGGTCCTGCAGGGCTTAGAGGGATGCGCTGCATGGGCCTTCAGGCCGAGGGCAGATGGCGGACACAGAAGTGCAGCAATCTCTTCCTCTGGGGGGGAAGCTTGCTGTACCCCTTTTCCTCAGTCCCGTCCACGGTGGTGAGAGCTGCTGCAGTAGAGGGGTTCACTCGGGCCGAGTAGGGGGCGCGCCATGTCTTGGTGAGCTCATCGTGAACTGCAGGCAAGAATGGGGCGGGGCATTGGGGAGAGGACTGTTCCCGGCTGGTACCACTCGTCAAGAAGGCCATGGGCGGGCTCATCTGGAGCCGACCACTCGATGCCAAGGTCCTCCACCGCCTTAGTGAGGACGCGGATGAGCTCGGCGTCCGGCTTCGGTCTCGGCACTTGAGAGGGGGGAATGGCTTCGGGCTCCTCACCAGAATCGCCCCACTCCTCTGCATCAGACGCCGCCAAGGACACGGAGTCGTCGGCAGTGACGTCTTCAATATTAATGTCCTCTTCAGAAGCGCCGAATGAGACCAAGCCACTTGCAACCGAGGAGGGGCGCTGGTCCTCCTGTGTGAAGCACACCGGCGTGAGAGGACACGGGGAGGGCGGGGCACGCGGGTGCTGGGCCAACGTGACACCGCTCGAACCCGCAGAGAGGGATCTGCTGCCCCGCTGTTTCTTCCTCTTAGGAGAGAAAGAAGACAGGAGGGCTGGACGGGGGGGACCGCCTTCCCAGAAAAAGGCGATCCGCGAGCGGAGACAGGAGAGACTCATACTCTCGCAAAAAGAGCATGAGCCATCAGCGAGTGCGGCCTCTGCGTGGGCGCTGCCGAGACAGGCGACACACTCGCTGTGACCGTCCTCCTTGTGCAAGTGCCCCTTGGACGATCCACACTCGCGGCGCGACATTTGCAACAACGCGCACTGAAATTTGCTCTTTAGAAATTTGCTGTAGTCTGCTGCGAGGTGCCGGATGCCACAGGGATCGCGTCGCATCGCTGCTTCGGCGTCTTCAACGGCGGCGAGCAGAGCTGGAGCTTCTTCCAAGGCTTCTTCTTGGTTTCTTCCAGAGTCAGCGAAGAGATGATCCTCGTTGCTGAAGGAGAATGATCTGATGTATGGTGCTGCGAGCCGACTTATATAGTGGTCGGCTCCGCCCTTTCTGGTGGGCTAAAATGCCATTGGTTTGTGCAGCTACACAAACATGAACAAATCATGCTTCAGTACAGAGTAAAACAGGAGTTTTCCCCATACATAACGTGAAGTGGACGTTCGAAGGGGAACAAATACATCAGGGTTTCCACATATTGCTTTGCACAACTGTTTTCAACGTTGATAATAATAAGAACTGTTTCTTGAGCACCAATTAAGCATATATTAGAAGGATTTCTGAAGGATCATGTGACACTCAAGACTGAATTAATGGCTGCTGAAAATCCAGCTTTGCCATCACAGGAATAAATTACATTTTAAAATATATTAAAATAGAAAATAGTACTTTGGAACTGTAGTAATATTCACAATATTATGGTTTTAATTGTATTTTTGACCAAATAAATGCAGACTCTGTGAGCAAAAGAGACTTCTTTCAAATACATTTTAAAAATCATACCGTCCCTAAACCTTTGAACAGTACATAAAATACCCACATGAAGTATTACATGTGTCAAAATATACAACATACAACTAGAACATACTGTATATGAATATGGGGACAGCCTGGACGTTCTTTAGATCTATGATGTAAAATCTATGTGTTTGAAGGATTGATTACAAGACTCAATTTAATAAACTCTTTTGTCAGTTGACCAAATTTCCCAAATATCAGTTAAAGAAATACAGCGGGCCCTAAGCCAAAAATATCACCACAATGTAGATGGTGTCAACCTTTGTGCGAAACAGCTGCGTCTCCACCAGCTTTGGCGAAGCCTCCGGAGGACGCCGCCCCTGGCAGGTGCTTCTACACCAGCAGGGCCCAGGAATACCTCCACCCAGCTGGTTCGCCGCACACAGCCTTGGGGTGTGGATCCCAAACCACTTCCCAGTGTCACTCCTCTGCCTAGACTCAACCAGCGCTCCAATAAGATAATGTGACGGCACGTCAATCACGCACCGGCCTGGGGTGCTACGGCGATGAATACCACAGCGTTATGGTGCCACAGAAGCTCTGTGGCACCAGGGGAGAAAGCAGACTTGCTGCCTCAGGCTCTTATGGAGACGATCGGCAAGGAAGAACCTGACCATCTCCAGACACAATCCGTAGGGTTCCCAACACAGCAATCCCCCTCATTCTACCACAGAGAATTATGGCAATGTCCAAACATGATCTAAGTAACATGCTATTCCTGTGTCCGGAGGTAGTGTGCACGCTGGGTACTCTCGTGCTTTCTATGATTTGTTTTGACTGAACCTTATTTCTTGGAGAGATATGTGTAGACGTAAGAATGGGAAGCTAATTCGGAGAGACGGGTCCCCTCTGTAATACTGTCAAGATTCTGCTTTTGACAATGTTTGACATACTGATCGACTCACCCTGATGTTAGAGTGAAGTCCCATCAGGGTCTTCTTTGTGTACTCGCTGTTGAGACCCATCACTACCTCAACTTCTTTGTAGAGCAGGACAAATATCTTCACTCCTTGTTGCTGAGTTGACAAAAGACAAAATATTGTTAAACAACTTTTGGACTGGAAAATCTAAAGAGAACTGAGTGAACTGTGAGGTGCAACGTAATATGGATGTGTGAGAAGTAAAATTAAACTGGCTGAAGTCCAGATTTGAGCAGGTGTTCAGACTCACTGCTTTCCGCTTGAGGACATGGTCTAATCTCCACATGTTCCCGTCTACTACCGGCCGTTTAAGGAAGATTTCTGGGCTTAACCTGAGGGTCAAAACCAATCAATGCTTTAACAACTTCTATACAACTTTCATTCTTATTTCTGTTATATTAAAGGGATAGTTCACCCAAAATTAGATTTTTGTCACAATTTATTCAGCCTCGTGTTGTTCCAAACATGGCTTTCTTTATTCTATCAAGCACAAAAGGCACATTTTTAAAGAACATCCTGGCAACTCTTTTCAAAATTCTCCCCCACAGAAAGAAAGTCATATGGTTTAGAACAACAGGGTCAGTAAATAATGACAGAAATTTTTGTTTTTAAATAACTTTTTCTTTAAAACTATACTTGTTTGGTTCAGTACGTATTGCTAAAAAGCTTTGAGAAAATCTAGCTACTTTGAGAAAATCAAACTACTAATCAAACTAGAAAATCACAATGGTACAAAAAAAAAAAAAATGGTACATTAAAATGTGCGACATAAGCGCTCACAGAACTGTAAAAGCGAGGTACATGGGGAGTAATTGAAGCTGATTCTAATCTGTACCACCAGGCTGTGATGAAGATTTCCTCCTTTGCTCCTTCCAGGGCATCAGCTATGGCATCAAAGTATCCAGCTGCGTTGACAAACCTTCAAAAGGAGCACAGGGCGCTTCATTTAAGAAATGTGTCAGGGTTCTTCACAGAGATTTAAGAGAAAACGTTCTAGTAAGTGTTGCTCACATGTCGACACAAAAAGAACAAAGAATGAGGGACTAGCTGAATTGAATTGAAGATTACTGTAATCCTTTAAACTGAAAATACTGTACTATTTAAATATGTTTAGAAATAATGAATTATGTCTTCTAAAGTTTTAATATATTTCAATAATTAATGCGACAGAAAATCTTCTCACCATTTTGATGCAGTGTTTTCTCTAACAGGTGTGAAAGACCCATGGTAGTTTTCCCTCAGAAAGTCCTGTCCAAACATTTGAGAAAACTCATCTATGGAGTGCCCCCACCAGCAAGCCTGCCTATATGTGGAGCACTTGATAGTAAGTGCCCTGTCCAAAACAAAAAAGCTGATTAATACTTGTTTTTGTCATTACAAAACAAAACAAAAAAATGCACTTTTGTCTTGTTTTCCAGTAAAAACCTAAACATCATTTTTAAACAAGCCCAATTTATTTAACTTACTATTATCTTAGCGTTTTATTAAGGCAAGACTTGTTTTTAGAGAATACTGAAAATTTGCACATATATGTATATGAAGTTTTTGAAAGCATGTTCAATAGCAATAATTACATGATGAAATAACTGGAATATAAAACACATTTTTCTCAACCTGCCTGCAAAGATTCTCAATTGTGACTCCATGCCTGACTCCGGTCTCCCGGGTCCCTATTTTAATGTGAAATCCCTTATCGTATAGAATCACAGTGCCTACTTGGCCATCCTCTGGCCTCATGTAGAGAACAAAGGAGTCTTTTACCACCAGCCATCTGAAACATGAAGCAGCCACCACATGAGAGCTGAGACAAGGGGGAGAGCCATTCTATCAGCTGTGGGAAAACATCATAATAACCTAAATAAGTAAACAACCGAAAAAGAAGACATGCCATGACCCAAATGCTCAGCAAGGCTGCAATCCGAGGAGCAAAATTCAATTGGGGCTGAATCTTTCAGTGTTTGCTTTTAAGAGCCATGTGAATTATGTAAGTGTAATGTTACTGTAGCTGCTTGTCAAAGAAAAAAACAATAACACTCCTTTCCACACAGATGAAGATAGTTCAACATCAGCATCTGTTATTCACCAATATTCATTTCAGGGCTTGGTGTTCTTACTTGTGAAACCATGAGACGAAGATCACGCACTACTGATTGAAGTGTTTTTCTCAGAAAGATATTATGTCCACATTGTGAAGAAAGGTGAAAAATAAAAATTACAGTTTTCATCCCAGTATTATGATTTTGTGAGTGTAACATGCAAAACAGCTCTCACCTTTTGGACCACCGGTAACAGACGCTGTTGGATCCGCACCAGTAACACACAGGGAATGTGTTTCCTCCTGATTTCTTTAAGATCAGACCTTCACTTTTGTCAAGGCAAATGAACATATAAATGAACAAACACAAATCAAGTCTTTTTTATTATATATATATATATGTAATATGTACAGTCTTACATTCCTTTTGGTCCGAGATCCTGAATAAATGAGATTTGACTCACTTCCAGAAATTCAAACTGAAATAAAATTCAATTCGCATCAGTAAGCCTCAATCCAACTTTATGGCAAATGTATATGAGCCATACACCAGTTACTTCCAAAATATTATTTAATTTCTTTGAGACATTTTAGTTATGGTGACTAAAATGAAGTACAAATTGGCATCTGCTTTGTACAGTCCAGTTCTACCTTAATAATTAGCCAGGAAAGTGTGAGGTGAAAACTGATGCACGGGGCGAATGTTTCCGGGTACAGGTACACTTTAATTAGCCCTGCAAACGAATGCTAATTATGTGACTGTCAGAGAATTAGCCTGTGAAGCTCTAAGCTAAGTGTGGAATCACCTCTCAGAGGCTTTCTCTACAAAAGAGCCTGTTTTAATGAGTGGAGACACAGCAGGTAGAGTTCCTTCCAGAACCTTCATTCTGCCATCATGTGACACAATGGTAACTGAACATTTTTTTTTTTTTTTTTTTAACACTAGGGCTATTGCTAGACAATAGCACTGCACAGACAGATTTTATTAGAAAAAATTGTCAGTAAAAATTGGTTATGCACTCATTATGTTCTCATTATGCACTAACAGAAAGTACCACATAGTATTATGCTATTTTGGGCATGGTAGCATGATGATATCACTATTATTTGATGCTGTTTGATTATTCCGTAATGCCATTATATTACCATCACATGGTACTGCAAAAGTACTTTTTGTAAGGGTACAGACAAGAACAATTTTGAGCTGTGATTTACAGTTGCAGGATGTGTCCTGTATAAATGCCTTTTCAATATTTTCCTCAGATAGTCCTCAAGTTGCAGCTGTTAGAACAAAACAAAGATTGAAACACTGAAATAAACGTTTAAATACAATTACAGCAATTATAGCATAAACTAAGCAATCTTTTTGAAGTCAACTTTTACTCTATATATGGTATGATATACATTTTATATATATATATATATATATATATGAGCAGTATAGCAATATTGATTGAACTGAAAATAAAAGATGCAACTTTTCTGCTGATGAGCTGTTCCTCCTTGACGAGGGCATCAGGTCTTCGTGGTCACGTTGGGATGTGTTCTCCATGAAACAGTTCACGGCCTTTAAATGACCTCCTTTTGACTGAGTGACTGACAAAAAGAGGAAAGCTGACTGTCAATATTTGACAAGATTTGGGTTGTCTGTCCATGAAAGCACCTCTGATTTGATTAACTGAGAGGTAACAGTGCAGTGAGGCTGAGAAAAGGGTTTTTCGTAGGGTTCAGGGGTGCTAACGAGAATACATCTGGGACAAATTGAGTACACCCAACTGAAAAATGAAAACATTCAGCAGCACAAAATGCAATGGGGCAGATTGTGTTTTCGAGGGTTGTGGTGTGTTTGTGAGAGAATGTATGCATATAGAGATGAAATTAGTACAGCACATCTTACATTCGGCTTGGCAGGGGGATTTTTAAGAGGGCCCTGAATTTGAGCAGCTCCTGATGAAGTGCCTGGAAGTGCTTAAAATGACGCTTGGTTTTCCAATTGAAATCTCCATGGCTCAACTCTATCGTATACAGATTGGGATTCAGCACCTTTGAGTGTATCATTTCAAGAAACAAGACTGATTGAATATATTTTTACACATATCATGAGACGTAACATATGTATACATAAAACATTCAAATACTGCATACTATTGTTTTTATAATATCCTGTTATTAAAATAGCATTATAGTTCTAAAAATGGTTAAGTGTTAAAGTAATGTGCAAGTGATTAATTTGTGATCCCATTTTTATTAGCCTTGTAGATGTGAATCGCTCCACCTCTGTCACTTGTATACTTGGATTGGCACATCTTCAAGAAATATAACACCATCCAGGGACTTGAATGGAAGAAAGCTGTATATCGCTTGAAAGGATATGTTCCTTGTTTCTGAAAACAATCATAATATTGAAATGTTAATGATCATATCTCAAGGGATAATGACACGAGCCAGGTGAGATCAATAAGAAAACACTGACACACACCTTGATGGTGTGGTAATCATTCAGACTCATGTTGGCCTTGTATTATAAAATGGTTGATAACATCTTAGCAGTCTAATGTACAGCTACTTTAGAAATTGTTTGGCTTTTCATCTTTTGAAGTTGTGCAGTAAAGGCATGGAGAGGCTCCATTTGATTGTCAGCAGGATAGTGATTGAAGAGGTGTATAGTATGCTGTGTGCTCTGGAGTTTCTCAAAACTAAATCTCCTCTGCATCAGATAATGATTTTAGTAAGAATGTGCTTTTACCTGCTGAAATGAACATGTTTGTTCCTGGAAATATTAATGAACACACACTGCTTTAGCAGTGAGCATATGTTGCACTTTCTGTGAAAAGGGTACAAAATAGAGCCTGAAATATTTTTTTAATATATGGTCAGTGAGGTGCTTAACATTCAGGACAAAAAATTGATCGTCAACCTCAGGAGGTCAAAATAAATATTATATGAGCTGGATTTTCTATTTATTTTATATGAGGTTTGCAATTTTTGCAACACTGTTACCAAAATCTGTGAGGTTTAAATACAGTATATACAAAACTTGGATTTGTCTAGCAATAAACATTAAATAAACACTGCAATTCAAGTAATAGGACTGCACATTTAGCCTAAAATTAAAGAAAATTTTGTTTTATATTTTTTTCTAGCAGTAACTTGTATAAAAGAGTTGCAGTCAGTATCAGCTGTGTGTTTCTATTGCACTGCACTGCTCCAGCATCTCAAAGTCCAATATAGAGCCGTCTGACTCACTCTCCTTCTGACATACAGTAACTACAGCAGTATGCTGAGATGTCAGCTGTTCTACGAGGTCACTGATGAAAGCGAGGACACAGTAATGTGCAGTTTACATCCACAGAGGTCAGTATGGCCACTTAAGTCCTCTGGGTCATCTTGTAGGTCATTTTGGTCCAAGCTGCCAGAGAACTGGCTCATGACTGACTCCAGTTGCTCCAGTTTAGGAAGCCCTTGATGGCCCTTCAGAGACATTTTCACTTAAAGGCTTTCATCTACAAAAACAATGAACGTTATTTCACTACAGTATACAAATACAAGAATAATGTATGAACTGTATAGTGCTTTTGTGATAATAATAATAAAAAATATTTTATTAGTTATTCATCAGTATTTGTCATTAGTTTTGCTGTTGGTAATCTAATTTAAACACAATAAATATTTGTTCACATACCCATTTACTTAATGCAGACACCCCTTCAAATCATTTAGCTGCATTTCAGTGTTTTGTCTGCTAAATATGCATAAATACCTCAAGTTCAGATTTTTTCCGGTCACTGATAATTGCCCCCATATGCGAAATGCATGAAATATGGATTTAATATCACTTGGCTGGTTGCAGCACTTTGGTATTTATATGAGGGGGAAATCTGTTAATGAGGGGCTCCTCCCCTCTCTCCTGACTGACTCCAGAGCCAATGGCCCAAATGCAAAGTGACAGACAAGTCATCAAAGAACATGGGGATGTAATGTCTTGTGATCCCAGAAAGGGTGACAGACATTGATTTTTTTTGCAATCTGACGGTACATGTAATGATAAAAGAAAGGAAAGGTCAGGGTCAAATGGCATGAAAGTGAGGAAATGGCTAGATATCACGCAATGTCACGGGCCACAAACCTTTTCTGTAACTAACCAATGCAAGTAACGTATTTTATTAACTTTATGACTGTTAGTGAAAACTGCTGTGCTATATGAAAGTACATTCATGTATATTAAATGCACAGTTAATATATTGTCTAAACTAATTTGAATAATAGCTTGTAAATTGTAATTATTGGAATAATCATTATTTTGAAACAAATCTGTTACTTTTGTTTAACATTTTAAGAAAAATCTAATTAATAAATTATATATATATATATATATATATAATTTACAATATATATTTACATTTCACTGTAGTTATTTTATGCCTGTTTCAGTATTTTACTTATGAATATTTACTTTTTTCATTCCAATTTGTGTCAAAGTGAGAGAGAAAGCAAAAAAAGAAAAAACAGAGTATTTTGTGCTTCATTTCACCTGTCATTGCTCCAGTAAGACTGGGAATCTGGAAATGGGAAATGGCCACGGCAAGGGGCCAACGGCTGCAAGGAGGGGGCGGAGTCAAACACACTTGTGATTTCCTCTCCCAGAAGGACATTAACATTGGCAAGATAAACGTGGGCAGCGCAGGCAGAGGTGTAACTCCCTTACCTAGAACAGGTAGTACAGACAAATCACTACATTTATCTTTACACCAGTCTTATGAGCCAACTATTTCAATATACTAATGTAATTACATATATATATATATATATATATATATACACACACCGTGTGCCGAATTATTAGGCAAGTTGATATTTTGGTCATATTTTTTTCCAAGAATATTTTAGCAATTCCAAACCACATCAATCTTAATAACTACTATTGACCTTGTATTTAATCATATATAAGTGATATATAATTGTCCATGAAGGCTGGAAGTCACAAACTCCTTATATTCAGGTGTGCCGAATTATTAGGCAGGTTTTCTTTTACAGGTAAAATGAGCCAAAAAAAGAGATTTAACTCAGACTAAAAGTCAAAAATTATTAAATGCCCATGAGAAGGATGCAATACTAATGCAATAATAGAATTTGCAAAGTTAGGGCATGACCATTGGGCAGTGAAATGCTCATTGGGTCAGCAGAGTCAGAAAAAACAGGTGAAGAAGTAAAGACACATGTTAACTGCAAAAGAATTAAAGTGAAGAATTAGGTGAGAAACCATCAGGAACCATTTAGTCTCCAGTGCCACCATTTTCCAGAACTGCAACCTTCCTGGAGTCTCCAGAATTACAAGGTGTCAGGTTCTCAGAGACACTGCTTGGGCTAAAAATCCTAAAAAATAACCCTTACTTAATAAGAATAACATGATTTGATGAATTTCTCAATAACAACAGCTGAAATTAGTTTTAATCAAAAATCATTCAGCCTGAGATCAACAGAGAAAGATACTTTGCTATTGTCTGCTCAAAATATAAAAAATTAAAAGAATATTTTTAATTACATGAGCTTTGCACCCAATTGTGCATCACTGTGGTCATTCAGGTAATATAATAAAGTTACTGTAAAGTATACGCAATACTCTTGATATGAGAAACACACAGGACAACGAGTTTACTGGATTAGATTGGATCTGTGGGGGGATCCAAATTCATACATTTATTTAGGCCGCAAATTGTTCATGATAATCATATGTGTGTGACAACTGCAATGTAAATAAGGTTATTAGTTTGTGGTGTAATTAGACAGGATGTGAGTCTCCATTCTATGACAGTACAAACGGGACAGAGACAATTCATTAAGCAGGTAATAGAGCACATTATTGTGCAAATGTTCTGCATCAGACTAAATCAGTCACCACTATAACTGCACATTCTTTCATTAAAGTGAATTACAAAGCTGGAAGAGGGGAAAAGATCGGAGCTTGGAACAGCAGGAAGGCAAACTAAGAAAATATAGAGAGTTCTTACCTCATTTTGAAGCCCGTGGAGGATTTTGAAACACTTTTCCTGACTCTCCTAAGAGACAGGAGATTACAACAGGTTGTCACTACTTTGCTTCTAAACTCAGTCTTAATCTCTGTGATAACTCAGCTAACTGGTTTCTGTTAACTTGAGGAGATTCAGGGCTGTTACCCTCTTTGAATTATGTCAGCAATATGACTGGACAGTTCCATCCACGGCTCATCACACCATAGGAACAAGGGAACGGTTTCACTGCACGCTCAAAGCCTCTATTGATAGTGCAAAGCTCTGCCACTGGTGCGAGTGTTTGTGTTTGAAATGTTTGTACCAGGAATCAGACAGCTACAGCTAATCTCTGTGAGGTCAGCCCTCATGAGATGGGGACTGGTGGAGGACTGGCTGCAGTGCTGTTTGTGTTGCTGAGTGAGTTGTGATGTGTCAGCGGTTCAAAAGGAGAGAGGTTGGGGAAGTCGTGGCCTAATAGTTAGAGTGTCAGACTCGTAACCTAAAGGTTGCGGGTTCGAGTCTCGGGCTGGCAGGAATTGTGGGTGGGGGGAGTGAGTGAGTGTACAGCGCTCTCTCCACCCTCAATACCACGACTGAGGTGCCCTTGAGCAAGGCACCGAACCCCCAACTGCTCCCTGGCATAAATGGCTGTTCACTGTGTGTGTGTGTTCACTGCTGTGTGTGTGCACTTTGGATGGGTTAATTGCAGAGCACAAATTCCGAGTATGGGTCACCATACTTGGCCACATGTCACGTCACACTTCGTCACTTCACTTATAAGTTGGACAATAATCATTATGACGCATAGTCACTATTGTAGCTGAAATCTCAACTATCTCAAAGTTTGTGTATTCAGGGTGTATTTTCTAAGGTAAACACAACAGGATGATCAAAAACAACAGGGTGTATATGATAAAACGGCAGGTGACTCTAGATAAGTCTAGTTTGTGGCCTATATCCAATTCTAAATTCTGCACAGAATGTTTAGACATACGATGCAAAACAATTTTCATAGGTTTGAATTTTAATTGTACTGTATGACTCATACGGTTGTATTATTATATTGTATACGTTTTTTAAAGGAATAGTTCACCCCAAAATGAAAGTTGTTGAAAATGTACTCACCCTCAGGCCACGCAAGACATAGAAGAATTTGTTTTTCATCAGATTTGGAGAAATGTAGCATTACATCCCTTGCTCACCAAAGGATCCTGCAGTGAATGGGTGCCGTCAGAATGAGAGTCCAAACAGCTGATAAAACATCACAGCAATCTACAAGTAATCCACACGACTCCAATCTATCAATTAAGATCGTGTAAAGTGAAAAGTTGTGTGTATGTAATAAACAAATCCATAATTAAGAGGGTTTTAACTTTAAAACCATTGCTTCCAGTTAAAATACAAGTCTTCTATCCATAATGTTGCTTTCTCCAGTGAAAAATTTGTCTCATCTGAATCAGGAGAGAAATGTGCACATATCAAATCTAAACTAGATCTAAATAAAATTGTAAACAAATATGTTGGTGGACAACTGGGGACAGACTTGAGGCAGAAGTGATGATTTTAAGTGGCTTAATGATGGATTTGTTTCTCACAAACATGCAGCTTTTCACTTCACTCTAGATATTAATTGACTCTGATTCTGATGGCACCTATTCATTGCAGAGGATCTAGTGATGAGCAAATGTAATGCTAAATTTCTCCAAATCTGTCACGATGAAGAAACAAACTACATCTTGGATAGCCTGAGGGTAAGTCAAATTTCAGCAAATTTTCATTTTTTGAGTGACCTGTTTCTGTAACCCTCCTAATAGCAGCCTACAGTTTATAGTGACACCTCTCTGCAGGCTCAGGTCACGTGAGGTCTATTCTTCTCCGCGCGCGAGCAGGAAGTTCAGGCGAGAGGCTCCTACAGGGATCAGCCATCGTTTAGACACGTATTAAGCCTTTATTTTCACATTCGTGTGGTTTAGCGATATCTGCAACGTATTTATTTGACGCCGGGGATTTAAAGCTTGTATTGCTCGTCTTCAACAGACTGTAAATCGTCCTCGTCGGCGGGCAGACCGTTCTTGACGTCAGTGCACGTTTATAATATTATTATTTGTGAATCATGTTTTGACGATCGACATTCTCGCGCGAGCAAAATATATGAGTAACTTAGACAACGTAGAAAGCTTGAATGGTTTCGTATCCTTTGCTCGTTTTGACAGCTGGTTGCTATGCATTGCATGCATCTGTGTGTACAGCCATGCAGCAAAGCATGCAACTGTGCTGAGATGTCACACCGCCTTTTCTAACAGATCTCTGTAGTGCATACAGAAGGTATGTTGCAGTCCATGCGCCCTTCTCGCAAGATGTTTGCTTCTTATTTTTGGAGTGTTAGTTTGCTATTTTAACCTTCCACCTGCTTTCTTTGTTCTGCAACACAGTGGTGGGTCAGAATGAACAGAAACCACATGAAAGATGGTGCTTTCTGAGCCTTACTGGGATCATCACATCCCCCTGCCAAAACTGGGACCCTTGCACTCCCGGCTGGTCACTGCCTTTGTTGCCCTGATCTGTTTCATAAACAGCTATGATGGGGACTTTGTCTTTGATGATTCAGAAGCCATCATCAACAACAAGGTATCACCCTCAATCTTGGTTATTTATTTATTTGTTCAAATGTTTAATATGAAAGAAATAGTTTACCTAAAAATCTAAATTCTGACATTCATTTCAAAGACATGATTCATACAGTAGTTTTTCATACAATGGCAATGGATGCTGACTAAGGAGTGGCCATTGTCACCATTCAGTTTCATCGTATGAAAAAAGCAGATTTGACATTCTGTTTGAGTAAATGATGATTGAATTTCCTTTTCGGGTAAACTGTCCATTTAAACATGCATATTGTTGTACTGGTCAGTTGTGATTTCAACATACAAATCATGTCACTGCTTTAATAGTACATGATATTTGCACCTTTTTTTTGCCGTGTTTATACATTGTTTTAACAGATTTACTCTCTCTCTCATTTCGTAGGATTTGAATCCTGACACTCCATTGAGTAATATCTGGAAAAATGACTTTTGGGGAAGTAACTTAAGTAGCAACTCCAGTCACAAATCCTACCGGCCGCTGACCGTCCTGACCTTCAGGTACGTTCACCTCAAAGACAAAAGAGTCTTTCAATTACTGCTGTGTGACTGATGATTAACACAAGGTAATAGTCCAACATGCTTATAGTGAATATTGTCAAATCTCTTTGCATGTATTAGATGTGTGGACTTGTAATTTTATTCTCAGTGGGAAATCAAAAGAGGTCCCCCGAGTGCTTCCTCACCGAATGCCACAATAATTGACATTAAAATTGGATGCATATATTGCCTTTTTTCAAACTCATTTTAGAATTGTCTTTGGCATTTGACTGCAACTGTGAGGAATCTATACAGGGGGCATAATTCATGTCCTGCATGCTGCTAATGAGAATGACATCGTTTTGCATCAGTAATAGCCCGTTATCCCAACTCAATCATAAAGTTGCTCTATAATGCCACAATGTCTGTATGCCATTGTATCTCTGCTGCTTTATGTTTTAGAAATATACAAAACTTTTGTGATCATTGCACAAATCAAAAGTTAGTTTTAATCATTGGAATTTGTGTCTGTTACATGTTTTCGCAGGATCAACTACCTCTTGGCTGGTGGACTGCATCCGATTGGCTTCCACGTGCTCAACGTTGCCCTCCACTGTGTTATTTCTGTGTTAATGATCGATGTGTTTGCAATATTAATTGGCGGCCTGGTTCACGATGGAAGAGGGGTGAAACTCAATCTTTCTCCGAAAGCTTCCTTCCTGGCTGCGCTCTTCTTTGCTGCACATCCAGTTCACACGGAAAGTGTAAGTAGAGAGGGAAGACGTGATTCAGCAGGCCTTCTCAGCCTGGTAAACAATCTCCGACTACAATGCTCCATATCACAATGTTCATTGATGTTGCATGAAATATACATTACAAGGCCCATGGAGAAGAAAGCCTCACGCAGCTGGTGTGCATCACATAGGTGGGCTCTACAGTCAGCCGTGGCTATTAACAGCTACCGAACACTCGCTCTGCCCTGCCACGGATGCGTCCGAGCATGGTAGAGTCTGCTGATGCTCCGGTATCTGCTCTTTAATCAGGTTCAGAAAGACCGGCCCTGGACCTGGAGGGGGTGAGGTTCAGAGAGACCACTGACTTGGGCCTACGGGATGAATCAAAGAAGGTGGCCCCAGGACTCCAGCCAGGGCCGACTGCGGTTCTGTAATGAGTGCTGCCTCCAGCCTTCACCGTTAATTTGGCACTGCCAGAAATACAGGCAATTTCACAGACGAAAAGGCGGCGAAGGATGTTTTTATGTTGCCCATTTTTTTGCCTTTAATGTACAAGCAGGATTTAATTTGTTTAGGTATAAAATGTGTAGCTGCTGTTAAAAACGATTGCCCTCGGGGTGGATTTCACGGTCGTGACCCGCTTGATGATGCTTGATGAGACAGTGTCCTTTAGCTCTCTAAAAGTATTTAGTTGGAGTTGATCTTGTGAATAATCTCCTCTGTTGGCTCTCTGTCTTGTAGGTGGCTGGCATTGTTGGCAGAGCAGATTTGTTGTGTGCCCTCTTTTTTCAGCTCTCTTTTCTGGTTTACTGCAAAGCGTTTCAAGGTCAGTTGATAAACTAATGCACTAGACTCTGATACAGTTATTACGGCACTGTGAAATTTAGTTGCATAAAATTTCAAAATAATTTGTCAAAACTTTAAATTTGCAGTCATTTACAGCTTTTATAAATCCACAACCATTTGATTTTATCTATAAAGCACAAAAAAGGAGAAATTTTGAAAATTGCACTGGTTGCTATTTTGGTCTCTGCTTGGGAACTGAGCTTTTCAAGATTCCAAAAAGGAAACAAAAACAGCAAAAAAGCATCATATAAGTGGTCCATTAAACTTTGCCACTGTATTGCAAGTCTTCTTAAGGCTTACAAAAGCTTTGTGTGTGAAACAGACTGGAATTTAAGTCATTATTCAATGATAATTTTTCATTCCGTGGGCTGAGAACCTATTCAGACAGATCATTGAATCACTGAGTTTGTGAACAAATCAAAAAGATTTTTGTGTAATGAATCCACCAATTCATTAAAAAGATCATAATGATTAGTTCTTGATTCATTCAAAGATACTTTTATGGTTGCTTTGTGTGGTATTTGAAGGTGAAAATCTTCGTATTTTGCTTGAGGTCTCATTGCAATTCTGTAATGAATTAATCCACTGCATTTTAGAATCTCATTGAATATCCTACTTTGTATCAAGCATACAGTTTAATATAGAGTATCTTGAATTTCTCTTTGAAGGTGGTGATAAAAAGTTCTCAGTGTTGTGGATATTTAGCAGCATTCTTCTTTGTGCTGTAGCAATGCTGTGCAAGGAGCAAGGCATTACAGTTTTGGTGAGTGAAAACATGCATACATTTGAGAGAGTTGCAGGTAAAATAAGGTTATATGCAATAAGCATATATATGTTAGATAATCTCTCATCTATTTTTACAATACAGCGCTTTGGTCATCCATAAAATCTTTTCTTCCGTGTGTTAAGGGAGTGAATGCTGCTTATGATATTCTCATGGTCTGTAATCTGAATATCTATGAGCTCGCTCACCAGCTGCTGTCCAGGAGAAAATTAGCTGATGTAAGTGACTTATTCACAGGGTGTCACTCTTTGGACCCAAACAATCTTTGGATTGATTTATACTTTCTCTTTTCCACCCAGATTGGTGGGATGGTGAGAAGTGGTTTGCTTATGAGGTTGGCTCTTCTCTTTCTTGGTGGATCCTTTCTTTTGTACGCAAGGTGGAGAATCATGGGAACTGGGCCTCCATCTTTCACTGAGGTGGATAACCCAGCATCCTTTGCTGAAAATGTCATCTTGAGGGTAAGCAGTGCTTTCAGTTTGGGTTTTTGAATGGCCCCTTCAAAGCTGAAGTTTCACTGGTACTGACAAATAAAATTATGGCATTCTGATGACCCTAGTCAAAACAGAAATAAACTGTATACTTAACTATAATTTTAGTAGTCATTTTTACCCCAGACAGACTGTGCCATATTTTTCACATACTCCTTAAAGAATCACATGTTTCTCTGCTCTCTCTTTTCTCAGATTGTGAACTATAATTACTACTACTCCTTGAACGCCTGGTTGCTGCTGTGTCCCTGGTGGCTGTGTTTTGATTGGTCAATGGGCTGTGTGCCTCTGATTAAATCAGCTACTGATTGGAGGATTGTCTGGCCTTTTTTGCTGTGGTGCTGTCTGATGGGCTTGGTTTACCAAGCTCTGTGCTCACAGGACAGCAATAAAAGAAGGTAAGACCAGCAGAACAAAACGTGCTTTGTCTAGACATGGAAAAATGTGTGTGATGATTTTAAAAAGAATGCCTGGTTGTTGTTCAGGCATATATTTGTATACAGTTGCCATAATGTAATTCTACCGTAAGATTTATTTTAATGGATTAATCATCATTAAATCATTGTCATATTTACCTACCCTTATATTATTCCATCCTGTAAGCTGTTTTTTTCCCTGAAACACAAAATACAAAAAGACTCTTCAGATTCTCCTTATGGAATAGTAATGACAACTATACTCAGCAGCAACTATTTCCTAGTTTATTACACCAGTTTTGGGCTGTGGTGATACAACCATATATTGATATCACTTTTTTTTTTACAATATTGCATCAATATTTAATTTATATCAATATACACACTGAATTTATATGAAGCCATTACTACTAATATCTTCAGTGTCACATGATCCTTCAGAAATCACTCTAATATGCTGTTTTGGTGCTCAAGAAACCTTTTTTTTTTTTTTATTATGCCTGTTGAAAACAGTTGTGCTGCTTAATTTTTGTAAAAAATTACAGCTTTTCAGGATTCATTCATGAAAATAAACTTCAAAAGAACAGCAGTTATTTGAAATAAACACTCACAATGTTGAAGACTTTACTGTCACTTTTGATCAATTTAATGTCTTCCTTCTGAATAAAAATATACCTTTCTTAAAAAAAAAAAAATGTGTATGGTATATTATTCTCTCTGTGTTTTTAGGACTCTGACATTTGGCCTTGTACTGCTGGTGATTCCATTCCTGCCAGCCAGTAATTTGTTCTTCAGGGTGGGTTTTGTGATAGCCGAGCGGGTGCTGTACCTCTCCTCAGCGGGTTACTGCCTCATTTTGGCCTACGCTGTGGGCTACTGTAGCTGCCACTGGAAGAAACACAAGGTATGTGGCCTGTTTTACACCAATTTCCCACTTATCACCTCCTAATATTCACCATCGGACCATAATTCACTGTAACTAATGTTCAGTGGAGTTTGTGTTCACGTCTCGTGTCTGTGGGATGACCGCAGAGGCTGCTGAGAGCGGCCACGTTGACGCTGCTGTGTGTGAACGTGGCTCGCTCTGCACAGCGCAGTCAACAGTGGAGGTCTGAACAGAGTCTCTTCATCAGCGCCCTGTCTGTCTGCCCACTCAACGCCAAGGTGAGACCGCACACCTCTCCCCGTCATGCTGCAATTTAACTCCACTCCATTCGTGAAATCCATTTCTGTTAATTCCATAACCCATCAACACACAAAATGCCTTGAGCAAGACTCTTAACATCAGGTTTCTCCAGAGGAACTGAACATGTAATATTTGTACTTTGAGTCAGTTTGGATTTGAAGCATTAGCTAAATGACTAAATAAAACATAACAGAAAAGCAAATAAAATATTTGTTCTCAATTGTATTCAGTCCAGTTTTGCACACCAGTGACTTCATTAGCTTGATGAGCTCTCTAACTTTCTCCTTTTTTGCACAGGTGCATTATAACGTTGGCAAAAACCTTGCTGACAGAGGCAACCAGAGTGCTGCAGTCAAGTACTACAGGGAGGCAGTGAGGTAAAAAAAATCATGATTCTGTCATATTCAGTTTGGCAGTTCTTCCATCTTTCAACACTTTAAGCAGTGTGATCTATTATCTGCTATGTCAAATATAAGTTAGTGTTCACCTTTTGTCTACATGTGTTACAGATTACACCCCAAGTATGTTCATGCCATGAACAATCTTGGCAATATATTAAAGGAAAGAAACGAGTTAAAGGAAGCCGAAGAGCTCCTGTCTGCTGCGGTTCATATCCAGTGAGTGAAGATTTTTAGTTCAAATTTATTGTGTGTAGTTGTGTAACCTTTATTGATTTCTGCTGTGTTTTTTCGATTGGATTAGGCCTGATTTTGCTGCAGCTTGGATGAATTTGGGTATTGTGCAGAACAGTCTGAAAAAGTTTGACGAGGCTGAACAGAGCTATCGAAATGCAATTCGATTCAGGAAAAAATACCCAGACTGTTATTACAACTTGGGACGTCTGGTAAGCACTGTATTTTCTCTGTAATTTGCATAAAGCATTCAATACATTTAAAGCATGTTTTCCTACTTATTACATTTCCCCATATTCTAAACATCAATTTCAATAGTATTACAGCGTGGATTTTTAATATGTCTAGGGTGGTTTTGGTCTTGGGCTATTATGTTCATCCTTCCTGTGTGAGTACAAACCAACATGGTGTAATTTATTATTAATTATGGCAAGAAATCGGCTATTCCGCTCTAAATATTGCCCATTATGATGTGTAATGACATGCTATTTTTGTGTTAATGAAGGTTTGATTTCTTTACTCCATGAATTGTCAAAGCATTTTTATCAAAGATGTGCCATAGTTATTAATGCACATGCCTCCGACATGTTTAGCCTTGTTGATCATTCAGAAAATGCAAATTCAAATCTGCATCATTTCCCTGCCCTTCTCCTCCTATCTAAAAGAATAAAATTATTTAAAAAATGGAATTGTAAGGCATGAGAATTTTTTTTTGAAGAATCTTTGTCCTTGATACGTACTGGCCCATTGTTTATGATTGGTGCATGTTTGTTTTGTCTCCAGTATGCAGACCTGAACCGCAGCATTGACGCGCTGAACGCCTGGAGGAATGCCACTATGCTGAAGCCTGACCACAGCCTGGCGTGGAACAACATGGTCATATTGTTGGACAACACTGGTAAGGTGTAAACGGAAAGTGATTTATTAAAAGGCTAGTGCATACTGTCACAAACAGTGTAAAATTGGTGTACTTACAGCTGATATACTTCTTTTATTAGATGTCATCTGGAATACTTGAATCTGATTGGCTAGTTGCTGCATTTCACAGAAAATTATTTATATAATGACCACTAAATAGCAACGTATTATCTCGCTTTATGCTATTTAACATATAATAAAAATAATTTCAACTGAATTCAATATTTCATGTTCGTTTGCTTTTATATGGTATAAGCAGCAAGATAATGTGGTATAATAAGCAGATTAATGTACAGTTGGCTGACTGTACATTATTGATCTTTTGCATTTATCACAGTTTAGCAATGCAATAGATCTGTATTGTTACGTTCAGACAGGGGCAGTCATGTATGCTTAAACTGAGTGAGTGTTCTCATTAAACGTGACCTTGACCCTGCCCTTGGGGGTAAACAGATGATCTTGGCCTCCTCCCAAATCTTCCCGCCTTGTCGTTTTCATCTGGTGTCCCAAGTATAGCCGCGGCTCATAGCTGTGTGTGAGATAGAGGGAGAGAGAGGTGTGAACTTCCATTCTGCAGATGCTGAGCGTCAGGTGCATGCTGCCACATGGGGCCATGCTGCATAATTAGTTCACCCTTTACAACAATTAACTCCTGCACCCCATCTTCACCCCCTTATCTCGTCAGAGACCCTACAGGGATGGATAACTTAGCTTTTTGTTAAATTATCAAATTATCTTTTAATACTTTTTCTTTGCATGATATAAAGAGCACATACTACAATATAGTTCAGAAAGTATAAAAGACTTGGTGATATAACACAATTTTTTTAAAACAATATATTTTAATATTTGAAAAATGTCACAAAACATTTTCGGAACATTTGTGAACATTTTTGGGTGATGCAAATGAACCATAGAATTTTCTGCATTTTGTGAGCCATGAATGTCTAATGACTGCCTTTGGAAAAAATAACGGCCAATTTAAAAAAATCCACTAAAATAACTGTTATTTACAATGTTTCCTGATTTGTATCACTGGCAAACTAATCGCAAATATTTATTGCAAATTTTATATACATCGCAAATTTTTCTTCCCCAGCCCTATAAAAAATTTAATTTTTAAACTTTGGTTAAACATATTTAGGTCAGTAAACCATAATTGTATGCATCTATTTGTAGCTTGTGTTTTTATTATGATGAGAAACATTTTTTCAAAAGTTTCCATTCTGACGAGATGTTACAGGATTAATAGAGGATGTCCTTTCTGGGAAATGCCGGCATAAGAACCCAACATGATTAGCCCGGAAGAGCAAGAATCAGCAATGCTTGAAATTTATGTATTAAAAGCCTTGTGTGTTGTTTTAAAGCCACTCTTCCCTGCCGTGTGGAGAATGGCGCGATTCCCTGACAGAAGCCGTTTATTCAAACGCGTCTCCCAGGCAGGTTGGCCCTCCCTGGAGAGTCTTAGCACGGTCCATTTTCTTTGCCAAAAAAAAAAAAAATCCTCTGGCACCAGCATCATCTCCCTCTGCATTTTCCAGTCTCACTTGATCCCAAAACCCCTCCCAAAATAAGTAAATGATTGCAAACAGGAAACTGGAGATGCTTTCTGCTGTTGTTCTTTCACTATAATATTAAAAAGCATCAAGAAAGTGTGCAAACATAAAACATGAGTCATGTTTAGGTTTCAACGGTGAGGAGGAATCCTCAGCAACTCATGAATTTGTTAAGGGCCAGCCAGTGAGAGAAGATCTATCTGAGTCTGTGGTCAGAGGGAGTTTTGACATCCAGATCAATAAGTCAGTAGCCCTTGTGTTGCCCTCTAATTAGGAAACTAAAAGAATCGGCCATGTGTGGAGTTGAAAAACTCTCTTCTGGAGGCTGCTGACACACCAGAGCAATCCGCTCTGCGCAGTCAACAGAAATTACAGAATGACAACTATACGGTTGTCCTTTTGTGACATTTAGAGCTATTTATAAAAATGTAAACAATTTGCTCCTTCACAGTTCTTTGTAGGTTTTTTTGTTGTTGTTGTTTTTAATTGGCTAATTTTAATGATGGAAGTGGTCTGGCACGCAACAAACACGCTTCTTCTGTGCAAGAGACATAGCTCTAAGAGTCTGGCACTGAACGCTAGTTAAATGTTCTTTTTACATTTGTTCTATGGAGCTACTAAGGTGTTCATGTGATTTTAGCACATGGTTGCTTGGTGTTTGTTTGGATATTCTGAGTGGTTGCTAGGTGGTTACTTGCAGGCTTAAGTCAAAAGAGTCCACCCCCAAGTCACTATGATATTCTGGTCCTTAGATGTCGCTTGGGTTCCTCCTTCAGTGTAAGAGACTCTATGCATGAACGCTTCTGCATTAGCCATCTCAACTTCCAGTGCAGTGCAGTATGTGGAAATTGTGAGAAAATTAAACCTTGAAGAAGTGCCCTTCTATAGGACAAAGCGATATTAATATTAAAGTTTCTGGAATTTGTTAATAAGAAGTCTTAATTATGTTTTAATATACTAAAATTGTACATTGACTACTGTTAATATATATGTTATTCTATACTATACTATTTTTTGACAGTTATTAGACAGAAAGAGTTTGCTATGGGAAAATTCTACACCTGAAGCTTGCGTAGTACTAAGATTTGAATAGAAAAAATGTAGGCAGTAGACATACATAGAGCCAATTCTGTTTATTTATTTATTTATTTATTTTTTTTTAAACCAATTTTATCACAAGCCAAGAATCATTAAGTCTACATTCTTTTAAAAAAGTAAAAGCCCAGCAGTTTGAATTATTATTCATAACTTAATGAGCAACAGTAATATTTTGTGTATTAGCAAGGTAACCGTTCATGTTATATTTCATTACAGGCAATCTGGCTCAGGCTGAGCTGATTGGAAAGGAAGCATTAAAGATATTGCCAAAAGATCACACCATCATGTTCTCCCTCGCCAATGTCCTTGGGAAACAGGAAAAGTACAAGGTTAATACAAACTTTTTTCCCATGTAGTGCTGCTTTTTCTGTGAAAATGTTACTCAAACTATCTCTTTGATACAGCAGGAACTTTTTAATAACCAATGTTCCTTTTTCTCTCAGGAGTCGGAAGGATTCTTTCTTAATGCTCTGAAGATCAACCCAAACATTGCCAGTTGCCATGGTAATCTTGGTAAGTCTCCCAGAATCCCGCTGGCACTTCAGTATTGTCACAGAAAACAGTTGTGCAAGTTTTGACTCCTGCAATGTTACACGATACAGGCATAAATCGATGCGACTGAATCAATAAACAAAGCGAAGTGGCTATGATTCTTCTCCCATTCACTGGGGACCAATGCTGAGTTACTGTACAGTCCCTTGATTTAAGTGACGGGTCTTTTTTTTGTGCTCTTGCAGCTGTTCTTTATCACCGTTGGGGAAAACTAGACTTAGCAAAGCGGCACTATGAACTGTCTCTTCGACTGGATCCCAGCTCTCCGGGGACCAAGGAAAACTACAACATGCTAAAACGCAAACTAGAACAGCGGCAGAGGACTGTTGGATAACACTGTTTTTGATAACTGCATGCCACACAAGTCTTTGTACAGTCTCTACATAACTAAATAAATGAATTCATCTTATTATTTTTCATGTTTGTTCTTTATGAATGCATACAGATGCTGTAGATGCACACAGTGCTTCCATCCTGGCCACATTATAGTCTTATAGGTCAAGACTGTGATTTCTTAACCGGCTCAAATGAGTTTGTCACGTGTAACTGTAGTCTCAAGACATATGGAACATATCCACTATCTTGACTTTCATCTTTGACCTCATGTTATGTCAGCTGGGCCTCTATTTATTAGTCTGTTACACTTTGTAATTGCAAAGTATGTTACTCTTGGCCATCCACCAAGAACGTACCCCACTGTGGACATCGCAACAAATTACATTTTAAAATGTCGAGTTATCTTGAGTCACACACACCATAGGCCAATGGGTTTTGTTAGCGTGTTTATTTACACACCTTCCACGATATCTAACATACATGTCTTGAGGACTGGATCGTGGCCTTTCGTTCCTCCGAGTCCTCTGTAGTTAATGTCGGAAAGGTGTTTTGCGAGTCTGTGTTCTGATATGCCGAGGCGGGGGCCGTAGGGTCACCCCAAGTAGGAAGCCAGCAGTCGTGACAGCAAAGAAAACAGTGAAGCTCAGAATGGGGGCTTCAAAGGAGGTGGAACGCAGTCCCTAGGGGCATCTCACACATGCTGGCTGCTCTTGAAAGTTAGTGGGCTGAGCGAGGGCTGACCTCGAGACACAACTTCAGTCAACAAGTCTCCTTCTTAGTTTAAAGTGCACCGTGCTTCTATTTTTTCACCTGCTTCCTCCAGCCAACGGGACACTTTTGAAGAACCAGGATCGCAAAGACGGTGCTAAGATGACAGGGTAGTTGGTTCTAACGATACCATCTTCAGATCTGAAATACCAGCTTGCAGTTGTTATATATAGATGAAGGTATTACTAGAATCGCTTTTTTGAACAACAAAAAACACTTTTGAATTATTGTGTAACCACTGTCTGCCTGTATTTTCATGCTATTCCTTCACACGGCTGAAATTGAACCAACATGGGTGGACTGGTGTCTTTCCATCTTTGCTTGAATTTCACACATGATGTACCAGTAATATTTTCATAGTGTTGCATTGAAGGATTACTGTGTCCACTTTTGTTTTTGCACATAATTGAGTTTAAAAGTGTGTGGAATCCATTGGAGCTCCACATAGCATCTGAGAACAGTTGTACTAAAATTCATGGATAGGAGGTCAAGTGGTTCTAGAACAATACAGCAAGTTAAAAACAACAAAAACCCTGAACTATATGTGAAAACTGTAAGAAGAATGCATTTGAACATTGTTGGAGCGTGGAGGTTAGATAAAGAATGATCAGAGCTGGTATTCCTGGGACAAAGGAATCAGTACTGATGTACTCTTTTAAGGAAAACTTGATGTACTGATTAGATTAAATACATGACATTATGTGAATTGTAATTATAAAATTGACTTGCTGGAGAGTCAGTTGTTAAAAAGTCACTTTAGTGTAATCAAGACAAAACCAGTGGCATTTTTATTAATTTTAATTTTAATTTTAATTGGCTAATTGTCTTGATTAGAACTTGAAATACTTGATTCTTACTGGTCAGTCACAACATGGTTAAATATTTTTGTATAGCACAATGACCTTCCCTGTCACTAATTTCTTACAATGTACTAGTTTCACATCTCTTGTAAAGCTTTTTTTTTTTTTTTTTCGGTAAGATTTCTGTATGATTTTTTTTTTTTTCCCCAAACAAGCCTTATGCTCACCAAGGTTGCAAAAATACCGTAAAACAGTAATACTTTGAAATATTATTACAATTTAACATAACAATTTTCTATTCTATTTGTTTTTTTTTTTGTTTTTGTTTTTTTTTACATTACATGATCCTTCATAAATCATTCTACTTTGATCATGATCATTTCAAATTATTGTTGAAAATTATTAATATTTTTGTGGAAACATGATACATTTTCATTTTTTAAAACAATTTTATCAGAATTTATTTGAAAGAATTCCTAACAATTAAAATTACTTTACTGTCACTTGATTAACTTAATGTGTCCTTGATATAACTATGCATTGCTTTAAAAAAATATCATACAAATTTTTTTTTTTGACAGTAGTGTATTTGGTAAGTTGCAATGTATTAAGCAATATTATAAGACCATTTTGATTTACGTAGATTTATAAGTAGTGTCCATTTTTGGTGTTTTTAATGTAATGAATGTAAGTTTCAGATAAAAGATCTAGAACAAAACAGTAGATTCAATTTGATCTATCAAGGAACTTACAAAGCATGCTAAATTTAACCTCAACACAAGAATGTTGCTATAGGAATATCACAGCATGGCAATTACTTCATTCATTCATTAATTGTTGATTGCAATGGTACTAGTATGATTTAAGAGGACTAAATGAGGAAGAAAATAGATAAATATGTAAAAAATAAAATATCTTCCACTTTTTCATGTTCTCTAACCATTATGAACCAATCCCAGCTCTCTAGTTCAAACCACTAACAATTAAGCCTCGCTGTTTCTACACCAGCAGTTCTAGGAATTGTCTGCGATTCTTTGAATCCAAGAGCTGTGGAATCTGTTCTTAAGTGAAAACAAGGGAAATCTTTTTATTATTTATTTTTTTTATTTCTAACAGTCAGTGACCTGAGGTTTATTTAAGCTTCAGCACTATGGCTAGATCGCAGTGCAGCACTTGACACGTGCCGCTTTGTGAACGTTATTAGCCGCTTGGCCCCACAGTATGTTTTAGATGAACAAGCCCTGAATCACATTTTACAGCTCAGAGCTCCTCTGACAGACTGCTAATCAATCTGACAGGATGTTGTCAATGTTGCTCTTCTAAATGCTCCCTGGCCCACCCTGCAGTCCTTTAACAAAACTAATGGGTTGTGATGTCGGCTCTCCGACTTCCAGTCTAATTGATGTACATTTTGCAGATCTTCCCAGAATGGTAGCCTCCATCCGGCACGGTACATCCGCTCCTCTGACACCGGGTCAGGATTCACGCACACGTGTGATTATTAGGATGGCACTCATTAGGGAGCATCTTGCCTGACACTGTCGTCGCCCCGCTCTGAGGAGCACTCTGCGAATTACTGCGATACACTCCCTGGCATTTTAAAAAGGACTGATTGTCACACGCGATACCGCCACCACCAGTCCCCGCGTCCACCTCTGCCCTACTGTGATTAATTGTTCGTGATGGGCAAGTAGAGGCCATTGATGCCAGCTGCTGGTCTGGGTTTGCTGAATTAATATCATGGGACATTTTCTGCCAACCCTGCCCTGTCATTCACAAGTCCTTGAGACATGAAATAAGTTTAGACATATAAGTGGGAGCATTTTTGTATTTCGTCTTCATCTCTGATTATATTATTTATTTGATTTGGTTTTAAAACCCATTCAAATTTAAAAGCAAATAATCTGTTTAAAATATGCCAAGTTCTTCGTAATTTGTATTCTTGTATTCATATTCTTATGAAAGAAAAAAAAAATGAAAAGTGAGGATGTGTAACCATCAAGTAAAAGTAATACAATATTTTATATTAAAATATATTATAAATATAAATATTTTCCTTATACCTTGAACACATTTGACTGTACATATCTTAATATATATATTTTTTTAAAATTAATATTTTTCAAAGGTAAAAATATTTATAAGATATTAAAATATTTTAAAATATTTAATTTATAAATTGTAAGTACCATGATGTTACTTAAAGCTTGCCTTGTCATAAAAAAGGTTAAATTATCTGATACTTTGAGAAACTCACTGACCTTGTCATGGAGTCATGAGGGTCTACAGGGGTCCTCTATAAATCTTTTTTGCTGCATATTTATGGCTCACATGACTTACTGTAAGTAGATTTGTTAAAATGCCCCCCCCCCAAAAAAAAAAAAAAATAAACATGCCAAACTACTAAATAGTTTTATATGAGGCTTTTTCATTTTGATATTATTCATAACAGACATCAGACCCCCCAAAAAATATCACAATGAATTGTAATATAGAAATTAAAAACATTTTCATTATGAACAAGTTATACTCAAGTCAATATATTTGAATTGCATTTTTATGTATTTCTGAATAAATTAATAGATAGGACAAAAAAAAAAAAAAAGAAAAAGTACCACCTTGATGTAGAAGATAACTTACTATAACCAAGTTGTTTAAAATAAAGAGAGTGTTCTTTTTCTTAGGGAGAAAAATGGAGAAACTATTTTTTTAAGGGAGCCCTCTTAGCTGTTTTGCACAACAAAATGAGACGCTCTGGATCTTACTGAAAAAAAAAAGATGCACTGAGATGGAAATTTATTAACTGGCACCAGTTAATGTGTGCATTATTCATTTCTGGTAAGCATGAAAAATGATTTAAAGAGGTTTGAAATTGCAGCTGCAAAGGCTGACTGCACCGAGCCAAACTTGTTCATTTGATCCTTTAGAGGTGCAGAGGGGTGTGAGCTGCTCTCTGGACAGGGTTTACAGTAACAGCTGTGCTCCTCTCACAAGGGGGCGGCCACTCGGCCGGGCGGTGGGCCGCTCCGAACAGATGGAAAAATACATCAGAGCTCTCTCACTGTTATTAAAAACACAATATCCTCTGCTTTTTAGGGTTTAAGGCGGGTAGGGGTGAATAGGGCAGGATGGGATCGAATGGAATGGCTGTTGGGCAAGTTCTTATCATCTGGTTTTCCAGAAATCAGAGAAGAAAAAATGGAGACTCTGTATTTGTCTCATGTCAGTCGCGAGGGGCTTCTTGCGTTCTTTGTGTCTGTGTGTTTTTCTTGATCTCTCTCTCTCTGCACCACCCCTCTTTAGCTCAGCGAGAGCAGTGAGGAGGAAACGGTGCCAGTGGCATATGGCTTGCCACTGCGCTAAACATCCATACTACAGACAGGTCCATCAGTCACAGCTCTGGCCGTGTGAGAGGTGAGTATGGGTGCCTGATAGATGGTGTTTAGAGCTTACCTGCTGTGACGACATCACCACTGAAACACTGGGCTCCCCCCAAAAGCCCACGCCGACACTGGAAACCGCAAAGCGTGAAATACCACGTCTGGAAGTGCCTACCGAGTCGACCGAGTTACAACAAATAATAGATAAGCTATTTAAACCCTCAGTTAGGGACCCTGGGTCAGAGCCGCGGACATGCCAATTAATGCGCAACATCTGCCATACAGGGAATGAATGCATATGAGGAGCCTCGGTGAGATTCTGGTAATTTAAGGCCAAATGTTTCCGTTGCAAGAGTGGGCACCAAATTGGTTCGAAGATTGGGTCAAATTGGACCATTCTTCTCAAAGCCTTTTCCTATTTCTATGAGGAAAGGTTTGTCTTTGTTCCTACTTGGGCCCGGTGTTTTTCTGCCAAATTAAACAGAAGGCTCTGAGGGTAAAGGGGGTCCACCCCACCATTACCTTCTGCTGCTGAGCAACTACCCAGCAAAGACAATCACTCAGAACCCCACTGCCTGCACCACAAAGTGAAAATCCTTTAATTAGACGTTTATGCCCCCCCCCCCCCCCCCCCCCCCCCATCTAACATTCTTCGTCAGAGTTGCTGGATTATAAAAAAGTAATTCAAGCAGAATTCAGTTTCTGCACACAAGACATTGTGAAAATGTTTAACTAATGCAAATGGTATATATTTATTTAATAGTGGGAACTCATTCACTTTTAACAGTGAAACAATTTCTTACATTATTAGGAATTTATTCATGATGACACTTTTCAATCAATGAAATGCTAGATCTATGCAAATGAAACTATTCTGAGTAAAAGAGAGAAAAAAAATCTTATCAGGCTACAGATAATTAACAAAGGTCAACAAAAAATGTAATGCATTCTACAAAACTAGTCTGCAGCTCCAGAATGTCTACTAAACAAGTCTGCAGCTGCAGAACTGGCCACTGGGGGCAGTGCTGTCTAAGAAACCACTTACACAATCACTTCTGTGAGGTAAAAAAAAATAAACAAACTAAAATCAAAAAAGGGCAAAACCATTCTCTCAAAAAATCTCTTCTATGAAATAAAAAGGTTTGCTACTTATCAAAACAAGCAAACAAACAAACAAACATCTACAAGAATATAAAAATGAAACTAATTTCTATAAAGCTTTCTGACATTTCTAAAACAAAACTACCAGAATATGTATAAATTAAAAGAATTGATCAGGCAAGGACAAGTATTATTTGCCATATTTTTCAAAGTCTAAAAGAAATTGACAGTTTGATCACCCAAACTGCCCAACTCCAGCAAAAATAAATAAATAAATAAATAAAAATTGACAATACAGGTTAACAATGCGTATGTAATGTGACATAATAATAATAATAAAATCTAAATATTGTATTCTGTACAAAGAGAATACAATAAATCCTGAACAAACTACACTGACTGAAAACGTTCATGGGCATATCAAAAAGGAAGGGTACAAGGAGAGGAAGTGTTATATAATTAACACTATCTAAATAAATAAACAGTCAAACTGGAGCCAAGGAGGCCCTGTTTTCTGTGTTAATGCACTATTGGATTTCCAAACATTTAAATGGGTCTAATTAATGTCTCACTCACTGTGTTCTTATTACTAAAAAGGCTAATTATGCAGATGGATAACATCAGAGCAGGAGCATTTACATGTAAAATCAGAAAGCCATTTACTAAATGAGCATTCTTTCCATCTGTTGGTAGAATATTATAATTCTGTGCCTCTGCATGTTTGAAGATATAACATGAAATGATGTTTCTGAAATGAGCTAAGTATTCCAATTTGACTCCACAATGTTAGATAATATACTTAGTGCTACCGTTGCCTCGCATCCAATACTGAATTTAAAAAAAATGTAATATTAAATATTAGCAAAAACAAAAGTATACATATTTCATGTATTTAATTTCATGCATACACTTCCTCGTATATATATATTTCTTCCTTTACAAAAACAAAATAAATTAAAAGCCTGCCATTTCAATCCAGTTTTAATTGCTTTGCTTTATTTGCTTAAATGTGCTCAGTCATTTGTTCCTCATAACCCTGTGAAAGAGTTACATGTTTATTTCTCTGTTCACTTCACTGGCTAATCTCTTCATTAATAAGTCATAATTGCAGACATTAGATAACCACAACAGATTCCCCTCCGACTGAATGCTAAGCATTACTAGCCAAGCGCTTAACTGCTTCATATTTGCCCCTGTTCCACCCGGTGGAATCCATAGATTGTAAATTAGGCCTGATGATATACTCCACGCTGCCTGGGCCCCTGCGTCAGAGCAGGGAGAGGCCACAGGGCACATTGTCCTCTTGACTTTCCGAGCAGCCTTTGTTTTTTTCTTTTCTCTCAACAAAGCGATCAAGTGGCATATCGCACATGACAGGATGTAAAATACATTCATTTGCATGAATTTAGAGACTGCTTTGACTTTGCTTTATGTGTGTGACTGACCGACGACTCCATAAAATTCACTTTAGCAGCGGGGGTTCCGAGACCTCGCTAAATACTACGGCAATACTCCTGTCAACAGCCTGTCAATCATCAGAGGGCAAATGAGCTTGATACGAGCTGCAGTCATATAGAAACGGAAAGGCATTTTAATAACAATGATTAGAACTAAACTAAGAGTGTGCATAAAAATTCTAAATATATATATATATTCTAATATTTATTATAATGTTTAACTGTCACATTACTTTAGGTATAAAAGAGTTAATAATAGGTGGTCTAAGTCACAGACCAAATAAATTACTCAATTTTCCCCAAAAGAAGTAACCAGAATTAACGTCTGTTTTACAATACAAGAACGGATCAGTGTCACTCCTCCTCACTTGTCTTGGTTTCACAGTCCATTAAATTATTAACAACAGAGAGCAAACACAAAGGTCCACAGAAAAGGAAGGAATAAACATAGCAATCAAATCGAAGCTTTGTGAAAGACTTCGAGAGGCCCGAGATACTTCAGTGCGACAGCTGAATTTTCTGCTTAAAAGGCAGATCTGATGAGATGCAGCATTCATGGAACAATAATTCAGCCCACATGCACACGCTGCCGTTACCTACTAAATACAAGCGATTTTGTCAGACAATTGGGACTCAAATCTAAAGCTTCTTCATGTAATCTAATATAAATGTAATATAAAGGGTAAAAGGGTAAAATTAAGAGCATGGAGAAATGACAGGAAGATATTATGGTTTTCTAAACCAATGTAAATAATATTTAATTATTCATGTATAATTTACTCTGCACTTCAGGGGTCTTTAAATAGCAAAGTCCCAATTTATATAAAATTGTCCAGTGTAAACAGTTTAATAATAAAAAATGTTAATTAAAATTTCTCTTTTTTTCTTTAGCATATCTTTATTTTATTTGTAATTTTACTGGCCATGCTGATTTCATTAGAACAAATCATGTCTGTTTAAAATTTCATTTTAATCAAACAATCTTATATCACAGAAGACTTCACTGAACAAGAATGTGCAACATTTAAAGCAACAAAAATCTTGACTATAACTGGCATGTTATTTTATTATTTACAATTTTATTTAGATTATGTAAATGATTTTATTAAATTAAAATTATTTTATTTGTATTATTTCCTAAATTAAAATTGATTTCTTGAAAAATAGAGTATTATCTGAGGAGTTTCATTGTGATCTTGAATGACAGACTGCTTTTATTTCTTTCAGTGGCTTTGGGGACTGAATTTGGGGACTCGTTGAAGACTTCAAAGAGAAGGTTAAGCTTTTCAAAATACTTTCTGTATATTTGTTTAACTATTTTCAGTACAATATGCAATATCTATAACTAGAGAAAAACAAAAGACCTTCACAAATGAAAAAAAAAAAAAATCTGTGTCAAATGGGGAAAAAAATCTAGCTGTAAAAATATGTTGTCAGTTCTGTGTAAGCATTTAATCTACTGATGGGTAAAAATTATGAAAACAATGACAACGTTAACATACTGAAATGTGAAAAGATGAAAAAGGAGGCCTCGCTTTACCCCGGCTTGGATAGGAGGATAACATATTTTTGAGGCTCAAAGGTGCTCTGCTCGCCTGGCAGCCCAGTCAGACTCTAGCGAGCAGGGCCAGAGGGGTTGTGTTCTCCCTGCGTCTCCCAGCCTGACGGACACCACCACCACAGTGCTGAGCGCAGGACGCCAGTGCTGTCTTCTGGCACTTCCCGGGGCCTGTGCCGACTCAGCGTGGTCACACACTTACTCAGCAGCCACACCTTTACAGCAGACTCACCTTTACAGCAGACTCACTCACACACACAAGATCCTGGCCTGCTCCTCTCGTCACCGGCCGACAGCTGCTAATTAAAGTCCACCCACAGCATGATTCACGCCGAAATATTACTGCCTCTGTATCTCATTCCTCTGTTTGGCTCTCTTAATATCATTATTTCAAGACAAATACTCACCTCGCTTGTCAAAACATTAATTACAGCACAGGTCAGGTGAGGAAATGACAGAAACATCATTTGAGGATCTGGTGAAGTTTTGCGGACAATCCAGAAGATGGCAACCTATCTCTGATGCACACGTCTGATCACTTGTTTAGGTATGTATCAAAGCATCAGTCATTATTTTCTATGTTTCAAGGCGATACTGGAGGGTGATGCCCAGGTAAACATTGCTAAGAATACAAGCTGGAACCCCAAAACAATTCTTTGATTGACTTTTTTCTTTTTTTTTTTTTTCAGAAGGCTCAAAGATACAATTTTAGCTGACAGCTAGTGCACTGAAATCTTCCTTCATACATGTTCAAAAGCTTAAATAGCCTTAGGATTTACTTCATAACATCAAAATAAAGACTTTGTAATGCTAGTATTGAATACATAACTAAAAACATCACTTAAAGAAGACTTCCCGATTCATAATGGTAAACAACTTAAAATTTGATATCTGCCTGCTCATGTGTTTAGCTTATTCCATGAGCGGCGTGAACGTACAATCATAATGCATTTTCCGTCCAGGGAATTGAGAGATTACTGGCCAGATAAAAGCCGCTTGCTGATGTGAACTTGAACCAGATTGACAGAATCTAATGGGAGACCTCCACCGGTCACTGGTTACTTCTCCAATAAACCATTTCCAAGTCAAACTCTCCAGCTGCAGCTGTACAAAGAGACTGCAAGTGTTTATAATTATGCTAGATTGGACCATTTATGGTACCTGGGTTCACGTAGAACTAACATTCGCTTTCAAAAATAGGCATAATAACGTATTTACTGTACAGTATGACAAAAGGAATGCTCTCTTTATTGTCGTCCTCAGAGGAAAAGGCACTGCGCATTGAGGCAAGAGAAGGACAGTGGTTTTGCTCCACGCTGTTGAATAGCCACTTGTGATCGCAGGCCGAGTGAAACGCGACACCATGAGACTTGACCAAATTAGAATGAAGCTTTACTCTGCTGGACTCTCTCTGCATCAAGACACTCTGGATTAAAAGCACGCTGGAGACGCAGCCCGCCAGGGACGGAGTGCTAGCAGGAAAGCAGCGCTCATTAAAATACACTCAAGGAGGACGAGATTGAGTGGAAAACGAAGGCATGAGGAATGGTCCTGTTTAAAAAAAAAAAAAAAAAAAAAAAAAAAATGTAGTCCTCAGACTAGCTCAGACCACCACAAATTCCAGTGCTTTTTAGCTGGTGGACTAGAATAGCTATACTGTTAATCAGGAAAATATTCATTCACATTTATAAAATTTAAAAATAAACAGTCTGTCCCATTTTTCATACTTGCACTAATCACTAATATCACTACACCAAGCCGTATGAACAATATGTTCACACAAAACTACTATGAGAAAAAATGTGTGGGACACTTACAATATTCCTCTACAATATATTGTGAAAGAAGAGGCCCGTGATTGAAATAATAATAATAATAATAATAATAATAATAATAATAATAATAATAATAATAATAATAATAATAATAATAATTAAGATTCTGAATGTTCTGTGGAGAGAAAGCCATTGCAAAAAAATAAATAAATAACTAAAATAAAAAAAAAAAATCTAATTTTTTGAAATGAATCTCTTTTGTCAAATTTTCTAGGAAAAATAACTAAAAAATAATACTTTTATTTGAAAAGCATATATATATATATATATTATAGAAAAAGAAGATATATATTATAGAATAAGTCCTATAATATATAACATAATACAGTAAGTAGTGTCTACTTACAAACAGTAAGAAATAGTAGTCAGTAGTCTTTAGGATTATATTTTTTAATAAGAATGTCTTTTCATCGACTGAAAAATCACAAAAAGGTTTAAAATTCAAATCCTTTGAAAATGCTTACACTAGATAACCAAGTATATACTGTATTGTATATACTAAGTAAACCTTGCTTGTTTTTTTCTTTTTTTCTGATTGCACTAGTTGATCGTGTGAAAATACTTTGTTCTTTGGCAGAGCATGACTTTAAATCAAGAGTGGCAGACCACTGTTTAGAGACAAGAGATGACAACTAATAGTGTCTGGGATCAAAGACCTGATCAAAACATGACATTGTACGTAAGATCCAACAGAGCCGATCACGTGTGTTTAGAAAAATGTACGGAACTTCTAATTGATCAGCCATTCTGATGAGATGAAATGTTCTCATCAAAGCTGGAACACCTAATGGGGGAATCACAGTCTCGGTACGAACAGTACCATTATCTCCGGGGCATCCGTACGCATTTGTGTCCGCAGCTGAGAGCGAGCGTCCCGGCCCGGTCCCTAGGTTCGTGTGGGGCTTTGACCCATGCTGCCACCCTCCCAAGTGTCACTTTTGATGCTCGTGGTAGGATCCATCATGTGGTTGGCAGGCTGGCTGATAAACAGGCCGGTCCCATGGGAGCGTGTGTATGTGTGTGTAGGCTCTCCAACAGCTGGGTGGAGGAGCTGAAGAGTGGTGGAGCTTGCAGATGTGAATCTGGAAGCGACAGAAGGTATCGGCGTACACATGTTTGTTTTTCCACCTCTCCTGGAGGAAAAAGGAGGCCCTTGATCTAGTGCTGAGCAAAACAGTTAGCTTTTGTTTCAAGAGATGAAAACCAGTGTTGCTGTGAGGAGGGGTCAGAAAATGAAAGAAAGAAGAGAAAAGGGGGGGGGGTCGCTTGAAGTCCGGAAACTGAACAAGGAGACTGGGTGGTCATTTGCAGCCTGTCGTGACCCTTGACCTGGTGTACACATGATCAAGAGACTCCCTCTAAAACACTGTTACACAACCAGCAGTTCTCATGAAAGACACTGGATCACATGTTTCAAAAGGGTCTCTCACCTTGTCCATTGATTTCTGTCTTTATCCCTTATCCCTAGTTTCTCTATCTTTATCAGTCTGTGAACACTGGATTGGGTGACTTCTAAGCAGAAGACTGATATAGAAGTCTTCCAGGGTGTACAGGAGACCCCTGCAGTCCATGCTGTACAGAGGGTCTGCTAACAGCGTTATGAGCCAATTATAATATGGTTTCAATTTGCATCTAGAACGGTTTCAACACTACATAAAAGTCTAACGTATGCCTAAATGAAATGCCTAAATGTATGCAGACTTTTTAATGCTAAACAAAAGCAGCATAAATATATTAGTTAATTTTTGTAATCTTTGTTTATGAATGATAAGAAGAAACCTTGTGCTCGATATTACTATTTGTGGGCACTGAGCAGAGCTCCATCTCTGAACACCACTGTTCTGCTGTCCCAGACTTGTTCATTCTGCTTTGTGTATTCCTGTGAAATAACCAGTTTCATGTGATTTCAAAATCTTTCATGAAGGATTTATGACCAGAGAAGATCAGACTCAAAGCAAATCTCTCTTTCTTAATTCTAATAAGCATTTTGGTTGAGGCACCAGTAATACATTAATAAATCCCTATTATTCCTTTCATTACATTACATTTCATTACATAAATTTTCCCAAGAATCCCGCTGAGAGTACAAACAGCTGATAAAGACATCGCAATAATCCAGAAGTAATCATAGGTCCACTACTCCAGTCCATAAATTAACATCTTGTGAAGTGAAAAGCTGCATGTTTGTTTGAAAAAAAAAAAAAAAAAAAAAAAAAAAACATCTATCATTAAGGCTTTTTTTTGGTGTTGGTTTGTTTGATTTTGTTTTATTTCAAACCAATGATTCTGGCTAAAATACAATTCCTCTATCCATAACGCTTTCTCCAGTGGAATAGTTATCTTGTCCAAGCCAATCTCATGGCAATTCGTACATATTTTATGAGGTGGCTGATTTGTATGAATTAGTATGACCTTTTAGTACGATTTTTGCTAAATCGTGTGTATTTTACAAATTCCCCATTTCTTATGAATTCATATGAATGACCTACCCCTGAACCTAGTGGGGTCTAGACAAATCGTACAAAATCGTATGAGTGAGGTCGTACAAATTCGTACGAATTAGCCACCTCATAAAATACGTACGAATTGGTCATGAGATAGCGTTGTCTCATCTGAATCAGGAAAGAAATGTGCACAGATCAATTAATTTTTACAGTTCTAAACAAATATGTCAGTGGACTTTGATGTGAGATGTGATGAAGGAACAAGCTCATCTGCATCTTGGATGGCCCGAATTTGGATAAATTTCCAGCAAATTTAAATTTTTTGAGTGAACTATTTCTTTAAATTGGATAGCTCACCCAACATCATTTACTAATCCGCATATCGGTGCCTTCCTGACTTTTTGCCTTTTGTGGAACACAAAGTAAGATCTTTTGAAAAGTTGCATGGAAACAAACAGTTCTTCAAAATATCCACTTTTGTGCTCTGCAGAATAAACAACGTAATACTGGGTTTTGGAGTGACATGAGGGTAAGAAAGATGTTTGTTCAAGCCCTTACAAAATGGCACAGTGTTTTGAATGCATGGTACTGAATGAACACCATGGTATCTTTAATTGGCTTCTCTTTAATTGGTGTAGCTGTTTTCATTTGTTCACTTTGGCACATACACCCTAATAACCTTCAAATATATATCGCCTGATTATACATGCCCATGAGTGCTTTTGTTCAAAGTGCTGTGTGTGTGTGTGTGCTAGCAGCCGGAGTGGTGGCAGCCTGTTAGCATTCTGCCTTGACGACTCCATCAGCCCAGTCTCAAGGTAGCTGTCAATCAGAATGCATCATTTAATTCAACAGCACTCCAAGGACTTTTCCTCCTGCAATGCCCATGACAGCACAGCTACGGCTCTATTCACTGATGTGCACAGTTGTATTTGCAATGTTCTAATAATTAGAGCAAGTGAGAGAGTGGATGTGGAGAGGTAAAGGAGAAAAACAGCAACAAGTCTCAGTACGCACACTGAAGATGGTTCATTTTCGAGAGCGGCACTGGAAGCGCGGGGCTTCTGCGGCACGGTGGCATGGCGCTAAATAACAGTGACAACGCTGCATTCATGCTCTTTGGAGAGACGTGAATTCATTCTCAGCTCACTCTAATTAGATTAATGGTGTTGTGGCATACAAAGTGGGCCCACTTCACATTAGATAGTGTACGAATGAAGACAAACACTTATTTCAATTCCAGGCAGAGAAAAGCAGTGGCCAGGGTAGTTAGCATAGCCCTTTATGGTGCAATGAGATGTTAATTGTCTGCCATTACCTCTAAACTGCTTGCTTGTTGTATTAATCACAGCGCTAATTGATGCAGAGATAGAAACGTAGCCACAGGCGAGAACGTGGAGGAAAGAGAGTTGTAGATGGTAGATAAAGGATTTATCGTGTGAACCATATGGAGATGGCATGGCTTTGAATAATCTTAAACATGCCTAGTAGCGCTACTTTCCTTAATAAGTTCTGCGGTGAGGGGTTTTTATTAATTTTTTACGAACATTTTTTAATTTAAGAGAAAGACACTTCAAAAGGGTGGTGAAGCATGAATACCAGATGTAATGTGTGTGTGTGTCCATATGTACTCAACACAGTGATGAACAACAGAGACATGAAAGAAACAAAGGGTCTTCGGTTATTAGAAATAACCTCCTATTTTATAAAGTAGAATAACCTTTTTTTTTATAAAGAAAATAGCTATTCAATGTTTTGCAGTGAGCAAAACTATTTTAAACTGAACTTGTTTCTGTTTCTTATATAAATATACATTTGATTTAATGATTAAAATTTATTTAGCCTAAGTGAACTGCAAAAGGCAAAAAAGTAACACCCCAAGTAACTACATAATACATATTATAAATAACTAAACACATACTTTTTTGACAGATTTCTAAAATATTTGATTCTTGTGATCTGTAAATTATGTCAACCAGAACAAAGAGGCATGACTTTAAATAAACAAATATTCAAGATTTTAGGTAAAAAGTATAAAATGTGTCAAAAAATCAGTCATGTCTTTAAACAGAAAATTCTGTAGTCATCATCCCCCTCATGTCACTCAAAACTTCTATGACTTGTAGAAACTTCTTTTCCTGTAGACAACACAGTAAAATGCATAGTTATCATTCTTTCAGTTTTCTAATGCTAACCAATGCTACAAAGAATATTTTGAAATAATACTACATTTTAAAACATCTGTTTTCTATTTTAATATATTTTAAAATGTAATTTATTTCTGTGATGGCAGCCTTAAGAACCTTCAAAAATCATTCTACTCTGCTGGTTTGGTGCTCATGAAACATTCCTTATAATTATCAATGTTGAAAACAGCTTATTAGTTTTGCAGAAACTGTGATGCATTATTTTCAAGACTGCTTGATTAACAGAGGTTCAAAAGAACAGCCTCTTGTAAAACAGAAATCTTGTGTAATATCATAATTATCTAAGAACTAATATTTTAGGAATCTGTCAAAAACTTGTTTAAAACTAAACATATCATTTATTAGGCAAATAACAAACTGAAACTACTAAACAGTCTTTATTCACACATAGCTATTTTTATGTTATAATGCCTCCTTTGGCCTCTATAACAGCTATAGCATTTTTGCTGGCATTGTTTTAATCTACTTTTCCACCCTCTCTGTTATTGACGTTCTAGCTGTTCCCAAAGACTTGCTTTTGATTAAACCCTTGTGCGATCTATCTTTGAATCCACTAAATCCCGACAATAATTATATTTTAGCATTAGAAACACTACTGTGATCAGGCACGTGCACACATAGACATCAAAGGGGGCTTGAGCACCTGCCCCTTTTCTTCCTGGATAGAAAGTGCCCTTTTTTCTGTGGAGTTTTTTATTTTATTTTATTTATTTATTTATTTTTTTAAATGAATATACAGGTGCATCTCAATAAATTAGAATGTCGTGGAAAAGTTCATTTCTTTCAGTAATTCAACTCAAATTGTGAAACTTGTGTATTAAATAAATTCAATGCACACAGACGGAAGTAGTTTAAGTCTTTGGTTCTTTTAATTGTGATGATTTTGGCTCACATTTAACAAAAACCCACCAATTCACTATCTCAACAAATTAGAATATGGTGACATGCCAATCAGCTAATCAACTCAAAACACCTGCAAAGGTTTCCTGAGCCTTCAAAATGGACTCTCAGTTTGGTTCACTAGGCTACACAATCATGGTGAAGACTGCTGATCTGACAGTTGTCCAGAAGACAATCATTGACACCCTTCACAAGGAGGGTAAGCCACAAACATTCATTGGCTGTTCACAGAGTGCTGTATCCAAGCATGTTAACAGAAAGTTGAGTGGAAGGAAAAAGTGTGGAAGAAAAAGATGCACAACCAACCGAGAGAACCGCAGCCTTATGAGGACTGTCAAGCAAAATCGATTCAAGAATTTGGGTGAACTTCACTAGGAATGGACTGAGGCTGGGGTCAAGGCATCAAGAGCCACCACACACAGACGTGTCAAGGAATTTGGCTACAGTTGTCGTATTCCTCTTGTGCATCTTACCTGGGCTAAGGAGAAGAAGAACTGGACTGTTGCCCAGTGGTCCAAAGTCTTCTTTTCAGATGAGAGCAAGTTTTGTATTTCATTTGGAAACCAAGGTCCTAGAGTCTGGAGGAAGGGTGGAGAAGCTCATAGCCCAAGTTGCTTGAAGTCCAGTGTTAAGTTTCCACAGTCTGTGATGATTTGGGGTGCAGATTCAGAGAATCTATGGGGTATTGTCAAGAGGAAAATGAGAAACAAGAGACCAAAAAATGCAGATGAGATGAAGGCCACTGTCAAAGAAACCTGGACTTCCATACCACCTCAGCAGTGCCACAAACTGATCACCTCCATGCCACGCCGAATTGAGGCAGTAATTAAAGCAGAAGGAGCCCCTACCAAGTATTGAGTACATATACAGTAAATGAACATACTTTCCAGAAGGCCAACAATTCACTAAAAATGTTTTTTTTTAATATTTTTTTTATTGGTTTTATGAAGTATTCTAATTTGTTGAGATAGTGAATTGGTGGGTTTTTGTTAAATGTGAGCCAAAATCATCACAATTAAAAGAACCAAAGACTTAAACTACTTCAGTCTGTGTGCATTGAATTTAATACACGAGTTTCACAATTTGAGTTGAATTACTGAAATAAATTAACTTTTCCACGACATTCTAATTTATTGAGATGCACCTGTATGTATGTGTGTGTGCGTATTTCTGTTTGTGCACAGCTTTCCCTTTCAAAATAATAAAAAAATCAAAATATCAGGTCGGGAAATGTTTAGACTTTTCCAGTTATCTTGGTGTGGAGGTGAGTGGTGATAAACAAAAGACTATTCTGCCTCGAATATACAGCTAATTATCCAAAAGACAAAAGGCAAATATAGTTAATTTGTGTTGCTAACATCCATGACTCATGAGAGCTACCATGTAAGGCAATAGGAAGTGTAGGTTAGACGAGTGTGCGTTTTTTTCACTGCATGATTCAGTTTACCAAAATGCATTTAGAATGATCACAAAAAGATGGGGGCAGAAATTTATATATTTATATAATTGAATATAATCAGTATCACGCGAAGACTGAGGTTTTTTTTTTTTTTTTTTTTTTTTTTCACCAAAAAGCAGCATGATAACAAATGTGATAGCCTACTGATTTTACAGCAGTTCAATAAATAAGAATTTAATATTAAGACACTTACTTTTTAGACACGATATTGACAGTTTTTCATCTATTTCGCCAACAAATATAATTCCAATTTGCATCTTTTAGCAACATGATGCTGTTTTGTTCCTGAATGAATCAACCATTTAAATGATTCAGTTCATCGCAATGACTCACTTATTAACAGTGACTTGCTGCCACCTACTGGCAGTTTTAATTTCACATTTAAATATCTTTTCATTTTTTTTTTTTTAATAATTTCAAATATTCAACGTTTTATGTTTAAAATATCAATACAGTATTACTGCATTTGTAACTGCAGGTTAAATGCATTCATGTCCTGCATTAAACTGTGTGTAAATGCATCTAAATGCCATTTCTAATGCAGCTTCTGTGTTTTCTCTCCATTGCAAAGATTAATTTTGTCAATACTGATTTCATTTGCTTGGTAACAGCCCAAATGGCATATTATTCTACTTGACTGATTAAATTTTAAGAATTTGACTGAAAAGATGATGCACACTTTTAGAAAAAAATATGGCTTTATAAAAGGTAAAAATGCCCATAAAAGGTAAAAATCAATTTAAACTTATTGGAAAAGATTAATTTCTATCAGTGTGAACTGATTGCCACACAGAATATGTAGAATATCAAAAACTTTAGGAGTCAGCAGTCCACGGCAGTCCTTAGATACCAGCACAATAACACACTCAGCAAAATATTGTCTAATTGTTGTTATAGATAAAAGCCCAGAAATATTGAGATATATTTTTTGTCAATATCACACATCCGTAATATATTTAACGTTTTGTTTAGAAATAATATAAAATAAATATGAGAAGTGCCCTTTTTTCCACTAGAGCCCCTGCCCCTAAAAATGTATGTGCACGTCCCTGACTGTGACACATACTGGTGTGGATTATCCATTACACAAACATAAAAAATGATTTTGGAAATCAGCAATACTGTGAGTTTAGGGCAGCTGTGGCACAAGCCTTACACTAGGTGCTGGTCTAATAAATTTGTTAAGCACTGTACAGTATATGCATAATGTGCCTGTGTGTAATGGTCAACGTTAAACAAAAGTAAGTTCAATGCACAACACTTACAACCCCATTACTGTAGCAATCAGGGAAAGTCATGTACCACTTCACAGACCAAACATGGAACAGAAGAGAGGAGGCACAGAGAGAACAGAAGCAGCAAAGAAAAACAGAGGGAGAAGATGGCTTTGTCATATGGAAGGGAGGAACAGTGAAAACAGATGAAAGGACCTGAAATGAAGGAAGTGTTTAAAACAAGGCTGTGCGCACCTCAGGGGGCACCAGTGGCCACCTGCATGGGGGACATGGGGTCCAACACCTCGTGACTCTCTCCCTGCAGTCACCAACACCTGGCTGAAGGTACGATTCACAACCTTAAATTTATGCTTGGATGAAGGCAAATTCAAAAAATAAAAATAAAATAAAAAACCTGAGCTAATATTAAGCTACATTTTTTATGCTGGAAAAGAACTGACCTCTATATGCATACTAATGTGTTACTGGAATTTGGACTTCAAAAGAACCAGAAAAATCATAACAAATAATAATAAAAAAAAAAAAACCTTGGTCAATGCTCTTGAATTTCTTTCTTTCTGTCTTTAAAAATTCTCAAACAGGCCACTTAAATACCTCATACTTTCATGAAAGAAACCAATTTTAAAATGCATACTGGTGTGTCAAAATCAATTTTAAAGCACCTAAAAGAGTCACTCCTAATCCTGGACACAAAAACTAGAGTGTGTTCACGAGGTCATGTTTTTAAAGCAACCCGATCCAGCTAAGCTGAGACTAACTACCTCAAACATACACAAAGCTCTACTTATGTCTTCACACATACAGCATATTTAACAGCCAGATCCATCAACTTAGTAAAAACAACTATCTTACTATTATTATTAAAAAATAGACACTGAAATGGTGTTCCTACAACAAAATGAATGAGTTTAAAATCCCTCCAGCACCCAGGACATGTTGTTTCTCTAACAGTTTGTCCACAGTGTCGCTGTTCAACTACGCAGGTGTCTGGAGTTTTCTGGACTTGTCTTTAATATGTCTTTTTGTCCTTGTCAAATCACCCTGAATTCACTGCTGTTGATGATAATAATAGTGTTGGGTGTCCATTGATTTGCCGTGGCCCCTTATTGTGAGCTAACGCCAGAAGACACTCATCTCTCCCTTTAATTAGGCCCTGGACCAGTTTCTTTTTTGATGTAGTTACTCTGTGGATACAGACAGCCAATGCCTTTGTTAGCGCCCTTGGCTTTGGCCTTTGAAAAGACAGGTTCTGACAACTTATTTGCAAAGGAGACTAAAGGAAATGAAATGTCTTACAAAAAGGATCTGAAAGGCGTTTTACAGCGCTTTTGCTCATTATCCACTTTGTAAAGTCACAGAAAACAACTTCTCTCTTTTTGTTAATCTCCAGGTGAGGACATGTGAAGATGCTACATAACACTGATACTGGAAACTGTAGCAAAACAGGCACAATGACTGCAAAAGAATGCAGCAAAAAAAGAAATTATACACAAATTATAAAAGCAAAAAAGCAAACACACAAAAAGGAAGGCAAACCCATCTAGAGAATAGAAAAAAGGCGTGTGGCCAGCGCACAGTGTCTTCATGAGTTCCTAGTCATTTTTTTCTTATCCACGGGAGTCTAATTACCTAAGCACTGCTGCCCGCTTTCAATCAGAGTTAGCGAAAATGACATACTCCTTTGTTCCTTTCTCATATCACACATGATGCACTGTCATTCTTCTCGCCGCTGAGCCTAGAGTAGTATCTTTCCCAGGCTGCCATCTGTCCCTGGCGTGGCCCACTTATGTGGGAGACCATAATTCTTCCCCGTCATGGTGGCTGCACATATTTCATGCTTGCTCCTGGCTTTCTTTATGCCAACTATTAGCAGCTTTGAGGACTTTGGGTCAGCTTAATAATCATTTAAAGGTTTGTTAGGCACTGACCTTGCAAAATGGCCCCCCAAATTGAAAAGTTATTCACCATGTCCTTCATCAAGTGTATCTTCACAGCGCCTTTGTTCTCAAAATAGAACTTTTCATCAGGGATGCTTCTTTTTTTAAAAGATGCTATCAGATTTGGGATGCTCAAGGTATTCTTAACATGTTAAGCAGTGATCAAGCTGTAATTGCATTATCATATTTAATTTGGGCTCAATAGTCACTAACTCCAGTTCTTTTGAATTATAATTATGCCTTGTAAAAACAACTAGTCTCTATGTATCAGTGACAGTCATTAGTGTTTGGCAGAAACATTGTAAAATAGATATACGTATATAGAAATAGGTGTCCATAGAAGTTAAATAAATAACACAGTATGCATTTTTACTTATTTTTTACTTAATTATTTTAAATAAATTTATTAACTAAACTTAAAATGATTTGCCTTGACTTCATTCCATTGCCTTGACTTTAAATTTGCCCTGAAATCATCATAACAATTGTGTTATTTTATATGGGTTATCTCAAACTACTGAACGAAATGACATGAATAATGACAAAAATGGCAAGACAACACATTAAAAGTGCTATGTGCAGATCTCAAGAACTGGCACATGAAACAAACTGGAATGCATAGGAAAAGGGATGAATAAGACTGAACTACTAAAACATTTTTCAATTTGATCCTACTTGAACTCAAAAGGCACAGAACCAACAAGTACCTGCTGTGCTTGTTGTTTCAACTTAATGAAATAAAAAAAAAATAAAAAATAAAAAAGTAGCATACTGTAATAAGAAAAAAGCTGCATCAAGTTGTAATACTTATGTTCCTGAAAGTTGTAAGCTGCAAAAATAAATTAAATCATAAAACTACAATAATAATTAAAAAAAAAAAAAAAGTTCTTATTTAGCATTATTCACTCACACAATACACAAAATGTACAATCAATAGGTTGAGTGGAAAGCCTGCCAGGGGGTGGCAGCCTGATACATGTGAGTCATAGATGGCTCTGTCTGTGTCTGCATGACTGGGTGAAAGTCATGGTCATATCATAACTCATATTTAATGCAAGGAAGGGTGAGAGTTCAGAACTTGTCCTCATTACATGGCCCTCATGACCTTTAGCATGTTGCCCATCACTCTTGGACATTGCATCATCCTCCCCAGCTGTCCGGCTGTATATATAGCTGGTGCGGACACCCTTCATACAATTCAGGAGAGGACTAGGAAGTTCCATCATAAAACCAATCAGGGAAACCACACTGGGGACCGTAAATCACAGATTTTTGAGGAGCACTTGAAGGTCTGGGAAGAGCACATTTCCCCATTATACTTCACAGGAAGCCCCACATTATCTTCCTGAACCCAGGTCACATGGGGTCACAACCTTGGGAAGGTTATTGTACATATGTAACCATGGCAACCACGGTATTAGAAACACAACAGCGTCCCCCATCCACACCCTCCAACACAGGTTAAGTCAAAAGAACTGTTTAGATGTAGTCAGCTGTAAAAACAAAAAATGGCAAGATATGTCTGTTCAAGTTTGATTTTATAGGATTTACATCTATATCGGAATCATAAAATTGTCGGAGTGCTATAAAACACTGAAATAAAGTATAGATTAAAGTGCTACCTTCTTAAAAACAATATTAGCAACATTTTTGCATGATAAAATGTCCTGAAGAACTAGCTCTACAATAAAGAGCAGGCAGTTAAATCAGCCATTTGTTTTCTTAAATCAATGTCTTAAATTAAAATAAAAATTAATGAAATATGAAATGTAATCTAATTTAGTATAAACTAACTTTACAATACCAACACTGTATTGACATGAGCTGAATAATGATACTACTGCCTTCTGTAGAGCTGCTTATATCTTGTTTCATAATTGATGAACGTTGACACTGCAAACTGAACTGAAACAACACTGAACTAAAGTGAGCTGAATAACACTTATTATCTTCTGTAGAGCTGTTTTATATCGTAATTGATTGACTTTACAACATTACCACAGTTATTTGACTGTTTATTAATGTGAAGCTGTTTGGCACAATCTGTCCAAATCACTATTTAAATAAATGTGACTTGACTGTAAGTGTTCAGCTTGAAATAGGATGCCAGCAGCAAGGATACCAAAACTATGACAGGCCAGACTGACAGGTAAGCTGCTGTAAGGCTGTACAGGTGACACAACAAAAGCAACAGTGGGGTTGACAGGACTCACGGTCTCATTCGAAGCTGAGACGTCTCACATCACCGACTCTGGCTAGCTCTTATATTCCTACTATATGGCAGCTGGGCATGATGCCACTGTTATACCAGATAAACATGTCACAACACCGGCCTCAAAAAACAAGGCTTTTTTGCTTTTCTATTTGAGATTCGTGAACATGATCACAGCAAGGCTGATTAGAATGAGAGTGGTGGAAAATGAAAGTGCAGGTTAGGTTGGCAGTGCTGTAATTTTATGGACTGCTATTTAGTAGTGACATACAGTGCACTAATGGTAGGGACAGTGTCCCTGTAGAACAACCTAGTGTTGTGTGCCTTGCTCGAGGGCCCAATGATGATATGGTTTACAGGGTACCTCTCAGGTCACCCACACCCTGGACTGAACCTACAATCTTTGATTAAGCAGCACAGAGGCTCAGACACTGTGTGTGGTCAAGCCTAAACACAACAACAACAAAAAAGAATAATGTGAAATATTAGTTTAAAACGTCTGTTTTTAACCTTTAATTTAGATATATTATAAAATGTTATTTATTCCTTTGTTGACAAAAATGACTTTTCAGCAGCCTTTACTCTAGTCTTCAGTGTCACATGATAATTCAGATTAGAAATCATTGTAATAAGCTGAATTGGTACTCAAGAAATTGATTTTTTTTTTAATTAATCAATGCTGAAAACATTTGCGCTCCTTAATATTTTTGTCAAAACCAAGATGCATTTTTTTCAAGATTTTTCTGATGAGTAGAAAGTTCAAAAGAACTGATTTGAAACAAATCTTTTTAACATTTACATGTATTTACTGTCACATTTGATCAACTTAATGCATCATTGCTAAATAAAAACATTAATTTCTTTTAAATAAAAATCTGACTTCAAACTTTTGAACAGTAGTGTATATATAGATATATATTGTATACTATAGTTTACCAATAATTTATATACACACATTTTTGTGTTTCTATTTTGTGTGTGTGTGTGTGTGTGTGTGTGTGTATAACAAAAAATGGTTTTATGTTAGCCTACCAATGGTTGCTAGCATGACTCAAACATGGAAAATTATAGTCAACATCCACAAAATACTTTCACCCTTTGTCTTTCTCTTTTAATTTTTCCATTCCTCTTTCAATATATGTATCCAAAGGCATGGTATCAAAAGTTGCTTTTATATGACTTCTGTTCCAGTTTGACAGGCTAACACCCATGGAGGCCATGCCAAATGTGCCTAGAAATAACACCGGGCCTCCCTACCGTCTCTGAGATTGCCCACCTAGGAGCCTGGCACACACCATGGCGCACGCAAAAACCCTGGTGGATTATACTCATGTAGCATATTTCATAATGCAATGCAGACTCCCAGCTTTCCTCCTCTATCTGCCCTCATTGTCCCAGTCGGCTGCTGATGGGCAGGCGCAAATAATTGCTCTGGCTGCTTCTGCGCCCCACCTCACCTGTTCCAGACGGGTATATCCGAAACATGAGTCATTAATAACAATGACACAAAGCGTTACTTCATAAACACTTAGCAAATGGCGGGCGCTGCGCGCCACACACCTCCACCACTCTCCTGTTCCCCTGTAATCAGAGCAGTGAGGTAATGAATGTGGAAGATAACCCCTCCACTGGGCGGAAGGGGAGATAAAGTCAAAAGTGATTAAGAAGAGGCGGGAGGTGAAGAGGAGGTGGTTAGAGACGCTGCTATGGGGTCCTGACAAAAGGTGCAGGTGTAGCAGTACATTCTGGACAGGAGCTGCTCTGACAGGTGACCGCAAAACTACCGAACAAGCAGGTAATTACCCGACCAAGGTAATTTACTGGACTAAGTGCCACTTTTGCCGCCCTGTTGGTGTGACTCTGTGCATAATTGCACACAGGTCTAACAATGGAACATGTGTGCCATTCACGAGGTGGGCTGAACCGACTGGCCCGAGACCACGAAAGACACACATACACCACGTCAACTGTGGACACAAAGAATGACAGAGACAAATGAATGCTCAAAATGAAAGGTAAGTGTTGACTATGACTTTAAACATTAATTTATGCTGGCATAAGCCAGCAGAAGTGTGTTATTTTGATGCCTATAATGACCATCTTATTGGAAAACTGCATCTTTAATTTGCGAAGAAGACTGACAACTCTGACAGCTACACTAGTTGATGTAAAAGCAGTCTATTTTTATTTTTAAACATCACCTGATATGAGACATAGTATGCATTCATTTTGTATCTGTGCTGCTTTGTTTCGTGTACAGATCTCATTATTCATAAGACACATGATTAGGCCTCCTGTATGACAAATAGGCAACCTTAAATGATCACTTACATATTTCCTCTTTTTAAGTTTCAGTCCGATAATTTATTGAAAATACAGGCAATTTTAGAACCTATTTATTTATAAGACCCTTGTCTTTCATATCAGCTCCCTCTAAATCTGGGGGTTAACAGCTGTCAGCGCTCTTTAAAGAAACTTTAAAGATTATACTGGAAACAGCTATCAGAGCTACCAATTTGGTCCAAAACTTTAATTCACCGCATTTATGCATATACTCAAACAAACACACACATACAAGTAAAGCTGCATCTGTTGCTGCATCTGTGGATGCGCGCTTCAAATACTACTTTTCTCCCTGTCCATTTTGTAATAGCAATCAAGATCTTTCCTTTAAACCCCACATTAATTTCTGTTTGATGTCAATGATTCAAATAATACATTTAAAATCATATCCAACAGCACAGCGAGCGCAAATGATAAAAGCTTGTGTGAAATAACGCACCTCCCTGCCCATACAATCATTTCAGCAATAATGTAATATTGAGAAATAAAAGGCCCTAATAAATGAGTTGGAGTTGTCTGCTTCCTGACGCAGTCTCTACCCTGTGCGCGAAGACATCATTATGCTGAGACAAATGAGTGCGCGTATGTGTACGCGGGTGCGTGCGGATCTGTGTGCACGAGCGTGTTTGTGTGGATGGGAGTCTTAAGAGCTCACTCAGAATTCACATCCATCTAGACGAGCGGCGGGCTGATAATAAACGCCCCTCAGCCTGATGATGGCTTAATTACCAGTGTAAAGAAAGTGTTTAATCTCTGACCCGTTTCATGTTCTCGCCACTCTCTTTCTCCGGGAGTGTGTGTGTGCGCGTGTAAAAGACACTGCTGCGTCCCACTCGTAGAGAGATCCCTGCCGTCTGCCAGGGGCCTGTAGGGTGCAATTAGAAACCACTAAATGAAGTTGACTATACGGTTTCATTTTTCGCTTTCTCTTTCTCCACCCCCTCCTCCTCTTCAGCCTGCGTAATTAACATGGAAAACTATGCGTTGTGCCAGAGACAAAAGTCTAGAATCTCAAAACAGCTGCTGTTATAAGGAAAATATGGTTTTATTTCCATGTTCATATATTAAAACTACATTATCATCATCTCATGTGCACTGTCAGGAAAAAAATATTACCTTTAGGACCCTCTGCACCCTCTAAAAGTACTAGCATGCACCCTTAAAGCAAAAGTTTGCCCAAATATGTAAATTCATCATTTATCAAATCATCATTTACTCACCCTTATGTTGTTCCAATGTTATGTTCCTTATGTTGTTGTATGTCTTTCTCTCTTCTGCAGGAACAAAAAATAAATTTTAAAGAAAGCTAGGGTCTTCAACTACGTACAAACAAAAACAACCAAAACACATTTTCCAAAATGTTTAACATGTACAGGTTTGAAACAACATGAGGGCGAGTAAATAATCACTGAAATTTTGGTGAACTATGCCTTTAAAGTATCAATATGAACCCTTCAGGGGTAGATAGGGTACAAAGGTGTACATTTTAAGGGTACCGGCTGAGTAACCCCAACTGATGTACCCCTACAAATGTGCTATTTTACACACTTACGTGCTTTTAAAAAACACATTACTCAGACTCTCAAGGCTCACATATTCTCCAAGTGATACTGAAGAATGAATTGGTGTGATGTAATTTCAAACAAAACAGAGGAATGCATGCAGAACATATTAACGTGTTCATCTAAATGCCAATCCCAGCAGTATGGGTGGCGTCAGGATGTTCCACTTCTCATGTATTTCAAACTGCTATTTACCACTAAGAGAAGAATGAAAAAGAAGTTCATCATGAGTATATCGGGGCCTTCATTTGTTCGGTTCTAGAGTGATATATGACACAGTGCTAACAAACCAGCCAGCCCCATTAACAGCCGTCTGGAGGCTCCAAGGACCACTAAATCCCTACGTCTCAGCTACACAAACAAAGTCAATCCACCTGAGACGGCGGGGGACAGGATGCTGGGCTACTTATAGCAACCTGAGAGCCGCAAACAAGAATGGCAGGAAAGCTGCTCGGGCCCAGACGCTTTGAAGTGCCCTACCGCTAAACTAGTCTGATCGGACAAGCCAGCATCTTTGAAGGCAGGTTATCCTCAACAGCCGCGTGTCCTGTTGTGAACGAATTGTTTCCTCTTTCAATTTGTCTTGATTTTTTTTGTTGAAATTGACACTTGGCAATTGTTCTACTGGGTGAGGCCGGGTCCTGCTAAATGCGAGCCTCTACCGGTGACTGTGTAGTGTTCTCTAGTAGCGAGTCAGGTGCTGAGTCTGAAGTAGCGAATCAGTGCAGGTGACACCGCTGTGGCACTCCAAAAGGAATCTCCTGTGGGGTGACCTCCCGCTAACTGGCCATTTCCTCTATCCACTGGGTCATGACCTTTTCTGCATCGGCAAAGTGAATCCATTAGTCATGGGAGTGAGGTCATTCTACAGGAACACCATACATCACACTGTATATTAGAGAGGCTACGAGATGTCAGCATTAATCTTTCTAATCTCTGTGGTTTTAATGATGGCCTTTGACTCTGACAAACTCACAGTTCATAAAGGCGTACAGAAACTTTCTCTGTAGGATATGATGTGAAAGAGTTTTGCGCATAAAATGCGATTACAAACTTTGGGAGCTCGGGTAAGGTGTGACGGGGCTAAAGCGGTTTTTCAGTAAATGCAAAAGTGCAGGTGTATAAAGCGGCAAAGGAAGACATGCTCTGGTTGTTGAGAGCGCAACGTGACCCCTTGTGTGCACAATCAGAAGCATGATTTTTTTTTATAATTCACATTTACAGTGTACACTTAGTAGAAGCAGCACATAATAACACACACAAACAAGTCCTCTGACGCTGATAAGATCTGCAAAGCATCACCTGTGTAATCTGAGAGCAAGGAACAGGAAGTTCACGGATAATCCTTGAATCCGAACATTCATTGATCTTAAAACTCTTTTGATACAGTATGCCTACTACTAACTTCAACTGAAACACAATACTAAAATATGTTCAGAAAGCACACTGAGTTGGCCTTGGTGCTAATAAATGTTTGTCACTGATAATAATAGCCCCCTAGATTTTACATACTATCAGGACTGGCCCTTTTTTGGTCTCTGGATTTGCCCAGGGAGAATTTATGCAGCTTCTCTCCTGTGTATCCTATTACCCACTTGAATTCTGATATAAATCATATTTGTTTTATTACCATGGCCAATGAAATCAAGGCTCAAACCATCATTGTGATTAATGAAAGCAACACCCTTTTCCTGTGGGTGAAGAGAGGGCATCCTCATCCAACTGGCCCATCCTTACTTTCCTTTTCCAAATAAACACAGCAATGTCAACCGTCGAAGCACATTTAGTTTTGACCCGAGGGCCGCGAGATATTCTTAGCTCACTGATCACGCTCCAAGCGCTCATTGAAAGCGCTCTTTACGCCATGGCGGGGGACGAGTGCGGAGCTGCACGTTGGCCTACCCCGAACAGGAAATTCCACAGCTCTCCCAAGCCTCTGAACACAATACTACTCAAAACACACAAGATGAAGGCAGAGAGCGGGAGCAGACCAGAAAGTTGCTCTGTCTCTGTAGATATCCCTCTTTCAACCTCTAATCATCCTTCTCAAATAGGGGACGAATATGCATTATGTAACTGAGACAGGAAAGGAAAGCCAAAACACACAGAAACAAAGTGTAAAGAACAATCGAGCTTTGATACAGGTCGCGGATATTCGTTTTGCGGGCTGAGTCAGCATGAAAGCGTTTCGCCTCTGGGTTGACCGCCGATAAGAGCATTTGATGGGATTTGAGAAAATGATAATCCCCGTCCGTGACTATAACCATTCTCTTACAATGCGCTCTTGAGAGGGGACGGGCTCACCTTTAAAAGTTAACATTTACAAATACAGTACATTTCTTGCTGTAAGTGCCGGCAAATTGGTTCAATCAATTAATTAAACTGAGAACCCTGTGCAGGGGACGACAGTAGTCTCACAACAGGACACACGGCTGAATAGGATTAATGGGTCGCTGTTCCTCATCGTTCGGTTCAACTCGTATGCATCCAGTCAAATTAATATGAATTTGGTTGTCCATTAACCAGCCTCATGATGCTTGCGAACCCTCTTTCCACATATTGACCTAAACGCACAGCGTGTTACGGTACTGTGAAAGGAGAATGGGCGGCCAAGCCAAATGAACAGAGAAGCCTCCGTATTCTGCACTTTTATCAAAGAGTTACTGCTGTGCTCAAGTCAATAGAAAAAGCCTCAAGACTTTTTTGCACGGGGTCTACCGCACTTTTAGGGAATGATCGAATGTAATACATACAATTACTTGTGTCTTCTGAATGGAGAATTTCAGCAGGCCAGAATTCCCCACCACCCCTTTTTTGATCTTCCTCAATTTTAGCACATCCTCCATTTTTCCTGGAATTAACTCATAACACGTCCATAGACTGCGAGCGGTCAATCAATACTTGTCATTCACAACGTCAGGAAGAAGTATAAATCTAATGACAACCCGCAAAAAAGATCTAGGTAAAAAAAAAGTGCTGCTTGCCTGAACGACAGAACTTGTGTGGAAAGGGTCTCCTTCATTAGATACAAAATTATTCATGTAATGTTAACTTCTTACACTGCAGGTTCAAATGTCAGGTGACAAGTGTGGTCACATTCAGGGAATGAAAAAGAAACACCCTTATTCCCACACAAATTATGGCAAAGCCAGAAAACAGTTGAAACAAACATGCAAGTGCACACACTTTAACACCAAAATCAAGATCAAGATCATCAAAGAGGTGCCTAAATATATTTTGCATATTTACGAAAGAGTTTCAGATTTTCATGCAAAATGTTGAGACATGGAGAATCAGAGTATAAGCAAGATGTATATACTTTTTTATTTTATTTTCCACATCCCTGTGAAGGAATTTTGGCAGTCTGAAAACCCTCCAGTGGTGCTGAATTACAGCAATTCTGCAAAGAAGAGTGGGCCAAAATTCCTCCACAGCTTATCTCCAATTATAGGAAGTGCTTGATTGCTATTGTTGCTACTAAAATGCAAAAGAAATTCAGGGGCCAATTATCATTTAGAAATTGAATTTTATATTTTTTTCAGGTTTTAACATATTACGTTTTGTATAAATAGGCTCCCTTGAGAGAGTATCTTAAATGTGAAATTTTTCCTCAGTCCACAATGATACAAAGACCTTGAAAAGGGTTAATGGCCACAAAGCATTTGTGAAATGAGTAGGCACCGTCTTCACTCAGACAGACTTAAAAGAACTCAAAAATCTGTGAGCCACCTGCTTTGCTATGGCAGAGTCAAAGGCATTAGCGAAACAAAACAGGTCTAAAGACTGAGCCTATTGTGTGTGGCCTTTCATGGCATTGTTATACTTGAGAAAGACGGGAGAGACATCTGCACCATTCAAGGAGCTGAAGTCCTCCTCCACAGGCTCATGTCAGGTATAGTGTTGAGATGTTTACAGCAGGATTAATATATATGCTCTTAAAAAAAAACTTGCTTGTCTGCTTTGTTCTCCTCTTATCATCATTCCAGAAGCACGGTAACATCTACCAACGATTCATTGGGCAACTTCTGACAGGTTTTGTGGTTTTTCATTTACATATAATTACACTTTAATAGGAGAGTGACAAGTGCAGAGACTGTTAAGTGGCAGACAGCACACAGGCTGTACGGGACCCCCTAAGATACAAGATGACAAGACGCAGCACTGGCTCCATCTCCTGCTAATTAAATGAATCAATTAAGAGACTATTGTTGCAACTGTGTAACTGATGTTCTATAGTGGCAATAACAGTCCCACTGGGAGCCCCTTCACTGCATTAAAACACTGTCCTCTACAACTCCATTTGATATCATTAGAAACACTTATTTGCGTCTCGCTGTCATGGCAGGGGAAGCTGCGAATTATGGAAATGTGGGTTGACCGCGACAGGGCCCAGTGTGATATGAGATAGGTTCGCTTCCTGGAGTCTGAGTTCCTCAAAGTCGGAAGTTCCTCAAAGTTCCCTGATGAAAACAGATCCCGCCATCAGTGTATCTGCCGATTAGACACTAGGTAAGGGTCACTCATTTGTATAGCCTTCCAGCTAAGCTACTCCGCTTTATGCGGATCAATTATCATAATAAATTTACCCTCCTCAGTTAAACTGATTAAGTTACAAATTGTTTCCGATGGCCGTCATTAATCCTTAACACGGGCTAAGTGGTTTTGCCACAAATTTGATTGGGCTTGTGTATCAAGGTCCAATTAATGGCATATTAATTCTGAACCCTGTTAAATTTCCAGTGTCAGGATGCAGTATGAACATACACAATCCAATTGTCATTTAGTTAATGTACAATTTCAAACTCTCAGGATGATAATTGGGGTCTGAAGCAATGGCAGATGTGTGAGGTGACATTCATTCGCACAAAATGAGGGGCAATTTTCTTCAGAATAGCTTGAAACGAAAAAAGAGAGAGAGCAACAAAGTCATTCAACCTAGATGGTGTTTTACAGTAATTCACTGCAAAACGAAATCCTTTATGAATGTGATTTCGGTTTGTAACAAAAGTTTATTTTTGCAATTATTTAGTTCTTCCACCATACAGGATGGAAGTAAAATTTCATCACTTCACACCCACAATCCACAAACGTTTCATTTCAGCAAAGGGGGTCAAGGACACTTGCACGCAGAGCCCGGCAAAATGTGTGGATTGGTGTCTGTCGAAAGCCTTTGAAAGACTAAACTGTTTATCTAAACGGTTGAAGCCTGGCAGGACATGAGTGGACCGCTCTGTCATGGCGTCTGGCCTGGCTGAACTCAGGTAGTCAACGGCAACATTGTAACACTGTCTCAGATCAGTAGATGACTGGAGACTGTTGTCACAGTCTTGAGGAGTGAAACCTGACGACGGGAGTCAGATCGCTACACAAACACCGCAGGGCTGCTGACCACAGCAACTGGACCGAAAATAATAAGTAGCCATTTAGCACACACTTATACCCAAAGAGATTTACAGTACACTTAGGAATAAAACCCAGTAGCAACCTCGCTCTGCTCAGTAAATACCTGGGGACTCTGTGGATGTAAATATCTGAGATATATAAATGTACTATTAATTAAATAGATATATTATCTTTTTATTATCTAAATAACATTTTAATTTTTAGTAATTTTAGTCACTTAATATTTTAGGTAATTTTTATGGTTGTCAGTCTCTCTCTACATCTCTCAAAATGATTATCCATTTTTCATACTGTAAAATATGTATGTATACCTATATATACACACATCGCCTCACAACAAGGTGAATATAAAACTGTGTATAATACTGTATATAAAATATACAGTATATAGCTATAAATGGAACATTTGCAGAAAAGCTGAATATATATTCATCTATGCACACACATACTATGTAGCCAACTCTATACAGAGGAGCTTTACAATGGTTTATGTTAGGGCACTGATGAAAAGATTTAGTAATAATCTAAGGTTTTTTGATGGTTTCTTCTGCACATAATGTTCTATTGTTCATCTTTTTCATACTGTGCCCACACAAACACAAATTACTTGCTCTTTACACCTTATGAATTCTAATTAAGTTGCTCTGCTGCATCTATGGGATTTGATCCCCAGCTGTGTAGTTTGGCTTTGGATATTACCCGACGTCCTTCACAAAAGCTCTCAGTAGAAGCTCTCTCTCTCTGTGCCTATCTACCTCTCTTTATCTGTGCTTCCTGTGCATTCTAGTGCCCACTTGTCAGATGGCGAGGCTAACCTCTGTTTCTGCACCCGTCAACTCACGCCATCCAGTGTCAGGGAATCAAATGAACCATTTCCACAGCACTGATGCCCCCATGACAGACAGGCCGAGGAGGCTAGGCACATCAGCTCAGATGGCTCAACGGCTGACAGCAAGGTCAGGAGAGTTGTGGCTCGGCTCAGTCCGAGATGGGCAGCATTTGGCCGAGCTAGCAGCCTCAAAGATGTCTGTGATTTACCTGCACAAAGACCTGCAGCAGACTATATTACAATGAAACTTGATATACTTCAACAGATACAAGGCAATGACTAACCTCGTAATATCTGTACTGTAACATATGGAGGACGAACCAAATCTTTACAATTCTTAAAAAAAAAATAAAAAAAAAAATCTAAAAATGAATATTCTGTCATAATGTTAGACTAAATATCAGACTTTTTCTGCTGGACACAATAGAATTTTTTTTCAAGAATTTCATTTTTGGGTAAATCTTAAATACACAGCAATGAGAAGGAAAATAAAAAGCATGGAAAACCCACTGACCCAGAGACTCGACCTCTAAATTCCCTATTCCCTGCCCCTAACATTTAAATTTTCGAGCTGGAGACTGAGAGGGATGTGAGCTGAAAGAGATGGTTTCTGAGTGTGCAGTTGCTTATTCCTGCAGTTATTGTGAAGGTTGCACAAAGCGCTCCAAAGCTGCATGGGTGTGGATCAATGCAACGGCTTGTGCAGGAGAGCTTTGGCTCACTGCCCAATCAACGTCTTCCCGCTGACCCCTTCTTCCCCAAACACAGTGAGATTCCCATCAGCCCCTGCTACAGACATGTGTATCTGACACCACCCCATCATCTGCTCGGCTGTGTGACTTTCTCAACAAGCTGTTTGTGATTGGGCTGCAATCTGGAAGGCATGATGTGGTGAAGATAAATAAAATGTGATGCTTCAGTGTTGATGGATCAATTACCATCTCTAACAATGTTACATACATAAGAAACAAGCAGAAAGGAATCCCACAACATCATGGTATGTTGCTAAAAAAAACCTGCAGGGTTTGAAAGTGTTAAAAATTTTAGTGAAATTTTTTTGTCGTGAAAAAAGAGTGAAATTTAAAATGCTTGGAATTTCAATTTTAAAAATGTTTTTCTGTTTTGGAAACTATATAATTTATAAGGTGAGATTTAAATACTTAATACTCTTAAATACTTTAGGACTTTACTTTTTCTCCCAAATATGAGAAACTTTAAAGAAATTTGATTTTCCACCACAGAGCAGAGAACAAAATCAAACAACATTTCTGAATTCTGCTGTATCCCTTCTTATATGTGTGATGGTCTTTTGGAGAATAGAATTGATTGTGAAGGAAACTGAATTGTGCCCACTTATAGTGTTGTAAAGTGTGCCATTAATAACGACATTGAACATTTGATTGGTAGCAAATAAGATTCTAATTCAAATTTGAATGTACAAAAATAAACTATGGATGGAGAGATGGATGGAATAGGACATCATCTTCTCAGTATCCAGGAGCTTGTCATTAGAATAGAAAGGTTTGTGAATGCAGTGTGGGCCAAAAAAAAAAAAAAACATTCAGCCCTTGCTACAGTCCCACATATACACACTGTTTCTATTAGCCATTGGAAAATAAAGCTGTCATAGGTTTGTCTTTCTAAGCCAAAGGGAGACAGCCTCTCTCAAGAGAAGCCTCAAAAGCTTTGAGATGTATTATAGGTTAATTCTTTTCAAAACAATGCCTCTGGGCCAGAGCCCAGTAAGTCAAGCGCAGACTCTCTCAAGATTTTATTGCTGTGACATAAATCTTTTAATCCCTTCAGAGTGCCGTGGCTCTGCCGAGGAGGGGATGGGGCAGGCCCCGGGACGAGGCCTCACCACAGAGCACCAGTCGTGCATCAGGTAACTACTGCCGCTGCCGCCACTTCTGAAGGACTCTGAAGTGAAAAGAGCAAAGGGTTCGGCCAGCAAGGGGATGTGACGGCTTACCTGAATGCATATTTATGAGCCAGTCACGGCGGGGAAAAGAGAACCGACAGGGATGAGGTTTGCGTTTGTTCAATCACCCTTCCCTCTGTTGCCACAGCACCGTCTCACTACCATGCACAGATCACACGCACATTACCACACCTTTTTAACTCTTCTGTGTTTTCCATGTCTCAGCGAGCCCCGAATCAGATGCGGCCCAAAGCAGCCGAGCGACATGACCACATCCAAAAACTGAAAAGGAATATCCAATGTTTATTTATAATTGTGCTCTCAAGTGACCGTTCTGGTCATGGCATGTTATCTATTCTCTCTCCAAAATAAATCTCCTCATGTCCGAGCGCTGTGTTTTCTAAGATGCTATCTGGGAGTTAGGTCTTTGAAGAACAGGCAGGGAGAGAGAGAAGAGGCTGGAATGGTTTTAATCTGCTGGGTTCTTCCTATTTTTCTGGACTGTGATGTCCTGGCACAGAGAGGAGGACTGGAAATGGCTTGTGAGTTTCTTTAAAGGATGGCCTGAAGACTTCATCAACCTAATCCTGGTAGACTTGCTTAGAAAACATCTGTTTAATTTAACAGCAGCTCTAATTTAGAGCAGTCCTGGTGCAGATCACCCGCCATAAGCATTTATCCCACACTGACACAAAACCAACAAATAGATAGTAATGAACGTTCTCATATTAGGGGTGTGTGGCAATCAGAAACGAATTTAAACATCTTTTAAATTCCAATTCAATGTCGGCACCAATAGCCTCGTGGTCAGCGTGCCGACATACAGCGCCATTGTGCTTCAGGCATCCTGAGTTTTCGAGTCCTGATCGTGGACCTTTCCCGATCCCATCCCCCTCTCTCTTTCCCACTTCACTTCCTGTCTACATACTGTCCAATCATAACAAAGGAAACAACAGCAAAAATAAATTCCAATTCAATTACTAAAGGCTTGCAGCAAACAGAATGCAGAATTACAATACGAATTTGAGTGAAAGTAAAAAAAAAAAAAAAAGTTAACATGGAAAGATATTCATAATAATTGCTAGATGTTTTGAAAATGTAGATAGATAGAACGATAGCATGACAGATAGGTAATGATAAAATGATAGAGTGATAGAACGAACGAACGATAGATAGAGTGACAGAATGAACGATAGCTAGAACGACAGATAGAATGAAAGAACGATAGATAGAACGATAGTTAGAAGGACAGATAGAATGACAGAACTATAGATAGAATGATGAATAGAACGATAGATAAACAGAACAATAGATAGATCGATAAAAAGATAGAACTATAAATAGATAGAGCGATAGAATGATAGATAGAACGATAGAACAATAGAACAACAGATAGATAGATAGATAGATAGATAGATAGATAGATAGATAGATAGATAGATAGATAGATAGATAGATAGATAGATAGATAGATAGAAAGATAGATAGATAGATAGATAGGATAAACTCAATTAATTGGTTGGGGAAAACACTCCATTTTCCAGAATGCTATAATGTATTAAAACTTCTTTGCAATTCAGTAAATTCATCTTCCTGTCATTCCAATTCAACTTCCTGTAGGGCATGGCCAATTCCTTTTAAATTCATGTCATTATTCAAGGTTAGCCAAGATGTCCTTGAGAAGATGCTCAGGCTGATTTTTTCTCTTTGTTCAATGATATTCTCGGTGTACAGTTGGTCAGGTATTGACTGGCCGAAGCGTTGTGGTTACAGGAGGACTATTTTGTCTCCTTCACCCAGTTCTTCAAGGATTTCTTTAATCTCTCTCTGATGGAAGGCAGGTCTTTGATGTGTCAACGCCCCTCCTTAATTCACTCAATATTTGATCTAGGCCTCACGCAGCTAAAGCTAGCAGAAGTGCTTTCACATATCCACTGCTTTACAAACGTCATTACATCTGTATTGATTTAAAGAAGTCAACAGCCAAGAGATGCAGCTTTGCATACTACATGACATCATGTGGCCACGGGAGCTGTAATCTTAATAGCCATTAGATAAATAAACAGTTACGTAATATTTCATGGTGGCTGACATACAGTATCCTTGAACGCTCAAGGCAAGAGTTGGCTGAAATTTCACAGCTAAGGTGTAACACAACCAGATAAATCTAGAGGTCTAAGAAAGGATTTGTTGTGTTTTCATGCCTCCTGACTAAATAACAGAGGCGAAATATTAACCAACCATTGCAACAGAACATCTTAGATTTTTGGCACTTTTAAGATATCCACCATGAATTCTGACAAAAAATGTAATATTAATATTTTCACATTAATAATACATATTTTGAACGTCAATCAAGAACATCCATGCTAAGCTATCTAGTGACTGATTCCTAATACTAGGGCTGTCAATTTAACACCTTCAATCAAAACTATCAAAAAGAGTGCAGATGTAAATAGAAGAATCTGTGTTCCTTGGACAATCATTACTATGGACTGTATAGGCCAGTGACAGACTTATGATCAATGATGTGAAAAACTATATATATACTGTACTGAAATAAATATCGACTTCAATTCAATAATTTACCACAACATTTGCAACCACCAAGATTTACAAAACTAATTTAAGATGATTTCTCTGTCTTCAGTTCAGGTGTTTTTTTTTTTTTTTGTTTTTTTTTAAGCAAATGTTGATATATGTGATGTTTTACTGTGCAGTGTTACATATGTAATAAATGTAATATTTAATGTTCCTCCAATTATAAATACATAGACATTTATGCATCTAACTGAAGTAGGTTAATCAGCATATCATGCAAGTAAATGTCTTAAAGTGGTATAACTGATCGACGGCCCTAATTATGCTTATATCCCTTTGATATCTCATGACAGGACACATCACTGTACATTTGAAGATATTGCTTATATGCTATTGTGCGAGGAACATTTGTGCTGGCATTTCTAATTTGAAAAGTTGAGTTTTTTTTTTTTTTTTCGGCTTTGTGTTGTAATTCTCATCTCAGTTTTTGTCAGTGCCCTTATGTTTGTGGTGCATACGACAACAACCAGATGGTAGAGCCTTCTGTATTGAAAGGTAGTGCTTAATTAGAGCTTCACAACTGTAATGGTCCCATTCAAAACAGACAGAGGCGGAAATTAATCTGAAGGAAAATAGCTTAAGTATTCATGACCCATGAATAAACACCCTCAACTTTGAACAGGGTCAGTGCATGAATATTCAGCCTATATTATGCTAAGTGTTACGCATAACGTTTATAATGATTCTGGAAAATATTAAAATGTTTAAAATGCTTACAATAAACAGCTTCAATTTTGCCTCATACTTTACATTAATCTATATGAGAACTTTACATTTATTCTCTAACAATATATATTTGTTCTCATCTAATTAAATAATTAAAATTAAATATTCATGATATAATAAAATGTTTGAAAAATAAAATATTACAAAGATCATAAATCTTGAATATTGCCTTTAACTACACGCCACTGAGCACGTTCCTATTCCACGCTTGGCTTAGACAGCCGTGTTCTCCTGCTTAACACTAATCAAGTATTCCTCATTACATCCCAGTGGCTTCATGTGACACTATGCCCAGTCACTCCACACTTCTGTGCCAAATTAGTTCCACCTAGTTGGCTACCAATGACCTATTCAATGTAAATGGAATGGGTGGAGAAAACAGACCCTGATACAGGTTCAAATCTGTATGGTTAGGACACAAATACAGCAAAGAGCGTTTTAATGTTACCAATGGGAGTAGAAACATGGGATATTCTTGATATTCTGATAGCCAGGGTTTTCAATCCAGGGGTCTGTGGACATGTAAAGAAAAAAAGAAAGTTTAATGACATTTCTAATTTTTTGAATAAACTACTAATCTGTTGAGCTTAATAGTAAGCAAGTTGTCTGGTTTATTTCGGCAAAATGCATAAATGTTGTTGTTTAGCGGGTAAGTCTAGTTTTAAAACGCACCAGGGATTCGCCGCCAAAGGAGACCAATCTCATTAGAAAAGATGTCAAATATGCATTGCATTCCTGGTCAGAAGAGGACCGAAAACATCAGGGGGTCAACGGATGGTCAGTAATTCATCAAAACATTGTCGTCTGAATGTTTAATGCATGTGACTTGCAATAGGTATTTTTTGGCATATGAGTCGCTCCGTAAAATCTTAATTTCAAATGTTTAAATCTTTGGGGAGAATGATTTAGTTGCTACAAAACTGACAGCCACAGAATGTTCTGGCAACTCCGATCAATCTGTCAGGAACCGAAGAGCTGTGAAGAGCTTTTTTCCCCCCTTTACGTGCGTGCGCATTTGTGTGAATTTGTGGGTGCGTACAGTGTTGACGGGCATTCAAGCAGACGCCAGGTTCCACTGGCTGGACACATCCACGCCTCTCCCGTCAAACGTCCACCTGCAGAGACGTGGAGACAAGACTGTTAGCACAAAGACAGACACAAACCAGCTCTCAAGTTCATCTCCCTGTTACCATGCGGCAGCCATTTTAAACAGATGGTACCCAAACAGCCTGTCATGTTTACTGCTGCTGCCATAAAAGACAAGAGTCCAACAACACGGTCCTGCAGAGGCCCCGAGGGAGCAGCCAGGGCCCCGCAAACAGCTGCCTGGGGGAGCGGAGGGGCCTCAGCCCGGGCTCTACCCCCTCCCTCACCAGCCCTCAAAACTCTTTTACCTATGCGGACATGCTACATTTACTACAATTAAACAAGCACACCATTTGAATACGCGGTGACACCTCGCAACCTGCTCTACGGGGCCTGCATATAATCGTGTCCCTGTGGAGCCAAGAAGAAATTGTCCGTGTCACTATTAATGAAGGAATTTGCATTGTGATCTTAATTAAGGGAGGAATAATGAAGCTCACTTCTGAATTCGTTAATCGGCAAAAACTTGTACTAATATGTTTGCGTGGCCTATAGAGTAGGCGTGGCCCTGAGGATGATGTATATATTCCGCCAGAGGTTGGCTGAGGTTACGTCAACTGAAGGTGGCACGGTGCTAATAAGGCAGGTGCCGCTGGGCTTCTCTCCTCTTCGTCAGGTAGGCAAGATGGTGGCCTGACCCCCGCGCATCCTCCTGACACTCACTGACTGTCTTTCCCCAACATATCAAATAAGTTATTGGGCACGGTAGTCCAGGTGTTCCACTTCACTACTTTCTCCAAGCACAGGTTCATCCAATTCAGGCTCTGCAGCCTCCTAGCTGTACAGGAGGCATCTCGATCTGATTCTTACAGTGTGCGCCAGCATGCTTTCACACAGCAAGCAACCCTGAAAGGCCGAAGTGCTCAAGGGTCTCAAGTGCCCAATGAATTATTCATAGGCCCTGAGAGAAACGGAGCAGAGAATTATTACACAATGGGTTGCAAAGGAGATCAACACACCATGTAGTTACATCCAAATGAGCTTGACAGTCTTAAAGACATTACACTTGAGAAGAAGAAAGAGGTATGAGGAGAAGGAGGAGGAGAAACAGAATGAACAAGTTTGAGGAGGCACCCTTGGGATTCCTAGAAACATCTTGAGCAATTGACAGACAGAGTGGCAGGAAAATAAAACATGCTTTTTGGCATCTCCGTTTCTTCTTGGTGGATTGAGAGTGTGTTTTTAATTTGTCGGAGGATTTTAGGTAGGTGTTGCAAAAAAATGGCTGAAAACAGAACATTTTTAAATGTGTCAGTAGTTGTGGCTACCTACGAGACAGCCTAATTCAATCTGAACTGTATTCCCACTCACTATAACAACAAATCAGGCATAATTAAAGTTGCTTACATGAGATTCAGATTTCACATTTGTCAGCAGCTAATCTCCTTGCCTTAGGGTTTGTGTGTTGAATTTATAAGGTCAAGAGGAACAGCTACAGTGGGGCAAATAAGTATTTGATACACTGACGATTTTTCAAGTTTTCCCACTTACAAAGAATGGAGATATCTGTAATTTTCATCGTAGGTACACCTCAACTGTGAGAGACAGAATCTAAAAAAAAAAATAAATAAAAAAAAAATAAATAAATTAAAAAAAAAAAAAAAAAAAAAAAAAAAAAAAAACACAAACTGTATGATTTTTAAATAACTAATTTCCATTTTATTGCATGAAAAAAGTATTTGATACAATAGAAAAATAGAACTTAATATTTGGTACAGAAACCTTCGTTTACAATTACAGAGGTCAGATGTTTCCTGTAGTTCTTGACCAGGTTTGCACACACTGCAGTAGGGATTTTGGCCCACTCCTCCATACAGGTCTTTTCCAGATCTTTCAGGTTTTGGGGCTGTCGCTGGGCAACACGGAGTTTCAGCTCCCTCCATAGATTTTCTATTGGGTTCATGTCTGGAGATTGGCTAGACCACTCCAGGACCTTGAAATGCTTCTTACGGAGCCACTCCTTAGTTGCCCTTGCTGTGTGTTTGGGGTCATTGTCATGCTGGAAGACCCAGTCACGTCCCATCTTCAATGCTCTTACTGAGGGAAGGAGGTTGTTGCCCAAAATCTCGCGATACATGGCCCCATCCATCCTCCCCTCAATACGGTGCAGTCATCCTAACCCCTTTGCAGAAAAGCACCCCCAAAGCATGATGCTTCCACCCCCATGCTTCACGACTGGGATGGTGTTCTTGGGATTGTACTCATCCTTCTTCTTCCTCCAAACACGGCGAGTGGAGTTTATACCAAAAAGTTCTATTTTGGTCTCATCTGACCACATGACTTTCTCCTATGCCTCCTCTGGATCATCCAGATGGTCTTTGGCAAACTTCAGACGGGCCTGGACATGTGCTGGCTTGAGAAGGGGGACCTTGCGTGCGCTGCAGGATTTTAATCCATGACGGTGTAGTGTGTTACTAATGGTAACTGTTGAGACTGTGGTCCCAGCTCTCTTCAGGTCATTGACCAGGTCCTGCCGTGTAGCTCTAGGCTGATCCATCACCTTTCTCAGGATCATTGATACTCCACGAGGCGAGATCTTGCATGGAGCCCCAGTCCGAGGGAGACTGACAGTCATCTTAAATTTCTTCCATTTTCTAATAATTGCGCCAACAGTTGTTGCCTTCTCACCAAGCTGTTTGCCTATTGTCCTGTAGCCCATCCCAGCCTTGTGCAGGTCTACAATTTTGTCCCTAGCTTCCTTAGACAGCTCTTTGGTCTTGCCCATAGTGGAGAGGTTGGAGTCTGATTGATTGAGTGTGTGAACAGGTGTCTTTTATACAGGTAACGAGTTCAAACAGATGCAATTAATACAGGTAATGAGTGGAGGATAGGAGGGCTTCTTAAAGACAAATTAACAGGTCTGTGAGAGCCAGAATTCATACTGGTTGGTTGGTGACAAATACTTATTTCATGCAATAAAATGGAAGTTAATTATTTAAAAATCATACAATGTGATTTTCTGGATTTTTTTTTTAGATTCTGTCTCTCACATTTGAAGGTGTACCTATGATGATAATTACAGATATCTCCATTCTTTGTAAGTGGGAAAACTTGAAAAATTGGCAGTGTATCAAATACTTATTTGCCCCACTCTATATATCCCACACACACAGCCTACAGGAAGGTCACATTAAAACGGCCTTGGACACTTTTTGTAACACCTTCATTTTTATTTGCTACTTTTTTTTTAATTTTTTTAATTCATCAACGTTATTTGTTTTATTCCCTTTCATTCTAAAACTGAAAATTCTTTTAAAAATATCATTTATATCAATTACACATTACAATTCCAATATTTACTGAAATTGTCATTTAAAAAACATGAAATATTACAAATACCGTTCCAATGATTACTGAAATTGTCATTTAAAAACATGAATACTTATTTATTGTGTGCATAACGTTTAAAGGGGTGGTTGATTGTGATTTCACTTTTTTAATGTTAGTTAGTGTGTAATGTTGCTGTTTGAGCATAAACAATATCTGCAAAGTTACGAAGCTGAAAGTTCAGTGCAAACGGAGAAATCATCTCTTAAAATTCTGGAAGTTTAATGCCTACAAAAACGACTGGTAAGGGACTACAACGAGTTACTTCCCAGGTCCGTTACATCAAGAACCCAGAATTTTACATAAACTTCGCCCCCGGGAACACGCAGGCCAAAGTGGGCGAGGCCATGCTGCGCTGCTTTAGAGAAGAGGAAGAGAAAACTAGGGGTGCACGTTAAAATTCTGTCGCAATTCTGTCTTCTAACGATTCTAATGGATTCACAAGTTTCAAAATCAATGTTCTAAAGCAGCGGTTATTAATACTGTTGCTCACGTCGCCCTGCTCTGCATCTCTCTCTCTCTCTCTCTCTCTCTCTCATTCAGATCATCAGCTCAGTGAATACACTTATTTTCACATACTGTAGCTATGAGAAGCATTATACATGGACGCGTGTGTGGTTGCCGTACTGTATTAAAGCTTTAATCAGAATAAAACCGTATATTAAAAGCTAACAGAAGCAGTAGCATTTACAAATAACATCATATCTAAAAGTATGAGACAACAACAAACAAAAAACTTAGGCCTACCATTAAAAGCCGTGCTTGCACAGGTTCTGCTCGATCCTCTTCACTAATATCCTCTGTGTCTCAATAGGGTTCAAACTGATAAGCAATATAGACGACGCCATTGTTTACAATACAACCGGACCACATGCCGCTGAGCTAATGCAAATCCAAATCTAATGCAGAAGCTAACAGAGAAGTGATAGATGTCTCAAAATCAAACTTTTAAGACCCAATATCTGAGCTTTCAGCTAAAGAGACCTCAGTCTGACAGCAGCATTATTTACAGATGAGGTCTGGAGAACCAGGGGGAGATGAGTTCCATGCCAAGCCAATTGTGTAAACACAGGCTCCCGCTTGGACAAAGAGGAACTCTGAGTTCAAAACAACAGTAAAACTGTGAACCTTACAAAACCTTTGGGGAGTGGACCGTTTGAAGTCTTGGCAACTCTGGGTACGGGTGAGTGGAGAATGAGTTCTATTGCTACAAACCATCATCAGGCCCATATGATTCCCTGATTAAGTCCATGTGTCAGACGACCGGTGGATTATTGTTCCTGCTGAGTGTCTAGTGGAACAGCGATTGGTCCAAAGCTAGGGGCACACGTGTCAAAACAAGAAGGGGCTCGGACTCTTTTGTCCAGAATGTACAAGATCTTAAATAAAGCATCTGGTGTCAACTGCTTTGGTATCCAAATACATAAAAGAATGCTAATCAACTGACAACTTATCTCTATGTAAGGACATCTATATATCTATATACTTTAGATCCACTTATAGTCAGAAGAGTAAACAAAATTTTTACTCTGTATTTGCCTTAAGAATTTATTGGCTGAATGAGACATTTTGCATTTAATGATAGTTAAAGCAAAGCCGCGTTATTTAGAAGTTTTTCAAGGGACAGTCCACCCAAAATTGAAAATTGTGTCGTCATTTACTCACCTGCATGTTGTATCACTGACATCCATTGGTGGAGCAGAAAAGATGATATTTTGAAAAATGTTAGAAATGTTTTTGTACATATAATAAGTTAATGGTGTCCAAAACAACAAAAGAACAGCAAAAACTTAATGAACTGAAAAACATGCATATATTTTTGGCTTCTTTTGTACAGTGCATGATACCGCAGGAGTCAGCACTCTTTAAATTATTCAACTTGGATCACTTTGATGCAACATGGCAACAAAGTAAGGGTTATACATTAAAGTTCAGGCCTTATAGACAAGCTATTCAAATACACTACAACAGATCAGTGCTCATTACCAGTCAAAAAATAAATAAATAAATAAAGTTTGTCTTCATGAAATTAATTCTGGTCTACAACATAAAGGTTAGACAAGAAAGACAATCCAAACAAAAATCTTTAAGTTTAAAAGCCAAAAAGTCTTCCTGCTTTACAATGAATAAATATACAGCACTAGAAATGGAGAGGTGGGTTATGTCAACACCTTTGAGAAGAGAGGAGGCCAGGCCTGGTGGGCGGCAAAGGGGCAGAGGATTCCACGAATACATACGCGATTTTCTTTTAGCATGTTTAAAATAGTATTGGCAGTAATCAAGGCTGTTTCAGGGAGAGAGGGGTCACGGAGCTGAAGTGATTGGATGAGGTAGGATGAGGTAGATCAAAGGGCTTGGTGCGGGGGCTTCTCGGGGGGGGATTAGACCCCCTCCCCGTTTGCATTTTCCCGCTGTTTTGCTAGCAACCCTGCACACGCCGCCTTGCCGAGATCAACCTTGGCTTGTTATGACAACAGGCACAACAAACAGAATAGCAGAATACAGCTAAATCCACCAGATACCAGTCCACCGTGACTTCGTAATGAACTTTTGTTCAGATGGCAGGTGATGGATGTCCTATTGGCCAGGTACCCGAGCCCCGCTGCACCCCAGACAGGTGCAGCTCAGAATATTGACGAGCCAATAAAACACGAGCAGCACAGGATGTGGCAGCCTTTCTGGTTCCTTTCTCTTCGCTTTGTAAATGTGATCTGGACGTTTGACAGCTGAAACCTTCGGGAAATCACAGACATTCATTCTCTATCAAACAGAAATCAAAGAGAGGAGCCTACAGCATCCATACCTTGAAGAATCAAAACCGTTGTCATTGTAGAAACACTCTGATGAGGAACACATGCAGCTTTTTGCCTACTGAAAAATATCTTATTCGAAAACCAAAACACCAAAGGCTATTTGTAAATCACATTTGGAGAGACACTGACAATGAGAGACGTTAAAATCTCTTAAAATTCTCACTGCCTAGAGCTCCCCTCCCTTGTAATGCATCTCAACCAAGCAAAAGCATGTAGATTTTTTATCAGGAAAAGTGACTTTTAATTGAGCTAAATGACTTCATAAGGCTCGCACAAAGCACATTTGGTCAAGAGCGCTTGTAATTAATTAAGCAAGTTTTAATGAGTTTCGTAATGAGATGTAAGACATGTAATACTCTTTGTGTACATGTTCTGTATTTCCTCCAACGTGTATCCAACACGGTGCTCTTGTTTGATTAATACTAATCCACTTAATTAAAAGCCATACGATTTCCCTGAAGGATTTAATTCACAAGGCCGCATTCGAGTGCACCAAGAGCAATATAACGCTAAGGACATAATGTCAAAACTCCTATGTCCGCCAGCCAAATTCCGATAATTTCTCACAACGTGGCGCTTTTTCACCATTACACAATTCAGCCAAGAAAGTGCATGCTGGGATCGCTGGTGCACAGTTGTACAAAAACACAAGACAAGGGGATGAAACACTCATTCAGAATGAAATGTTTCAACACCAAACACCATAAAACCAGTGAGTGTGTGATGTGGGTCCAGAAAGATTTTACTGCTCTGTGGGGTGAGGCATAAAACCTTGTGTATCCCACCCCCACACTGATGTTAGTGTCAAAGCAGAGAAACATGGCATCTGTGCCAGCACGGAGGTGAATATACATCTCTTGGACACAGCTTTTATAATTTTATGCCTATAAATTGGTGAAAACACCACCAGTGTGAAATGCATATTTACAAGTTATTTAGACTAAATACTGAGGTCTGAACATTTTATGACAGACCTGTCAGCATGAAGTGACCACGTATCTGCATATTATCATGCATCAGCATGATAATATAAAGTACAAAATTTCAAGATTTGCTAAAGATTGCATATACTAGTGTTATTAATTTATTAGTTACGTTAATGTTAAAGAATAACTTTATATAAGGATTACTTTCTGCAAAGTATTATAAAAGTAAAAATAGGGGAAATGAGCATGCACAATTATTAATAATAATAAACTGGTCTTATTTTTGAACAAAAAAAAAAAAAGAAAAAAGAGAAAACTCCAAAAAAATTTACAGAAACCACACTTTAAAAAGATCGAATATCAGAAACTTTGACATGCAGAAAGAGCAGGATGCATGTGAAATTATCTAGAACAAGGTTTAATCCCACTTTTTACCCTTAAATTACATCAAGAGGGCAGTTAGTGTAAATCACTTAACTGTTTAATATTATAACATCAGTGGACCTAACAGACACTCAAAACAAATGGATTCAGTTTTCAAAACCAGTAGGCCCAGAATTTTCAGTTTCAGCTAAGAATTTTCATTTCAGCACATCACTCAAATGTATGGCTGCAGAATCTGGGAATAAGGGAAAAAACAACAATGAATATGTCTGATATATAGGATGATCCAGAATAGATCCCAGGGTGCACTGGAGACAGGAGGGGGTGGGGGGTGCAGTCAGACCCCTGTTCTCCAGGCCGGCTTGCTATTCCCATCACCTCCCCCTGTCCTCCTGCTGAGACACAGTGACTGGGTGAAACAATGCTTCCATTATCTACCGTCCCTCCCCAGCATCCAAAGAGCAACATGTAGGGAGCCTCAGTCGATTAAACCCAATACTCTCTCATTTATCACTCACCCTTACATGTAGGCTGGAGTGTGGAGCACACACAACACAAGAGGTGCTGAGTAGGACATGGGTACATCCTCGGCACAGTCACATCGGACTCCCGTTTGCCTTAAATATCCTCGAAATTGGCTTATCTTCCGATGCAGATGTAGCCTACACTTCACTTGTCCTTAATTCTGAAATATTGCTTGGGTTTATTAAAAAACACAAACATGATCCATTACAGCTCCCTTTGCTACCCTCGTGCACCCACATACGTGAAGCAAACGTATTAGGAACCAACAGCCATTTGTTTGCATCCACTTTACAAGCTTTTGGGAGGTTCCACTTGGTATCAGGTTCGTCAAAATTTGTAATAACTTAATGTGACCTAAACTAGGTCACGGGCAAATTTTGAGCTAACACAAAGATGCAAAGCAAACTAGAGAGAAACATGAAAACAACAACAAACGTAAACTATTTTAATTCATATTGGAGCATTTTGAAGTCTACTGGAATTACGAATAACATGATACAACACTGGTAAAAAAATCCTCAAATATCTACAACAGAATGTCTGGCATGAGAACGTCGGAGTCTCATCAGTCAAAACAACACAAATACTGGCTCATCTAGCATATGGTGTGCCTTTTATGACAATGACAACACATTATGCACTCTAAAAAAAGGTCTTTCTTGGCCATATTTTATAAAACGTATTTATGAAGCATAAACAATCAGTTAACATTATTTTCCTCCAGATTCCTAATATTTGTGACTAATGTTCCATGTTACATTCATTAAACATTGCTGTATTAGCTGCACTTGGAAGTGTGCACCTCGTCCACCATGAGGGCTTTCTCTAATGCTTAGCTGGCTACTGGCCTACCAGTGATTGCAGGCTGGCCTGCTTCCAGTTCCTGTACCCTGCCCAGGAGAAAGAGACACACCACAGCATCCTCCTCTTCCTCTGCCCGGCTTCTCCCAGACACAATGCTGGCACCCTGACAAGACCCATTTGATCAAGACAACTCTGTCACTCAACGACTACCGCACTAGAAATGAATGACAATATGTTTTAATATTTTATACATTCGTGGCAGTATATCTGTTGTTTGTTTCTTAGCATACAGACCAAAAAACAGAAAACAGGAACAAAACATTCAAATAATTTCCACAACTGCATAACCAGACACAGATACTCTGTTCAGAATACAATACCTTGGCCTCACTCTCACGTATCATCCGTTTCTCTTCTCTGTTTAGTTAATAAAAAGCTCTAAATGTTATTTTTAAAGCATTTGCTTACTGAAAATAGATTAAAACCCTTTCCAGATTGGCTGTGTTGGCACTTGCCCAGGCTATTGTGAGAGGCAGATTGTGACACCAGCCGCTAAGCGCCGCATTCCCAGTCTGCTTACTGTGCAGTCAGCTAGATGAGCGTTTTAAAGACGAGCAGCCATAAGGCCAGCCACCGAAACACTCCGCAACTCCATCTTCCAGAGATGGCCCGTGCGGTTCCTCTGTAAAAATACTGTCTTTGGCAGTCCGCCACAGGATTCAGGCAAAAGCAACCTCTCCGACAACCATGGGTCATTCTCATTTGAGGTGTGCCGCTTAAACAACGCAAACATGCCACGGGTTGAGGTGATGTAGCTAACGCCCGTGTGGGATGCTGGCAATTCAGAGCGTGGCACAGGCGGCGTATTTTTGCTGTGATTTGACTGACTGGAACAAATTTGACGTATGTGGCATCCTGATTCCATAACCTTACAGTACAAATCAAAAATCTTCTCCCATCAGTAAATGTATATATATATATATATATATATATATATATATATATATATATATATATATAATTTATATCATTATACTATAATTGTTGATTTTTTTATGTATACACACACATAAATGGGCTGTGGCAAGAAATAAATGATCCTGTGTAAAACCAGGTGATGTGACCGAATGCACAGACATAAGCCATGAGAACCTCTACTCAGTTATAAGTCTGACCCAGTCACATTAAACACACCATTTTTTACATTTATTGGCCTATAGAGGGAAAGCTAAGAGAGACATATTGACTTAAAACATTGTTAATAGTCAAAGTGTCATTAAGGGATCCTTCTTTATAACTCACACAGCGGGGCATCCAAAAATGATCTGGAGTGATGCACTGTGCTTTGTGGCCACAGCAGTGATTTTCTGCATACAAATCCACAATGAAGGACACAACACAAAGGATAAGAGAGTGAGGGAGGGTGTGAGAGGGTGTAAAGAGGGAAAAAAAAAAAAAACTTCAGAAAGTTGGGCCATTCATGTGAACGGAGTTCAGAGAATTTGCAGGCAGAGTGAAAAAGATATTTTATGCAGGCACATAGCTGTATTTAGTGGGGGTAGGCCGAAACGGCTACATGGAGACTACAAAGCGTGGCTCCCATGGCTCATGAATAAGTCGAGGAAATGATCAGAAAAAAAGGAGGAAAAAATTGAGAGATGTTTAAACAGATGGGCACATAAAGCAACTAGGAAGCGGCAAAAAAACCCTGTAATGCAACTTCAAATTCACCTAATAATTTATCTTTATTCTCTCTTTCTATCCACCAAGAAAGGTTAGATCAAATCTGATGTGTTATGAGAGCCTGTCAAAGAAACATCAAAGGACGTGGCTGCTTGGAGCCCCCCAGATTAAATTAAATTGCTATCAAGAGAATTGGTTAAAGAGAGAAAGAGAGGGAGTCATGGAATCAAATAAAGGACTTTCAAAAAAGACTGGGGCACAAAAAGAAAATAAATAGCAGGGGGAATTTTGGACCAAAAAAAAAAAAAAACGTGCAGTAGATATTTGAGTGAAACATGTTCCGCAATATTTTTAGAAATATGATTTGATGAGATTCTGGCAAACATTTTTTCCTCTAGGCCTTTAATGTAATATCAAATGTTGCCTTGCTGGGGACAAGATGATATTATGAATTTAGAGAACATGATTTATTAATGCCAAGCTCTGTATCAAATGTCTGAAGCGCATGAGTAATTATTTGCAAAAAAACAGGATATTAAATAGTAAGATTAAATCCAATAAGTGATTTCACTTCATCTCATACAGCGACCTATTTTTAAACATTCTGGTAAAAAAAAAAAAAAAAATTCAGATCAAAGCTGAGAAGTCGCTACTGTCTTTAGACTGAGGAGTATGGCACTGGCTGCTCTACCAAACCTCATTCATCACATTCACCGTATCGCGGTCTCTCTGTAGTGATCATAATCCATTTCCACAGCTAGCGTCCCCTACGGCCAGGCTTCTCTCCACAGGACCAACAAACAGAGGTTAGGGGAAGCCAACCTTCTGCTTAACTGTTTTTCACACTATAAACCAATGCTTTGGTTCACGCCCTCGCCCCGTGCCAGTCATATGCTCACATGTGAGAGAGAAAAAGCACTGATAGAATAAAAATCCACACAATATCTATAGAATGAATTGGATTTAGGTGGAGAATTTACCAGTGTTGTGGCATTAACCCCTTTGGAATCCATCCACGGGCCCCTTCGCAGTCCGTCATGACCCCCAGTTGTTCTGCTTGGCTAGTTGAGGCCGAAGAAACACAGCTCCTGAGAAAATGAATCGGCTGCGAATCAAATTAGTAAGACCTTGTGTTTCTCACCGCAGAGGAATGAAAACAAAATTTAGTAGATGGACCTCGACTTTTAATCAAATTCGTCAGTAGATCAGCAGCCCACCACAGCTGAATCTACTCTTCCAAAGGAAGCATCATCTAAAATAACCTTAATAAAGATGACTGAAATCCTTTTTACTAAACCAGCAGTCATTGTTATCCTTTATTACAATAATAACGTACCTGTATTGTTGTACAGAGTGGGTGTAATTTCACTATGACAGATTTTAAGGTGGTGATGATTATGAATGTGGTCACCAGTGTTGGGTAAGTTACTGAAAAAAAGTAATCCACTACAAATTAGTTTACTTTTCAAGTTATCAAACCTAAAAAAAAATACATTACAAAGAGAAACTCATAGTTCTTTCATTAATTTCATATTGACTGAAAAAAATACATAAGTAGGCCTATTATTTGTATACCATGATTCACTCCCAATATCAACAAAACTTTTTTTTTTTTTTTTTTTGGTTTTGTAAAATAAAGAAAACAAATAGGGTGCGTTTTCTGCATTCTCAGTCTCTGTGAATATCTTCCTGAAACGAGTCACTATAATGAACAAAAATGACATGAGAAATACAGTATATCTAAAGAAAGCTTGAAGTGTCTATTATTAAATGAAGTCATGTCGAAAACAAATATTCTCTGATAAAATAATCCGTATGAAACCAACGTGAGGTCCAGTCTTTCCCGTCTGAGCTCACCTATAAAATGTGATCATGCCCACGCACATTGAGCGCTATAAGATAATCATCCACGCGAAACCAGGCTTGAGACGCGCGAACATGTAAACACTCACGTCACCTCTGTAGAAAGATTCGTGTTCATCTCGGCTACTTTTCATTTTTGGAAGAAGACGCACTGTGAGGAATAAGCCTTGAATTGTGATGCCAACGCGGTTTAATCCAAATGATGATCTCATTCAGATGAGAACTTTTCCCAAACTATAATGCCAGACTAAAATATGTCAAGTGCAACATTTTGAAATATGATAGGCAACCTTTCATTGCATCTAAATGTTGTAGGACTCTCATTTTAGCTCGCATTCGCCGATGATTTATTAAAGGGCATACTGACGCGCAAAACATGATTTTTACTTTTTTTTTAACACTGCATTTGTAACTTAAGTAACATAATTTTATTGACATAAGTAACTGTAATCAAATTACATAAATTTCAAATGTAACTCATTACTTTACTGCGTTACCAGGAAAAGTAATTAGATTACAGTAACGCGTTACTGAGTAATGCATTATACCCAACTCTGGTGGTCACATTGTATTTAGAGTGCTAGTCATGTTTAGAGCCTTCAATACCTATTCTACTTTATATATCTATAATAATCAGGAGCATATTTGCTTAATTAAAATGAGAGAAATACAAAAGAATCTCTGCATGAAAAGTTGCAGGGCGAGCAGAAAAGCTCAGTAGAGAGATTACGTAAAGCAATATGTAATTTTCTCGAAACTGTTGTGTTCATGTGACCTCCAAATGCCATTTCTCATTTAGAGAATTATCTGTAGCTGTGAGGTGCAGCTTGAAATCACAGCACCACACAAAGAGCCGCACTGCAAGGTAAACATGCCCCCGTCTGACCTTTAGGGAGGTGTGTGATTGTGCCAGCATCGCCATTAATGTAAACACCTGTGTTACAGGCAGGGGTTGGCAGCACCGGCTCTATGGACCAACATTGATTTCCGCTTAAGCTCAATACAGCCACTGTGAACCTCTGCCTCAGAACTGGCAATATTTATCCAGGGGCCAATAGGGGACATCCCATTGTGGTGCAGGCAGAAGGACAAAGGCAGCCACAATGGCTAAGAATCATCCCACCTGTTGACACCAAGCTTCTTCCCCAGCTTATTCATCCAGGCTCCTCAGGGGAGCTCTGTCTGGCTCCTTTTTGTCCATCCTCGGTCTAGCCATCTTTTTTTTTTCTTGATCTGACTTCTCAAACACTTCTGCTTAACAGAGAAATACATTTGATTGTCATGGCTTAAGCATTATAGCAGTTTCAGAACGGACAAACAACTAGGATGAATGTATATGACCACAGACCTGTTCACTGGTTGGATTTGAACTAGATTAAAATACTCAATATAAAATGATGACAAATTTACCTAGTAGGCATCACAAAACTAATTCAAAATCTGATCAAATAATGTCATTATATAAAAAAATATTTGACATAATTATTTAGTTTTTAATAAATTGATCATTTTATAATATAAGGGTTAGGGTTACTTTTAAAATATCACTAACACTATCATTCAAAAGCTTGGGGTCAGTATGATTTAAGAAATTAATACTTTTAGCAAGGATGCATTAAATTGTTTGTATTGATGCGTTTGGTCTGGTACTGTATGGTGTGCCTTGTCAGTGTTGACTCGTGCGCTTGCTTGGCCATTTGTTGTGATAAAAGGAAAGTCTGTTCAAGAGCCAGCAGAAGACAGTGTAAAGAAATACTCTTTGAGAGAAGCAGTCTTATCAGCGAAGGTTAAAAGCAGCTCATAAGTGTATTTACTTGTCTCATTAGTGTTTAACGCAGTTATCGTTGCTAGGAAATGCTTGTTTTGTTTACTGTGTGGAGAAGTGCTGAAATCGCGTTTGGTCTGGTACTGTATCGCGTGCCTTGTCAGTGTCGACTCGTGTGCTTGCTTGGCCATTTGTTATGATAAAAGGAAAGTGTGTTCAGCTGAATTCAATTAGTATTTTGTTAGACGGGTATAAAAAACTTAGTTTACCGTGGCAGCGGTTGCGTGAAGGCCTCCTCGCGTGAAGACCGAAGAGTGTAAAGACCATCGACTCTACCGTGCGACTCCACCGGGCAGGGACACCGGCAAGGGATATAAGTATTGCTTTTTATTTCTCCTCTTTCCTACTACTTGCATGTGTGTTTGGCTCAGTGTTATTTTTTTAGGATTACTGATAAACTAATGTAGTTTGATTTGTATTTGTTATCTATTTTAATTTTAGTTAAAGTTGGAATAATGTTTGTCATTTTATTAGGTTTTTTTTTTATTATTATTATGTCTCTATAGGTTTTTTTTTATTAAGTTTTAGTTTTATTTAATTTGAGTTATTTTAATACTTCAACAAACTGAATGGAAATTATATATATATATATATATAGAATTTATAAATGTGTATATGTATATATATGTATGTATGTGTGTGTGGTTGTACATACACATATGTAGTTGTTTTTTGGTGTTTGGCTTAGTGTTATGTTAGAATCATTATTATACTCTTATACCTTTTGTTCTTTAATATTTTGAATTGTTTTTAGCTTTATTTTATTATTATTTTATTTTATTTTTTAATTTAAATGTTAAGTTTTGAAATTTTGTTGTATGCATTAGCTTTTAGTTTTGGATCTGTTTTAGTTGTTCTAATACTACAATTGATTGCTTCTGTTGTCCTCATTTGTAAGTCGCTTTGGATAAAAGTGTCTGCTAAATGACTAAATGAATGAATAAATGAATTAAATGAAATTGATTGAAAAGTAAAGACCTTTATTGCTGTTTCTTGTAGTAAACAAAAAATATGTTCCCTATCGATACTTTTGATACTATTGAACAGAACGATATGGCATCCCCAGCCCTTGCTATGGGCTCTGCACCTTTGGCCTCTCGATGGGAGCTTGTGAACCTCCCCGAGAACACGCTAATCACAATCTCTCAGGCTAGAGCATTGTCTACAAGACGCCTCTATGCCCTTAAATGGTCTGTCTTCTCCGCCTGGTGTGCAGCCCGCGGCGCAGACCCAATTTCCTGCGACATATCTCTGATATTGGCCTTCCTGCAAGAGCTGTTGGATAAGGGTCGTTCCCCTTCCACGCTCAAGGGCTATGTAGCAGCCATAGCAGCCTCTCATACTCCTATAGCTGGCCAATCGATGGGCAGGAACAACTTCGTTATTAGTTTTCTGAAGGGGTCTAGGAGGCTCAACCCGCCTCACCCCATCACAGTCCCTACATGGGATCTGCCCACGGTGTTGAGGGCTCTGAAGAGCCCTCCATTTGAGCTGCTACAGTCCATTGACCTTCGCCCCCTGATGCTTAAGACTGCTCTGCTACTAGCATTAGCATCGGTAAAGCGTATGGGAGATCTGCAGGCGCTATCTGTGAGCCCCACCTGCCTCGAATTCGGGCCCAACGACTCGTCCTGAAGCCAAAGCATGGTTACATACCTAAAGTGCTCTCTGCTCCATCCTTTGGAGCAAGACCAAGAGTTGAATTTACTCTGCCCCGTCAGGGCATTGAAAGTCTATGTTGACCGCTCCTCTCCGTTCAGGCAGTCGGATCAGCTATTTGTATGCTTCGGTGGCCGCACCAAGGGTTCTCCGGTCACAAAGCAGACTTTCCAAACGGATAATTGATAATTGAATGATTTCTGAAAGATTGTGTGACACTGAAGACTGGAGTAATGGTTGCTAAATATTCAGCTTCATCATCACAACAATAAATTATATTTTAAAATTTATCAAAATAAAATTAAACAAAATTAAATTTTCGCAATTTAACTGTTTTTTACTGAATTTCTGATCAAATAAAACCAGCTTTGGTAAACATAAGACACTTCAAAAAAAATAAAATAAAATAAATAAATAAATAAATTTAAACAAATTTATTGACCCCAAGTTTTTAAACAATAGTGTATAACAAGTTAAAATTCAAGACATTATAAATTCAACTACAACTTTCTTCAACTTTAAAAGTTGAACTTGGAATTCAAGACATTATGAATTCTATTGTATTAAAACAAGTATCTAGCCCAGTATCTGTGACAAGCAGCACTTGCTACATGGTGATGGATGGATCCAGGACCTAGTGGAGACCAGAATCTCTCCAGGTGGGCAATGGTAACCTGGTGACCTTTGTAGAGGAATTTCTCGAACAAAGGTCAAGCAGCAGGAGTGAGGTAGCATGACGTGTCTAGGCTTCACAGTACAGATTAATGCATGCCTCCTCTGTCCCAAAATGAATTTACCAGCCTAGACACCACAGGGAGCACCATACCACAGGAGGGCACTCTGAAATGTAATCAATAGCAAAACAAAGATGCCAGAATTGGAGATATTTGCAGCAAGAGTCCTCCCTATTTTTCCGCTCATCCTGAATCCTAAATAAGTAGATTCACAGCCATGACAACTGCTGAGACAGCGGGGGTGGGATCTGTGTCCAGCCAATGGAAACCCATCTCGATCACATCCCCAGCCAACAGAAATGCGCACCACAATGGAGAGGCAAACAACCTAAAATCTCAAATTACCATGCAGTGCTGATCAATTCATTCATTCAAAGCCAGAGGGTTAAAATTAACTATTTCCCAACAGCATTTTTTTTTTTTTTTTTTAAATAAAAGTTGCCAACCACCGCCAGTATTTTTTATCATTTTCACAAAACTTTCATGGCCCCCAGAATATTTGGTTATATGAATATCAGAGCATGCAATACAGAGCATCTGCTTTTAAACAAACAAACGAAAAATATTTTATTCTAGCTTCATCATGCATTGGAATGCGGGTAAGTTTCATAAAAAAGCAACGCATAACAGTAAACAGAAAGTGGATTTCACTTAATGTAGTCACTGGACTTAAGCAATGTCATCATTTGATCATCTACTCATGAGCAAAACAACCAAACATGGAGTCCAAAATCAATTCTTCACTTGTAATGTCATGTTGACACGAATGGATGGAAATAAGTTATGTGACAAATACAATAAATGCAGAACAAATGATTTGTAAGGATGTCATATCTGTTAAGTTGAAGTTGATGTCCATATTTTCTTATATTGGTACTTTCTTTCCATGCTGCAAGGATGTGGCTGATTGCTCTGCTAAACCAATAACAGTCATGTATACAAAGGCATCTGTGAGCTGTTATGATATAGCCACTCACAGACCTCCTGGTAGGCACTTCAAAGATGTGCCACTTAAATCTATTAACATACAGAAACAAAATCAGACACCACAAAGAACGCCCCACCGCCCACCCTAACAAACACACGCCCAAACACACGGTACACTCCATACCACCTCCTTCACAACCGCATCTGAGCCGCACATCAAAGAAAACATCCAAAACGTTCTGGAAAACCTACAGGAACAGACATTAAACCAAATAGCATCACTCATAGTGTATGTGTGTTTTAGCCTTTGTCGTGGGCATTATACTAGTCTTAAAACATCTTGTGTCCCTCAGCCCTCCTGAACATCATTATAAATGTCAGGCGACAGGAAGAAGAAAACACTGATCATCTGAGAGATTAACGTCACAATTACATGTGGAATTTCATCATGATTAAGGCAGCAAACCGTTTAGCCCATTTTATGCCTGATCCACTTAGTGATAGAGGAAGATAAAGAGGGATGGAGCTGAGAAGAATAGAAAATCTTATTGTTATCAAGGTGTAGGGATGGGAATTATAATTCCTCTTAATAACTTTAGTCACCTCAAGAGCCCATTACTGGGGCCCTATGAAATGAAAATTTATTCTTAAATTCTGTGTTTTATGTTTTCATTTCTGTTCTAATGGTTTAATTAAATTGCAATCATCCAAAAGGATGTCTAAACAATTGAATTCATAAACTTTAATTTCATAATTTATAACCCGAATTCCGGAAATGTTGGGACGTTTTTTTAAATTTGAATAAAATGAAAAGTATAAGACTTTCAAATCACATGAGTGAATATTTTATTCACAGTAGAACATAGATAACATAACAAATGTTTAAATTGAGAAATTTTACAATTTTATGAACAAAATGAGCTCATTTCAAATTTGATGCCTGCTACAAGTCTCAAAATAGTTGGGACGGGGGCATGTTTACCATGGTGTAGCATCTCCTCTTCTTTTCAAAACAGTTTGAAGACGTCTGGGCATCGAGGTTATGAGTTTCTGGAGTTTTGGTGTTGGAATTTGGTCCCATTCTTGCCTGATATAGGTTTCCAGCTGCTGAAGAGTTCGTGGTCATCTTTGACATATTTTCCATTTAATGATGCGCCAAATGTTCTCTATAGGTGAAAGATCTGGACTGCAGGCAGGCCAATTCAGCACCTGGACTCTTCTACTACGAAGCCATGCTGTTGTAATAGCTGCAGTTTGTGGTTTTGCATTGTCCTGCTGAAATATACAAGGCCTTCCCTGAAATAGACGTCATCAGGAGGGGAGTATATGTTGCTCTAAAACCTTTATACACCTTTCAGCATTCACAGTGCCTTCCAAAACATGCAAGCTGCCCATACCGTATGCACTTATGCACCCCCATACAATCAGAGATGCTGGCTTTTGAACTGAACGCTGATAACACGCTGGAAGGTCTCCCTCCTCTTTAGCCCGGAGGACACGGCGTCTGTGATTTCCAACAAGAATGTCAAATTTGGACTCGTCTGACCATAGAACATTTTTCCACTTTGAAACAGTCCATTTTAAATGAGCCTTGGCCCACAGGACATGACGGCGCTTCTGGACCATGTTCACATATGGCTTCATTTTTGCATGATAGAGCTTTAGTTGGCATCTGCAGATGGGACAGCAGATTGTGTTTACCAACAGTGGTTTCCGGAAGTATTCCTGGGCCCATTTAGTAATGTCATTGACAGAATCATGCTGATGCAGTGTCATCTGAGTGATGCAGTGTCATCTGAGGGCCCGAAGACTAGACCAGGAATAGATTATTATTTTGAGAAGCACGTGCGCACCGTCTGAGCACATATGATGAATTTAGATTTGCGCAGATCGATCAGCGTCTGACTTGAAGCAGTGTGTGTCATCAAATTAGGCCACATCAAGGGCGATTCGCAAGCAGACACTGATTACGGTTGCAGCTGGCTGCACGAGCTCTGATGTTGACCTCTAATTCACGAATTACCAGACTTCCCGTATTTCATGCCGTGCTTTAAAAGGGTTACAAACACTTTTCAAGTTACATTAATGCTATAGCGTATTGTGTCATGTTCATAAATAACCGATAAAAAAGTGAATTTACACACAAAAGATAAGCACATTGTTTTAATTCTGCCAACATTTCTTTCATTATTTCTGGATGAGACTCCCGGACCGGCATTAAATTAATATTTGTAAATATTTGTGGCTTGAAACAGCTGAAAAATTGAAAGTGTAGCCTACTGCAGCTCTATGGACATTTTGCCATTTGGGTAGGGTTATTAAAGTTAAAACTATTAAAACATTTCTGTTAAAAAAGCTGAATTAAGATAATATGAACTGAGAAAAACGGAATAAAATCACACATATAAAATAAATAAATAGTCCTATTCGCGAAATATATTTGACTTAAAGAATTCACAGAAATGAAAGAAAAACTGCGACAAGTTCTATATGCCGAGTTTCTGTCCATTTTTCTAATGCAACAAGTTCACGGAAAGGAAATCAATAGCCTATATGGCAGAAAGCGACATCTGTTTGTTTTCCTTATTTTGCACAGTGTTTTGTTGGTATTGTGACTGTACACAAATAAAAGTAGACCCTTTATAGTTTCATATGCTGTCTCACTCTTATCTTTGTTTCTGCTGTCAAAAGGAACAAATTCAAATGATCCCGCAGGCACCTCACCCGCGCACACACAACATGTTAGTTATAACATCGCAGCCTGTTCATTATCAAAATAAAATAAGCCAACCAAACATATAAAAAGTTAGGCTACACTACTCAATTTAGGCCTAAGTAGTCCGAAGTAGCTTACAATCCACTGCGTTCACTCACCAAACATTGCACATGTGAAAGATGATTTACGTGCAGTGAAGTTCAAATCATAATAAATACTAGTTTAGTATTCAAATACATCATGAATATGGAAACATTTTTGAGTGGATTCGTGCCGAAAATGAGAGGTAGGCTATGTGAGCCCAACGACCGTTCCAGTTTCAGCAGCAATGAATTCATTTTGGGTTCATGTTTAATTTGTACTATTTTTCATTAGTTTTCTGAATACCGTTAAATTTAAAGGATTTTTTATGGAGTGAGAAGAAATAAAATAGCTTTTATTAATGTTTATCAGTATTTATAATGTAAGTAAAAATGTAGCTTTATTTACCAGCATTTTACATTATTCATGAATGTAATAATAAAATGCGACTTGGCCTTTATGCGGCTTTAGCCTACCTTTTTTTTCCCCTCATAAACGCAATTTTATAAAAGGTATTTTTAATCCATGCAGCAAACGTTTTAAAATATCTTTAAAAATTTACTTTAAAAAACTAGTGAACTTTTGTATGTGTGCACACGGGCGCATCCGTTTTGTCATTGTGCATTATAAGTAGTGGCGCCCCCCCATGGGATTGAAATGCCCACCCCCAGTTATGCCATCCTGGCGCTGGGCCTGACTGTAGATGATGAGATTTGCAAAGCCTTTGCAATTTGATGTTGAGGAACGTTGTTTTTAAAGTATTCCACAATCTCTTTACGCACTCTTTCTCAGATTGGAGAGCCTCTGCCCATCTTTACTTCTGAGAAACTCTGCCTCTCTAAGACATCCCTTTTATAGCTAAATGTTACAGACCTGATGTCAATTAACTTAATTAGTTGCTAGATGTTCTCCCAGATGAATCTTTTTCAAAATTTCTTGCTTTTTCAGCCCTTTGTTGCCCCCGTGCCAATTTTTTTGAGACCTGTAGCAGGCATCAAATTTGAAATGAGCTCATTTAGTGGATAAAAAGTGTAAAATTTCTCCGTTTAAACATTTGTTATGTTCTATTGTGAATAAAATATTGGCTCATGTGATTTGAAAGTCTTTTAGTTTTCATTTTATTCAAATTTTAAAAATGTCCCAACATTTCCGGAATTCGTGTTGTATTACAATTTGAACAATAATACTGCCCTGTTTTTTTATTTGTTTGTTTGTTTTAGAATTTTAGATTTTTTTTTTTCTAGATTCTGATTTCTAAATCTTTTGATTTAATACAAATATATTATCCAAAATGGTAGATGATGAAAACAACATGAGAGTCACTTGTTTAAGTGCAGTAGACAAAACTGCTCCACTCATTAACACAGACAGATGCAGCTCATGCAGACTTTAAATTTAAATAGTCTTTTTAGTTTACTATTTACAGACACTGACCATATATTAAGTGTACTGCCCTACTTTTGATTAATTTATCTCAATTTTGCCAAATTCCGAGACATTCAGCATTATACAGTAAACATTTTTCTCTGATTCTGTCTGCGTGTGTTCAATGTTTTTGAGACCCTGAAAAGAACCAGTTCAAAAGAGTAATTTGTTTTGGACTCGGACTGCATTGATTGCAGGAGAATGCATATGCAAGAAACTTTAACGGAACTGACCGTCATTTGATTCCAGAATTTTTCCTGGTTCCAAAGCATATCAAGGTGTTTTCTGATCAAGAAGTGGAACTGAAGTTGAATAAACAGAAATGCATTTGCCAGGGCAGATAAAAGGTATTCAAAAAAATAAAAATAAAAATAAAAAACAAAGAACAAAAGTACAGCCCACTGCCTCAACACTCAAAAACTATATTTAATGATAGACAAACAACTTTTTGATCATGTCAGTTTTTGTCAGGTAGTAGAGAATAGGGGCAACAGGGGTAGAGAACAGGGGCATCAGACAACAGAAGAAGGAGTGGAATGAATATTATCAATGGGTTGAAGCAGCTGCCGAATAACCTGCAACTACAGAATACAGATAACAATAATACTGACGAAGTGCACATGAGCATTCAGAGGCATTGTTGCTAAAACCCATGAACACAGGTTTAACAATGCACACTAATTCAGAGGCTTATCCAATAATTAAAATAGCAGCAGCTAGGTCCACAATGCCAAACAGTCATCTTTATCAGCAAAAGAGTGGAACATCTATAATTTGTTTCCAGTGAGAAAAACATGCACAGTTCAATCCTTCATGCATAATGTTTGTGCTAGCATCAGAACCATGGTCTACTTGACAGGCCAAATGACAGCTAACACTTCCCTAAATGTAACATTACAGGCTGCCTCTTCAATTTGATGCTACCTGCACACAAGCACAGAGGGTGACTGGACATTAAAAAAAGAAGTGAGAAAAAAAAGGAGAGAAGGTACATGTCCCATCATCTATTTTTATGCTTCTTTTAATTTACATTTCCCTGCCCAGCTGATAAAACCGGACAGGGAACACAAGGACGCTGACACTGTGATATCTGGCGGGCGGCAGAGGTCAGCTTTTAACCTGTCAAAAGCGCAGTACTTATTAGAATAAATCTCCAGACTCACCAAAGGGCAGCACTGGCCCCTGGTTCTGGCTGACCCAAGGTGGGCTGGAGAGGGGCAGAGGGCCTATGCTCTGATGTGCAGGTATGAACCGAGTGTCCATAATGAGAAGCCTGTTCAATGAGATGAGGAGGGAGAGAACAGAGGGAACTGGAAAGGTGTAAGGGTTGAGGGACAGCACAAACATTAAGCCAAGGCAACAGAGATTATCACCTCTCGTGGACAACCATTTCGGTGTTTTTTTTTTTGTTTGTTTGTTTTTTTAACTTTAAATTCAGGCTTTCTTGAGTCTTGAGAGTTTCTTGAGTCAATAGTATCTGAAACTCAAAAACAAACCCTCAGAGAAATATGACAGCTCAGGTATATTATAAACATTATTCTAAAAATATAAAACATCTAAAAAATAAAAATATATACCTATTTAAAAAAAAAAAAATACAAAAATATAAACACTATATTTTAAGGCAAATGTGTGAGACAAGATAAAATTCACATTGACCCATTGAGGTCAGGGCAGCATTTTCAATCAGGGAAGTACGTCAGAGAAAAACAAATGTGCCCAATCCCTATAAAAATGTTGATTTAAGACAATGTACTGATAGGGTTTTTTGGATATTGGAAAATATGATTAACACTCAATAAAAATCATGAACACTCATGCAGGAATTAGGTTCCAACATTTCCAACTACCAGTTTTATGTTTCAGGATTTGGCTTTAATTAGAGCTGTATATAAAATATCAAGGAATATATACATATTTACATAAAAAAGGAAAACTTGGCAACATTTATATTGTACATCCTGTCCAATCAACTTCTAATTTTTACAAAAAGTGTGAAAAGTGTTTTTTTTTTTTGTTTGTTTGTTTTTTTTCACATAAAATGCTCTCAGCCATTCCAAAATATTTTGTCCAAAAGTATTTAAAATGTAATTTCCACCAACGTCATTGCCACATAATAAGATGAGTAAGTGATAAAAAAAATAAAAAAATACCTAAGTGGGGTAAAAAAAAATTTATATTCTCCAATGCATATATGTCCATTCTGGGACACTGTTAATGACTAAATCAAGTTTACTCTCTGAAAGTAAACAAACACACATTCAAAGTAAAATGCAGAGAGTGGAGAGACAACTATCAAATCTAGATCATTACCCTAAAAAGACTGATGACCTCTGACCCCATCAAAGAGGATGAAAGCGAGAGATCGACATAAACGAAAGATTGGAAAATCAGCCAGCCCGCAAAGACAAACACCACACAGGAAGAGCTGGAGGCAATCGCTCGGCACTGAATCAACACTGTGTTAGTGCCCCCGCGAGAGAAACCCTGTCACTGCCACACCTGAGGAACGCTCTGAAGCACCTACAACACAGCCAGAGGATATGACGCCTGTGCCAGGCTCCATGTCTGAGCTGACCCTAGAACAGATCCAAAGCTTTATTGCGCTGTGTCTTCTCTGGGAGTGGGGGAGAATGAGGTCAGATCCGATGGATTCGAGCATAAATCGGGAAAAGTTAAACAAAATGGTGGCACAGGTTGAACAATGCAGCCATCATCAATCACTCAGGGCTGTTTCCTGCAGGAAGCACACTCACTCTGCTTCCCTACACGCTGCTGCGGCAGTAGGACCTGGTCACCCAGGTGACCCCCAACGGCCCCTTGCTATGACATCAGAGGCCCCTGATGCTGTGCTGGCAGGCACTGAGAGGAAGCCACTGGAGGTGGCATTTGCCACAGGGCCCTGAAGTGCAGCCCACCCTACTCAACAGGAAGCAGAAGCATATCAAGTAGTAACAGAGAGCTTAAAACAGAACTGCACAAAAAAAAAAAAAAAAAAAAACGCTCGCAAGACACACCCAAAGCAGAGAATGAGCATCATGCCTTTGGTACCTTGAGACCTGCATGTTCAGATGCACTGATGTTGAGAATATTTCTGTTTCATTAGGGTCTGGCCACTGATTTAGTAGAAAGTCTATGAATTAATTAAGAAAGTAATGAATTAATTAAATTCATAGATCAGGGGTTTTCAAAATTTCTGATGCCGCCAACTTTGAAAGGATGGCACAAGATTATTAGGGGAAGTCGTGGCCTAATGGTTAGAGAGTTGGGCTTGTAACCTGAAGGTTGCTGGTTCGATTCTCACACCGGCAGGAATTGAAGGTGGGGATTGTGAATGAACAGCACTCTCTCTGCCTTCGATACCATGACTGAGGTGCCCTTGAGCAAGGCACCGAACCCCCAATTGCTCCCCGGGCGCTGGAGCAATGGCTGCCCACTGCTCCGGGTGTGTGTTCACGGTGTGTGTGTGCGTGTTTGTTCACTATTCACTGCTGTGTGTGTGCACTTGGATGGGTTAAATGCAGAGCACCAATTTCGAGTATGGGTCACCGTACTTGACAATACGTCACGACTTTCACTTTCATTAGGGATATGATTCCTTTAGAATTTTTAACTTGTGTTACTCACATGTCTACTGAAGCTTTTCGTCAAGTTTGGACCCCATACCTGGATTTGTAAAAGATGGGCATTGTCTGTTGGTTGGTTTGGTTATATTTATGTTACAAGTGGTTGAAATGTTGATAATGACGCCATTAACCCCGGAATATTATGTTGCCTTTTACCAGATACATTATATAGCAGCTACACATTTTCATATACACTACTGTTCAAAGGTTTGGTGTCTGTAAGATTTCTTTAATGCTTTTGAAAAAGTCTCTTATGCTCACCAAGGCTGCATTTATTTGGTCAAAAATACAGCAAAACAGTACTACTATGAAATATTATTACAATTTAAAACACCTCTTTAAATTATATTATATTTTAAAATATAATTTCCTGTAATGTAAAGCTGAATTATCAGCAGCCATTACTCCAGTCTGTAGGGTCACGTGATTCTTCAGAAATCATTCTAAAATGCTCAAATATTAGCTTCTCAAATATAAATGTGTAAAATACTATGTGCAATATATTTTTTAAGCATAAGGCCACTTGAAGAGAAAGATAATATACTAGCTATAAACAGAATAAAATAATTATTAACAGATTTCCAAGCAATATTTAAACAGCAGAATGAAACAATGTGTCAAATTTAATAAATTAACCTGTTTTGATATTTCTATTATTATTACTCCCTTGCAGCACCTGGGTGTCTCAGAATCCCAGTTTGAAAACCCCTGCCCTCTGTATTTTCTTCCACATGTAGAGGTACTCTCAAAAGAATTATTGAATATTACACCCCTTGTGGCCTCCAATTACTTATTAAAACAACTTGAAGAGCTGTCACTTTCAGACAATAGCGCAATTACATCAGTGTGAGTTATAGAAAGAGGATGGGAACACTTATAGAAAAGTAGCTGCAGGAAAGACAGAAGGGCACTGCTTCCTTCCCCACAACAAGTGAGCCATGAGCTACCAACACTGAGCCTGAGAGCTAAGCACCAGCAAAAAAAGTGTACTGTAATCTGCTTCTGATTGAAATTGGCTACAAAATAATTACTTAGTAACTGACCAAAAAAAAAGGCGCATACTTTAACAAATCCAAAAGTCAATCAAACACACGTGGCTTCATCACTGAAGTTGACACCACTGGAGAAGATCCGAAAAAAAAAGCCTCTTTGATCTCCTGACCTGTGCTTCCTCTTCAGAGGAACGCAGCATGACCCGAGCTCACCCCTGCTTTGGACAGAGAGAAGATCCCCTGTCTGTAGCTTTCAGGGCTGGTCATCATTAGTTGCTTAGTTAAAGACAGCCCTCAGTGCCTAAGAACAAAAAAAAACTTCAGAACTTTCCAGTTCAGCCCTCTCTTTTCGATTCTGACACATCTTCTCAAGGCCACAGGTTCACAACGGCTAATTCAATTTCACCCTGCTGCCCCAGCCGCCAGGCTGCAGAGACGTGCATCTACAAGATACGGCCTTGCAGCCACCGCTGGAGATTCGGGAGGATTTTGGAAGCCCTCGGGCGGCCTCGAATGTAATAGACACAGTTAACGAGATTGTAGAGGGGGCAGAGGAGGATGAGGCGCAGGTACAGCATGCCATGGGCTTCCTGCCCACAGGTGTGGTGAATGTACGGGCTGGACCACCCACTTGGAGAACGAAGACTCTCGCTCGGCAAACTTTTATCAGGAGGAGGCCGAAGTGTGTGCGACTCTCTCAAGGAGATTTGGAAGACTTAGAGGGGAAAGTAGCGGGGGCAACATCTGTGTGGCGCACCATCGGCTTCGGTTCACTTATCGGAGCGCTTGCTCCTCGCACCAGATGTGACTCGGAGGTGGGCGTGTGTCGTGGCGAACGGCGGCGCAGCAGCGGGCAGCCCCCCTCTTCTCCTCTCAATACCTGACAGCTGCTGACCCAGAGGAGCAGAGGAAGAAGAGAAAATTAAAGTCAGACGGAGAAGAAAAGGAAAGAAATCACACTTTCTAAAATGCATTTCGGTTCCTGGAGGGCCACTGATAAGATGTGTCATTCCACAGGTCTAAGTGTGGCCGATCGCTGGAACGCAATAAGTTGGTTACCACCACCTCATTTACATCTGGATGTGGAACCTCAAAATGAGGTCATTGCTGCTTATTATAATAAAATAAAATTAATAAATAGTGAGTACCAATTATCTGTCGATCTTTTGGCCGGTTCATAATATAATGAGTCATGTAATGTAATATAATATACAAAATATAATATACAAAATATATAATATCATATAATATAATATAATATAAAATAATATATTATAATAATATATATTATAATATAATGAGGAACAAAAATATAAGGAACAAAAATCCAACTATTTTTAGCAAAATTCTCTATTTTTACCCACAAATGCAGAGCCAGCCCCCACTTCAAGCTTTGATGAATAATCACACAATTAGACAAACAATCTGATGTGACGATGAAGAGACAAGATTGGAGGAGAAAAGAGAGAAGAAAGCCTTGCTGTGCTGAAACACACCCCTTTAGATGCTGGTGTATAGACCCTCAGCAGGAAACACTGCTGACTCCTGGAGAGAAGTGTGGGTGAACAATGCCCAGCGCAGAGAGGGAGTGTGTCACTGAAACCACAGGAATCAAAGGGACACTTATAGTTACCCCACGCGTCCACTATAACAAACATTTCCTGCCCTGTTTGCACAAACACACTGAGAGCTTCCCATGTAAATGTAGCAGTCGATATGAATGTGTGGAGGTGTACAACTCAGTCTACATTCAATCTGTACAGGCCTCTGTCTCGATTATTATGGATTGAAGAAGACACGAAAGAAAGCAGTGCTCTAGAAGAGGTAAAACAGACCCAGCGTTTGCCAGCAGTAAGTCATGTATACACAGCTTCAGTAAAAAAAAACAAACATCGATATGATACAAGACACGGACATTTAATAAATTGTATAATTTTAAAGAAAACTAAAGTAATTTTTTGCCAACTTTGACTTAAAGTGCTATATGACAGTGTCAATTTATGGCTAACAAAGCCAACAGAATTTTGATTTTAAATAGCATAGCATAGTATAGCAAAGAATAGAATAGAATAGAATAGAATAGAATAGAATAGAATAGAATAGCACATTCAAAAATGGCTTTGAACTGTTTTTATATAAATGTGTCTAAACAACCATAATTATATTATATTATATTATATGTAAGGGATAATCAACGGCTAGCCATGCATTAAAGGATTTTAAAGCACGACGTGGAGGCAAAGAACCGCCCGACGTGAAGCCGAGCCTCCACGAAGTGCATTAAAATCCTTTAATGCACGACTAGCCGTTGATTATCCAGCTTATTCCATGGTCATTTGCCAAGTAATAGACTCTTTGCAGCGTAATATTTGAACGAATTGGTAAATATGACAGTTATTTTCTCAATTACGGCTCGTTTGCGCGAGCATTCTGCCAGCTTCAAATCAGACACAGAGATGAAATAGTGCGGTAAGACCACATTTATTTGAATGAATTATAGCATTTATTTCAATTAATTATCGATCAATCGAGAGAGAGAGAGAGAGAGAGAGAGAGAGAGAGAGAGAGAGAGAGAGAGAGAGAAAGAGAGAGAGAGAGAGAGCGAGCTGTGTGTGATTGCTCGCTGCGTCTGCGTGTCTCTCTCTACAAACAATTAACGTTACTTCAAAAACAGCGATTTTATCACCTCGTTTCTGGGGAATAAAATGTAGCGATCTAGTATCTATCTTTTATTTTACTAATAAAAATCGCTGGGAAGCGTTGGAAGTTTATGTGTGTCTCTCTCTCTCTCTCTCTCTCTCTCTCTCTCTCTCTCTCTCTCTCTCTCTCTCTCTCTCTCTCTGTCTCTCTGTGTGCGCGCGCGCGAGCGAGTGATGCGTGTTGGAACTTGGAACTACCTGTGCATTAAACGGTTATACTGCATACCTGCCAGCCAATCAGAATCCAGTATTCAGACAGACCATGCAATATTGTATTATATTATATTATATTATATTACCTGTATATTATAGTATATTATCTATACATTATGGCCCAAAAAGGGCTTTAAACATGGCTCATTCAATCAGAGTTTAGAATCACTATGTGTTTTATGAAAGTCTCTAACAACGACTAATAATATAATACATTATTATTATTATTATTATTATTATTATTATTATGTCTATGTAAAAAATGGCACTGCACATCGCTCATTAAATCAGAATTTAGAGTCCCTATGTGTTTTATAAATGTGTCTAAACAACCATGAAGGTAACATAAGATGCCAGACAGATAAATCAAATGCACATGCAATTGAAAAGTACAGTGGCTGAGTAAGTAAGTGCACACGCCTGCAGATATGATAAAATGTGGCCAAGTTATGCACGTCACACATGGATTCTACTGGGAAAAGGACGCTGTCATCCACTTAGAGTAAATATTTTAAAACCAAAGCCAGGCTTAAGTGCACCAGAATCTCAGCTGAGCATTGGGGCAACATGACTAAACAATAACAATAGACAAGATCAAATGTCCCCCAAGCTGTCAAACAGTTTCAGGTTCAGGTTGAGCTTTAATGTCATTCCGCTACATGTGAGGACATACAGTGGAACGAAATGTCTTGCCTCACAGGACCACGATGCTACATACGTAAATACAGACTTACAACAATGCAGTAAAACAGTATGAACCTATACACAACTAACCTACTGATAGATGACTATAAATTGACTATAAATATACTATATATATAAATGTTTACCTATACATAAACTAAAAAATACAAACTATACAAACTATACGAATGCTTCAGATAAATACTGTACATGTGCAAAGAGAAACATTGTGAGTCAAGCAGCTGGCTGGTGAGCCGTGCAGGATGACCCTTCTACAATCTCATCTATGGCCAGGTGGAGCCACCCACCAACAAAAAGAAATAGATTCTGGATCGGAAATACAGGCGTATGTCAGATATCTAATTGGGTAACAGATTCTACAAGTATTACACTTACATCAGTTCTAACTACTGCCAATACTTTCACAACTCTGTGGTGCTGGTAACAGCCATGGTGTTCGCTAAATTATGTCTACTAAAGCCAACTTCACCACATCGAGTTAACAAAACCACACAAGTCCTTGATACCTGCAGCCGCAAGCCAAAAGGTAACACAGCAAGTTATGGCTGACACACAGTTTTTGGAGATACTGCCGTGCTGTAAATGATCTAGAGAGCCTTCCATCTACTGTGTGTGAAGTTAAACACTGTTCTGAAGTCAGTTGAGAGACAAACATCATGAAAGCAGATAGGTTTGAGCCTCCAGCTCTGTCCATACCTCCTTCTGTGAGCAGACGCCTGATGAAAGACTCTGGCGACTTCACTCAAGCAATTGATCACATCAACAGACCTCACATCAAATGAGGTATGAAGTTAGCCTAATGCCCACCCTGAACTAGATACTCGATCATTACAAAGCGAAGAAGGGACCACCCTGTAGAATAAAAAAAAAGATATATATATATAAAAAAGAGGTCAGGTACGTGGTGGGTACAACCTATACAAACTGCTCACATAGAATGTGTCATCAATCGTGCAAAAAATTGAGTTTTACAGCTTCAAATAGTACAATGATGGCAGTTCGAATGAATCTGTGTCATTAACACAATTCTGTTCAAAAGACTGCTATGAAGTCTACTGCTTTGTGCCTACTGCTCAAACTGATTTACTATTGACAAAAAAAAAAAAAAAAACCTTTTTAACCTTCCACTGGGCAATTACAAGGTATTCCGTCTGTCACATGATGCAATCAGCACAGTGAGGTTAAACTTTTGCTTGTCTTTGATCTGAAAAAACACTAACGAGCTAACGGATTGACCAAAACAGTGGTACTTTCTCAGACAAAAACAAAACTAAAATCATTGAATCAATAAACAATTATATTTATTTAATATTATATTGCTAAAAAAAATAATGACAACTAAAATCATAAAATCAATTGAATGTATCTATAAGAAAAATGAATCAAGTAAATGCATAGAAAGTCTTTGTTGGGCTGAAAGATTATGACTTGCTTGTTCATCTCATCTCTCATATGTTAAGATGCTTTTGTTAGTGTAGCCTTTCCACAGACTGTCAGAGGCACCCCGCCAATACTCTAATATAGCATGTAAAAAAGCCATAAAAGGCAGATCAAACCTGTCTAGAACTAGCTGGACTCTTGCCAAAATGTCTACCCGCCTCCAAAAAACAAAACAAAAAACAATGCTTTGCAAGCAACAAATGACATTTTGTCTAAAAACCACATGAAAGCCCCCCTTAACTTCAAAATGTCCAGTATCAAAACACTTTAACATGTAAAAGGGTTATTTAAAACTAAAAAAAAAAAAAAAAAAAAAAAAAAAAAAATGGTCTCGCACAGGAAAACAAATCCTTCACAGAGAAAACCCTTACAGGGTTGTATTTTTCTCTAAAATCTGTCCAAAGATCATTCCTTTCTTCAAAACACCCAACCAAAACAGAAATTTATAAAGTAATAATTTCAAAATGACCTCTGTCAGAGTTCAAAGGTCTCCATCTGTGTGTGAATTACAGTGACACAAAAGAGTGATGACCCTAGAACGGCTTGCCTGTGACTACCTGCTGCTCGAAAAACACTGGCCAGACATTAAACTCGAGCGTACTGAAAAGATCAAATGGGGCCAGCAAATACTCCTGATCTCAGATAAAATGGAAGGCCAGGAGGAGGAGTTCTTCCTTCAGGACATTTCAGACCAGATGCCGCCATAGGAGGCATCGAAGAAGAGAAATATGAGTCAGGCCACTGCAAGGAGAGAAAGGGCAAAATTGTTGATTTTAACGAAATACGGTGAAATACATTACTCTGTTACTGTGATGGCTGATGAAAATATTTCATATTTAAAATTTAAACAGACCCCATCCTGCTCCCATGAGAAAACCAGGTCCATTTGCTAGCTATTATGGATATGTTCAAGTACTGTTCTCCACTTTCACTCATAGAAAATAATAGTTCAGCAAAAAATAAATAAACAAATAAAACAAACAATTTTTTTCTGTGGAACAAAGATATTTTGAGAAATGTCAAAACTGTTCGGTTACCAACATTCTTCCAAATCTCCGTGTTCCACAAAAGAAAAACATCATACAGGTCTGAACAACATGAGGGTGAGTAAATAGAATTTTCATTTTTGAGCGAACTACCCCTTTAAGCTACACTCCTATATTCACTCATTGTAAATTACTGATACAAATGTGCACTCACTGTGGCATCAAGACACGCTCACATTATCTCTGTTTATATTACACTCTGCTATAGCACACACATGCAGCAGCTGATCATCTGTGATAAAGAGCTGACGCGGGCGTGAAATGTCCAGAATAGATCCTTCCTCCTTTCATTCATCCATTACCACACGGACGAGAGCAGAAGGACAAAGAGGTATGGAGGAAGATGAGGTGAGGAGCTCATGATTCAGATGTATAACATAAGAGTGCAGAATGAGGCAGAACGGCCACAGGGGCTGCTGTTGAAAATGATCTTAACCGTAGATAATTGTAACTGTAGATTAGAAATATATAGTATTACACAGTAAGGCAGCACTGGTTACATAAAGCTTTTAAACTCATAAGCTTACAAAAAATAAAAAGACTAAGCATTACGATTATTTTTACCAAATCGTGCAATTGAACATCTAGAGGAAACACTCAAAATTCTATGTCCAGTTAAGTCACCTGATATCAAGACAGCTCAGTGTCGTTAAGAAGCTTTCCTGACCCGGTTTTGTAAATGCATTGGCCACATTTACATTTAAACACTACACTCACTTACAGCAAGATGCACGGATATTAAAACGGATGAAGAAACTTAAGTAGTGTCAGATTTTTTCTTCTGTATTGTGATACAGCAGAGTGAAACAGATTATCGGAAAAAATAAAAGAAATATAGGGTAGGGACTTGATTCTATCAGATTAGGAGGAGTTTGTGAGTGAATTATAAGAAAGGGAAGGTCATTAAGTGGACTAAACTATTGGAGAATTCCAGTATACATCACCAGAGAGAAGTCCTTGACATTTCATGGGAAGATCAAGTTATCACGAGTTACAAAATATATTAAAATTTCAACACATGCATACATGAATCACAATAAAATGGATTTAGAATTTCCACTGTAATTTCATTTGGAATTTCCATTTCAAGCCAACTTTAAAATTATGACCAACAATCAGTAAATTGCAGATTCTATAGACATTATGCATCAGAGAAACAAGTGTGCAGCCATCTTAAGAATTTTCCTTTGAACTTCTGTTTTTGCAGCAGCTCTATAGCATCACTGTTGAAGAGTAATTCGCTGGTGAAGTGGATTTACTTATTGTAGAGTTAAAGTTATCATGCATTGTAATGTTCAAAGCAGATATCATAATAAACAGCAGACACAAACACAGCACACCCACACGTGCCTCAATCAAATGAAAAAAAAAAAAAGCAATTTACGTAATGTTTTTAATTGTATAAATGCTTTATAGACTTTAAGCTTTATATAAAGAAATTTAATGTGATTTTAACCGAATCTTTCTCGAGAAAAGCAGTGACCACAAAGACTGTTCTCCACTCACCCAACAACTTCATCAAGCACGAATTCCTAATTTAGAAGCCTGTTACCGGTGTTGTGTTCCTGTGTAAATCTCAGAGCTGGAGGAGACACCTGGCTCGATGCTTTCCTCTCCCACTGACACTGCAGCTATCTCACTGTAAGCATCATTAATGCAAGCCTGTATCCCACCTGCTGGAGGTGTGAGATTGACCTCTCCCCTTGGCCGGCAGTACTGCTGACACAGGCACCTGCCATGGCGCCCTGCCCCACACTGCAGTTCCCTGTGCTGGGCCGAACTTACTCCAACCTGCCCTGGCCGGCCCGGAAGTCAGATCCCACAGTACTTCATTATCTTAGCAGTTAAAGGACAACATCTCTGCTCATCTGCTCTGTTTACTGAATGCCGTTAGAGAGAGATGAGTCATTCCAGATGACCTGAAATGGATCCCAATGATTAGGGTTGAATGCTGAATGCAACCAGTAAATTATTTAAAAGCATGCGAAAGAAATGTGCCACAGTATAATAATAATAATAATACTTGAAATGAGTGGATATAGAAAATGTCACCATTATCACATAGCTGTGAGGACAACTGATAGCAATTGACAAGAATGATAAAAGCGCTTGTGAAAAGCCTATAATTTGGCCAAGACGTGGATTCTTTTCTCTGTAGCTTTTTACTCTATGAACTTTCATATCCTGCTAAAGTGGTGCTATATTCTTGCTTTTTAAAAACCGAACAGTAAGAGAGATCATTTTCATTCAGGCTAATGAATGCAAGTCATTTCCATTTGTTGTTAATCGGCTAAACCATATTCAATTTGTTAGTTAGAACCTGTTCCAGCCATTTCGTCCTAATTTCCACCAGCCCTTCACACCAGGATTTTGGACGGCAAACCGACAGTCATATAATTGTTTTGTGCCAAAGACACTGAGCATCCGAGACTCCATATATGGTGCCAGGTATCTCATCTTTGACTTGAATCTATCAGTACTAAGAATTTCTCCGAAGCTCATTTTCTTTCAGTTATGCTTCAGTTTTATTTCAACGTGACACAAAAATATAATTTGATTAGAGCTGATTTCAATCATAACACCATATGTTTAGAGGCCTCACCATGTCTGAATGTCATTGCATGCCTTTCAGACAGAATTATGTTACTTCAGCAGTCAAATCTCAGGATTACCTTAGTTTAGAAATCCCTGGAGAGTTTTTTTTTACACACCTCACCCAAGTTTTTGTTTAAATAATTATGAGCGTTATATGTTCAAATACTTCAAGGTCTCCATGAATTCAAAATGAGCAGCTCAGCCACATTATCTCTGGGAATGAACAACAACCCATCAAAAGCATCAACATTTTTCTGTACTGTATAATATATAACTCACTGTCTCTCACTCTTCTTGTCCTACTAAATGTTTGCCATGTTTTCCATGAAGGACATGGCAGGAATGTCCATGTCTCTTAAGAAAATAGCCATGAGCACAACCATTACAGTCAGAATTGTACTCCTGAATTGTAACCTCACCCCTAAGGAGGAATTGTTGTCTCTCATCTGTCCATCAAATATACATCCCATTGAGACTCACCCAAGTGTAAAGGCAACACTGCAATCACGCCATAGTGCAAAAATCCATACTCACTTGATATTTCAGAAATTAGTTGGTGTATACATCCATTGCACCCAAAGAAAATGCCCATGAAAACAACAGAACTGGGCTTCACATTACTTTTAAAGACACAAAAAAAGCACATAATTTCTTGTATTTTTCACAAGGCCAGAAAAAGATTGTAGAAAGCACAACGGCTCACAGTGATGCTCAGAGGCAGGCTGCTGGAGGAAATTATCCCTTTGATTGGACCTTTGATACAGTATTAAAGAAGCCAGGCTTGGCACACCACAAACCGTAGATCTAGTCTCATTAGCAGTCCATGGACTTGCACCTCAGACTTGCTGCTCCTGCATGCTGCAACAAAGAGGAAGACAGAGGCAAAGGAATCAAGATAAATAGTCACACAGCAGCAACAGCAATCCAAATGCTAAAGATGCGTTTGTAAGATATAGATGACAGGCTGAAAATGTAAAAAGCCAGCTCTACATATGGCCTTTGTCAGAAGCTGTTACCAAAGAAAAAGCTCACAGTTACTGTAGAATAAAAATCCTTGTGCAGCATTTTGTGAACATGCAGAAGTATCACATGCTGTAAAAATAATAGTATGTGCACAATAAAGTAAAGCAAGGCTCATCATTGATACAAAGGCACAGTTGGCGACTGTCTTTTTTTGGGATTTCAGGAAGTGCATAAATAAGGGGGCTATAAATGAATCAAATCCAAAAGCACTCTTACAACAATGTGTTTATGTTTTCCTTTTTCCCTAAATATGAATTAGCAAGCCATAAAAAGCAAAGAAAAACACCACTGATGCACATGCTTTCATCTTACACATTAAAGGACACGGGGGTGCAATAAAAACAAGTCTACTTCCTGTTGGGGCACTGAGAAGGTTATGAGGGTCTCTCCTCACATCTTCAGCCCACACCTTGTGATGTGTTGGACGTGCCGTGATATCTGCATGCAAATCATTCCAAAGCATTCTTTTGAATTAGTGTTTTCCTAATATCGGCAGGCTGAGTATACCAACATTGATCGTTATTTACTTGCCATTGTAAACTTTTATCTCATAAACGCACTGGAATTTAAAGTCGCGATAAAATGGACTCAGCAACAGATATTTTCTTCCGCAGTGTGACATACATTCAAGTGAAACAAATTACCAAAGGAGGAAAAAATGTACAGCAGGGACTTGATTCTATCCATCAGGTGTTGATTGAGGAGGTGTGGGGTTTAAGGGACCTAAATTATTAGTAAAGTCCAACATACATCTCCAGAGAGAAGTCCATTTCTTTGGAAGACTGATGATATTTTAATAAAAAAATGACAAGGTTAAAAAAAAGTAAAAAATTAGACATATGTAAGGATGAATCATCCACAATGATCAAAAATACGGAATGAAAATGGAATGAATTTTCATTTCATGCCAAGTTTACCGAACGATGAAAATTCTGGCATTGTTAACAAAACGTCATGTCATTTTGTGACTTTATTTTCTCAAACTCAATGATTAAAATTCTAAAAATTGCAATGAATGTTTTTTAATGTCCAAACGACTAAAACGGACCATAATCAAAAGTATCATAGAAATGTATTCCAAGTCTTCTGAAGACATACAAATCTTGCCCTAAAAATAGACAGGAAATTACCGGTAAGTTGATATCCACGGTAGCTCAATCTTTTGAGCCGGACATTTTTAGTGAATGAGTGCACAAAACTGAATTTGTTCATGAAACAGACTCCAGATCTACACTATAACTGAATAACATAAAAGCTTTTCTATGACCTCAGAAGACTTAGCACATATGCCCCACTTTTTTAACACTTATACAGTGCATTTGCTTCCTTTTTAAAGCTAAGAAATCTTAAAGTGTCAGCCCTCAGAATTTCACCATTTACAACCTACTGAAGAAAAAGTAATTCAGGTTTAGATCAACATGAAGGTGAGTAAATGACAGAATTTTTAGGTAGCTAAACCAATGCAGAACTACATAAGCAGTATATGTTACTTAAACAAAATACTTCCGGCCGGAAGAAGAGAGCCATGCCTTTTTTTGTTGGGTGAAAGGAGGTGCCTTTCCTCTGCTTGGCTCTTTCAGAGATAAGAGTAGGAGGAGGACACAGTGACTCCCTGCGCGAGCTGCATAAAAGACAGCTTACAGCTGAACCGCCTTTGGAGGAGGCGCAGGATGAAAGGACTGAGTCTGACCAGGCCAGGGGGTACAGACTCACAGAGGGAGAGCGAAAGAGTGAGAGAGAAGGGCTCCGCTGCACGTAATTAAACATTCTTCGCCGGTTTTAGGCACAAGGGCTGAGACAGATAAGAGACCCCCTCCTAACGTCCCACACATACACATACACTCCAAACACAAACACACTCCCACAAAACGCACACTATGCCCCAACCAGCCGCAGTCCACCTGACAAGTGACAGCCCAATCTGATTAAATGCCATAGGAGGAGGAGCCAGCCTGGCCTCCATGACAGGCCAAAAGTGATCACCATGGAGATACATAATTACAGCTGTCAACGCGTCCACCGTCCCGCTGGCATCACCCTGATTGCTCGCAGCAATAATGATAGACAAAGCTTTGCAAGCTCTCGCCCGCCTCAAAACACAATATAAGCATCCAGCTAACACACAACGCACACATGAGCGCACAACAGTGGCATTTTAATTAGTTTTTTTTAACCTACCTACTTTCTCTCTCTTTCCACACCACCTATACCCCCCTCCTTCACGTGGACAGGCCACAAGCACAAGTGTTATTACATGAAGCTCCCGCTGTAGCATTAATTGAAGAAAGATATGGTGGGACAGAGGCGGTAGGGGGTAGAGCGCGTCCATTATCACTTGTGCCTTCAACAGGTCTCACGTTTGAAAACTGCAAATTGCAAAAACTTGCAAGGGCAAAATGTTTGACATTACTTGATCTGCAACCATATGGTGAAAACCTCCCTAAGAAGAAGAGAAGAAAATAAATGAATAAATATAGGAGGGGGAGGAAGGGTGGGAGAAGATGAGGGACAAACAAATCCAGTAAATAATTATTTAAATGGTGTAATTAAGGTTTTTTTTTTTTTTTTTTTACTTCAGAGGGGGGAATGTCAAGTGCTCTCTTCTTTTGGCCTCTCCTTTGTGGATGTCCTTGCTTCCTATGCTATATGTGACAGTGACAATAAACATACTAAAGATGTTAAAACTACCTCCTGCGGGACGCTTAGGGGCGAGACAAGTTCACGCTGGGTGTACACTCTTCTTTTTTTTCTTGCTGAAGGTTGATTTGAGTTTGTTTCTTTAATTAAGTTGGACTCACATACATATTGGGGAATTAGTTCATCCATTTAATTATTTTCCAGTGCAATTAACAAAGCTCTGTCACCTTATGGTTGCTCTCTTTGGAAGTGAATGTGACCTCAGGTGACAGAACGCATCAAGGCGCCTTTGCCTGTGCCCTTTAAAAACACCAACATTTGCAGAAAACAAAAGTGTCACATTTCTTTTGTCTCTACTTTAAAAATGATTGTTCAGTTATATTTAGAACTGAAGTATACTGTAGTTTAACATTTTCTTAAAGATATTCATCCTCTCCGCGATGTCCTTTAAAAACGTTGCATGTATCAGAGGTCATGAAAAACATTGTTTCTTAAAAGATATTTTTCCTGGCAAACCTTTTACATTCTCTGAATCATCTGCTAAAAAAAAAAAATAATAATAAAGAACAAAATTTCATAGAGGTCCTTGCAGATGCTGTAAACTGTAAAGGGGACGGCGTATGGAAAATTTTAGAGAAGGATGTTATTGCAGCTGCTACAATGCTTGATGCTGAAATGTCTGCTATTAATTACAGATTTACTTACAGCTGCTTGATGGTTTAAAAGACAAGATAAGAAAGGAGCAGGAAGGGACACCAGTCACTTCAGGCCTTGTTATCACAAAACTAGACTTTGTATCATGCTGTTTTGTTTATGAAGAAGGGTATTTGTATTGTTGCATGAAAGGAAAAACAAAATTGTTTTCCTTCCTCTAATATAATTTAGTGGCTATAGTTGAAATTCTTACAATCCATAAAACTGTAGACGTCCTAATAGTTCACCTTGATCTCATTAGCATACATAGGTTCATAATGTTTACACATACATTTTTGTACATTTGATATATGGCGAAACATATACATATTGATAGCTTCTAAAATGGAAAAGTATTTATACTTTAGAAAAAAAAATAATCCTTTATATTCATTTTTATACTACCCCATTCTAAACCTAACCATTTCTCAACAATATAAAAAACATAATAGGCATATAAAATGTACAATTTTAGATACAATACACCATTACAATAATATTTCTGATTGATGAGTGTTCATTCATTTTCAAATTTAGGATTGGGTAATCCTTTAAAAAGTGTTGAATACGGCATCAGTAATCACACAGAACAGAATTAAACAATTATAAACCAAAACTAGGCAAATGTTGTGAATAATGTGATAGTATTGTAATTAGTAATTTTATTACTATCATTATTTAAAGGAACAGTTCACCCGAAAATGACAAATTCTGTCATCATTTACTCACCTTCAAATTGTTCCAAACCTGTAGGAAGAAAAAGAAGAAATTCTCAAGAAATTGTCAATTGTTTGGTTGCACATCATCTTACATAATCTTCTTTAGTGAAAAAAAATAAATAAATAAAAAATAAAAATAAAATAACAAAAATTTAAAAAATAAAAAAAATTCATACAGGTTTGAAGCAAGTGGAGGGTGAGTAAAGGATAGAATTTTAATTTTGGGGATAACTATTCATTCAAAAATTCAGTAAAATCAACCTATAAATTCTATGATTTCAATATTTCATAAACCTAAAATGATTTGTCTATATTTGCATGCCTATAAAAAGTTATTTTAGATGCTGTCAATGTATGTTTCGAAAACATACAAAAATGAATGTGTACAAATACGATTACTAATGATTACACATTGCAACTTATAATAACTTATTGTATTAACATCCATCAGATGAGCTCAGGTAGGGCCCTATGAAGTCACACACAAGAAATGCTGCAATACATGGTTACCAGTCTGTGTGTATTTGCGTGTTGCTGAGGGAGGTGGCAATGCCATTAACTAGCAGGTAGAACCCTCTGGCCCCTTGAGGCAGAGCTCCTGACAATCAGGGAACAGGGCCGGCACATTTGCAGGGATCCTGAGAGGAAGCAGAAAGCAAAGGAAACATTAACTGTTAAGTAAAACACAGGAAGCAGGGTTAACTGCCACTCCTCAGAGCTAAAGCCATTGGCGGGGTCTATTTTTTGCCCAATTATCCTTGGTTAACAGGATTAATTACCACTACCGCTTTTCTTTTAGCTCCTTCTCAGTCAGCGACTAATAAATCTACAAGTAGCTCTCACAGACTGGGAAGGCCATCATAATTAGCATAACAAGTCACAAAATCATTACAGGCCTAAATTGCTTACAGAGACAATCAACACAGGCCTACAGGATGTAGAATGGACGGTTTTTGGGGTGGGGGGGCTGTTTAATTGAATAAAAATGTTGTGTGGTGGTCCTAACAGCTAAACCACATGAGGAGGCGGGGCAAAGGGACTGATTGACACAGAGACTTCAGTCGTCAGCCACGCCTACTTCAGACATGAGTCTCCATTAGCAGCAGATGGAGAGTGTGTATGAGAAAGAGAGAAAACTGTGTTTGTATGTATGTGTGTGTGACCATTAGTTTCCCTGCCAAATTATTTGTCATTTTACTCAAATACAAATGCTAGACTGCAGTTGTCATCTGTTCTTTCATTTCCAATGAAGCTTAAAAGTAATTGTGACATGAACAAAAGCCTTCTTAAAAATGAAATATGATATTTGCATAAATATTACAGTTTTTATGGTACCAGTGATTCATTACCAGTTGGTTCATTCATCCACATTGTCCTAATACTTCGTTCATATGTGTTTCCACAGGATTTTGTGACATTAATTTGCATATTTATGACATCATTGCGTCAAGTTCAGACAAGTTTTGGCACTTCAGATGTTCTACTCTATGAACTGTCACATACTGTAACACAACTGAATGCCCAATAAAGCTGTTCACATCTACATATTTTCTGTTGTCATACATAAAACTGGTATAAATAGTGACTAATCATGACCCATTAATACTACATGGTAACCAGGAATCACTCTCACTATATTCCTTAAATCCTGATTTATAATCGCGACATCGTCTGATAAAATCAACATACATCTACAATAAAAAGTGACTATATGCGGTGGTTTTGGCTATATTACCGTTTTGTCTTATTCAGCGCACTGCCTGCGTCTGAATAACAAACTGAGCATTTTAACAGACAAATTATGTTCAACTTTAAAAGCCCAAACAGTCAGTAAGCGACAGGTGCTTGGAAATGCTGTTTTGTACTCATTTATTGACGAGTCTGCTGCGGTACGGCCAACTGAATGCGCTTTTTCTCTGCCACTCACTGCACAGAACAGACACCGAGAGAGGCGACACTACGCCAAGAGAGTTGTTGTGGAAACAAACAATGATTTTCTCAAATTTGTCAATAAAGCTCAAGAAGCAAAGTTCCAGATGTCAAAATAAGACTTTATTGACCACAGTAACAAAGCCGAGATGACAGCCGCTGCATCTAATTCTCTGTCTGTCCGCACATCGTTTTTTTATCTTTCTTTCCCACCATAATAGGTAGTTCCGGTTTTTAATTGGCTATGTCTGTCTGGTTTGCCACAATTTATTACCAGCCCACCTGGTCCATTTTTCAATGGTGGAATTTGGCCAGATCCGCCATTTTAAAAAAAAAAAAAAAAAAAAAAAACCTTTTATTTTACGGCCTCCTATTGGTTGGAAGTAGTCACATGAGACATATATCAAAGTTGTTTACTTGTACATGTAATATCCTGGAAATCACCCAAAGTTCATTGGGTTATTTAAGTTCAATGGTGCAATCTAATGGAAGACACCAGTACTGTCCACTGGATGGCCCCTTAAGACTCACAATCTGTATTAAGACATCCAGTATTGTAATAATCAGCATATTGATCAGTCTATTGATTACTTTTATAACCATACATAATATTTTAAGTAAGATTACTATATTGAGTAAATAACATAATATATAGTAAAATTACACAATAGAGTCAGACCTCACGCTCGCGGCCAGTACTGGCGACATATTCCAACTGAAAGAAAGCTAAGGTTTTTTTCAAAGAAGTCGCAAGGTTTGTCAGTATGTACCTTTTATGGAAAAAAAGCCGCTAAAAGGGTCTGAAAGTTGCTAAATATTGTGCTAAAGTCGCGCTCGTGTGTGTGAGACGCGGGAGCTGATGGCAGGGGGCGGGGGGTATTTGTGGCGGCCCGCCACAAATAAATCAACGTATGGGAAACAGGTACAGTATAACATTAATTTGTATTAATAGATTTTCCTTACAAACCAAGGTGAATTCCACTGTTTGACATTGAGATCACTGTCAAAAAGCAGTCCAATTGACTTGAATTCATAATATTGCTTTGAATTTTAGCTTAAAATCTGTACCAAAGTAATTTCTAAATGCAAATCAGTACCATCATGCTTCTTGGAAACTGTAAATCATCCCATCCTCCCATTCAGGCCTGCATGCGGTCTTAATATGGATGACTGGTTGGCAGCTCTGTTGCTACTGAATTCTGTAACTACTTCAAAGTGATCATTGGTCTCTTTGAGGCTTTTTCCATAAGTCTCTTTGTTTTACACAGAGTTTTAGAGACAACCTTTCCTAAGCAGTGTCTGGGTGGTTTGATTCACTTCCACTTAAATCAACAATGCCCACTGGGACTTTCAAACACTTTAGTGTTGGTTTGTAGTCTTTTATGCATCTGTTTTGGGTTTTCTCCATGATTTTTGAAATATGAGTTTGAAGGACAGTTATGAAAATGAAGCTTAACATCTCAATTCTCATTTTATTCCAAACAAATGTGGCTTATTTTTTGACACACAGGTAGACACAATCATGTTCCTGTTAGGGCAGTTGTACAAACCCAACAGCTCCTGCAACACAATAAATAATTTTATGAATAGTATAATTTCTTTTTTTTTTTTACAACATTTTCTACCATAATGTTATTAAAAGCATGTCTCTGTGTGCATTTAGAACTAAAATAAATCACAGAAAATTGCAGAATTAGCGGGATAATTTAATAAAAATAAAACAAATTGTTAGAAAATTTTATTTTTTTGCCTCAAAAATGTTTACTTTTTACAATGCCTATAATTAACTAAATTAATAAATCTTATGACCTTAAGGGATGAATGCAAAAACTATAAATGGCTGCTTGATTACATTTCCCCCAGATGATTAATTAAAACACTGAAAAATATTCAAGCTAATTTTATTCAAAAACATCTATTAGTTTAGAAAACTATTGTCCTTCACCATCAATTTATCTTTATTTCCTCTGGCAACACTAATTATTTGTGTTTATTAAAAAAGAGAATCCAAAGAATGCAGACAATGTTTGAAGAGTGAAGATAATAAATGGCAGAAAATACTTTTAACTTTTCAATATGTTGGGAGGGTTGCTTTTAATAGCACAGTGAACATAACGTCACACATGTACACCGTTACAGCTGTTTATTAGACAGCTTCCATCATCTTGTACAGACCAGTCCATGTTTGCCTATTAAACTTTATGGATCTATTAAGAGTCCAAATAAGCCATTCACATGGCCATTAATTTCCCTCATAATATTTTCATAGTATATAAAATATGTTGAAACCTCATGAGGCCAAATGAGATCCAAAATTAAATAAATAAAAGCTTTTGAAAGTAATCAGCATGTTTGTTTTAACAGCTGCATTAATTGCTGTGCCCAGTTTAGATTTCTTATTTTAAAATACTATAATATTCCCATTTCTCTACAATGTATGCATTTCACAAAGATTTAAACATATATATTTTACTTTACGCTCTGTAGTAGTTCAAAAGCTCCGTAACTCTTCAAATTCTGGAAGTTTTAAGGCTCATATTATGACAATGTTTTCTGAAATAACTACTTGCATCTGTGCTAAAACTCATGGTTCTTGCGTAGATACATTCACGCGAGTCTGTTCATAGTCGCAGAAAGCCGTGTCAGCCAGCGCTGGTATTCCTTTGGTGACAGACTGGCTGGTCTGTGGCCGAGCTGACTGCATGCGGCCTGTGCCAAATCTAACACTATTGAGTCTGGGAGAGGACGCGGCACAGCCAGCAGCTGCCAACCAGTTTAGCTCTAGCCTCCTCCATTCGCCTGCTTTCACTAACCTGTCCTGACAAGTAACCAGATTAGCGTAGTCTTCCATCAGTGCAGGGGAGCAGAAAGAACAGATGGATCTTCCTGTATCGCTCCCCCCTCGGCTCCAAGCTCACCACCGCAGTGCTTAGCTCGCACAATGGCTGGGGCCCGGCCCCGTCGCAATCGATGTGCTATGAGTTAATTGTTGCTAACAGCTTTGCATAATGCTGTTCAGGGAATACCGATCTCCATCTTCATATTCCCCTATCCTCCCGTCTTCTCCCCGCAAACCACGAGTGCCTCACAGACCGGGAAAATTGGCAGACATGTTTAGCCGAACGCCCACTTCCGAAGGAGATCAGAGACCTGGACGATTAGGAAATGCTAGAGAGTTTCAGATGATTGAATTAGAGCCATGTATATACATTGCTTGTGTTTACACAACGCCACAACAATGACACACATACAGCAAACGAGACACGGCAATGCCAAGGAAATAATTAAATGAATAATGTCAGAGGTGGAAAAATGGAGGAAAAGAGAGCAGACGGAGAAAACAAACGGCAATTTATAACACTTGTCATCTGCCGGGAAACACTGAGCTTGTCTTTTTACAGTTTCTCTGGTATGTATCACTAAGTTTGCTCAAGTGAGCAGATGGGTGCGCTAATTAGCTCAGTTCATACCGCAAGTTTGTTTATAAAGAGTGAATGGGAAGCAGACATTTTGACACATTTTATTAACATATCATACCTTAAAGCTCTGCCTCCTGATACCCAGAAGGCTTTTTAGTGTTTTCCATTTATGCATACACAAACACATACAGATGGCCCCCATCACCAAACACACACACATACATATACATATATATATATACATATATATACATATATATACATATATATATATATATATATATATATATATATATATATATATATATATATATATATGCACAGGCTGAACACAGGTCTAGCAGCTATAACCTTTAGGGAAGCTTCAAAATGAAACATATATGTGCATGGCTGCATGCTATTTAAATTCTTTCATTTAGCCAGCAATTTTATTCTAAGCGACTTTGAGTATACTCAAATGTTCCCTGGGAGTCAAAACCTTTGTGTTGCTAGCACTGTGCTCTACTAGTGACAGGTGGGACATACTCGTCACCTGACAATCCTTCCTCATTCTTTATGCGCACATGGAAGAGATGATGTCACCGGCAGAGAAGCGGAGAGGGAAGCATGGAGTGTGTCTCTCTGCAAGGCTGGGGGATTCCTGCACGCTGTCATATCTGTGTCACCCAGAATCCCCACTGCGTCTCTCTCACACACTCTTGCTCTGACCGGCCTGCTCTGACTAAACAGACGACATGTTTAGTACCATCTCACTCCTAGAGGTTTGCACACTAATTACAGTTATAAAAACCATTGGAACACGCATAGACTATGCTGTATTTTCAGATCTGATGTAATAAAACTAATTAAAATAATGTAGTGATATTAATTATAAAAAAAAACAAGTGTGTACATAAACCAAAAATGAAAAAAATATGGCAAAAGCACATACTGTGTGAAAGAATGATTGTAAAATAAATTGTTATGGACTGTAGCCCAGTGATGTTCGATGATATGGAAATAAATTTAAAACATTATTACATGGTTCTTTGGAAGACTTGATTCTGATTTGTCAGTCGTGACATTCTGAGGTGTCTTCTTCCTGTTATGCCATGGTAATATTGTTGAAGTGTTCGTCTTTTTGCAGAACGGTTGTTTTGTACACTGCATTGAATTTAAAATAAAAGATGTTAAAACGCTTCCTTATCAGATAGCCTTTTATGTCCTTATCATTATTTATGGTGAAAAGCTACATAATTACAAAATGGACATGTAAATGTCCATTTTGTCTGAACATTGTCTAGGCTAGGAACTGTTTTTCTTTGGCAAAGCTTTCCGTTTTTCCACATTGTGGCCCTGATCACCATGTCAGGGTTTATTTGGCGATAACAACTGGCTGCATGTACATTATCACTTACATATCCACTTCTAAAATTTACTTTTTGTGAAGTCTAATCAATGATTTATTCGCCTGGCACAATAATGTAATAACTTTGAATTATCCTAATTCTGAGGATGTTCTCGGCTATTTGATTACAATTTGACTAATTAATTGCATATATAATTAATTTGATTACAATGTAATTGATGCAATAGATATTTCTTTATAATGTTGTTCTTTAAAAAGTAATTTTATGTGAATTAAATTTGTGTTAATCATTATTAGGGGGCTTGCTGCCTCCACTACAAACTGCTGCATTTACTGGTCATGTAGATTGTGTTCCTCTTACAGCCATGACACTGTAGTGCTGACCAATCACAGAGTAGCATCATGATAATTGTGCTGAGAGAGGTGAAGTCAGGGTAGTAGGTATATATCAGCCTGTTTCATCATCCTCTGTATTGAATTACACCCATGTTTCTTTGTTTAAGGATGAGGAAAGATTGAGTTTACTTGAATTGATTACAGGCTACTAAACAGCAGGTGCATTAAAACCATTTCCAATTTCATATCATGAAAAATCTATTTTTGTTCTTGATCTTTTAATTCAAAGGGTTTATTGTAATATGAAAACACACTGCAACTTTCTGAACTCAAAAGGTACTCCCCTGTCCAAAGAGACCACTTAAACTAAGCTGAAAATTGGCTATCAGAAATGACCATGTCAATGATTCTGATTTACTGTTTAGCAATTTGTAGTAAAGTCATTCGAAGGAAGTGGTATAGTATCTTGTAAGCATTGGCACTTGTTTTACATGCACATAGTACGTTTACACAGAGGATTTGAAGTAAAAGGCCTGTTTGATTATAGACTATAGATTATTATGACTTCAGGAAAAAAATATTACATAATGTGATAAAACAAAAATTATATGCCTTGTTCCCTTTAAAGCATGAGTATTGATTATTTCCCAAAAATATAAGGGAAAAAAATTCTAAATGTGATGTGCTACACCTCTGCTAAACAAGATGCGACATGCTACGCCTCTGCCAAACATGATGTAACTACATGTAATGTCAATGTTGCTGAGGAGGAAAACCAAGGTTTTCCAACAACAGTTAAAAATTGTACTGCCACAAAATATTAATATTTGAAAATATACAGCTGAGATTTTTGTAAAAGCCAAAAAGCCAGGTTATTTGTCCTAATACAATCTAAATGTAGGGATTAGTGGGAAATGCCTTGTGTGATAAAAATGTTTTATTATCTATTAACTCTATGATTATGACTAATTATGAACAATCATATTAACAATCTCAATATTCTGTTTACATGAGATCAATAACAGTGCATTAATCACATTATAATGGTGAATGTCAATGTCAACTAATGGTTGCTTAAAATACTTTAGTTTCCTCAAAGTGTTAACAGTGGAAAATAAAATGTTCTGCAAGGTTTCAATATCAGCAACTCATGTCTGTTTTGCATCCGAACACGTCAATAAATATCAGACTGAATATTACTGAAAAGCCATCTGCTTTCCTAACACTTATTAATAACACTTAATAACTGCCACATTAGAGGAGACAAAACTTTGGATCATGTTTACACAAACATTGCTGGAGCTTAGATCGTGACTCCCCTCCCCCACCTGGGACAGTCTGACCACCTTTCTTTGTTTCTCACCCCCAAGTATTCACCCCTCATTAACTGTGTGAAGCCATCAGTGAGGACCATCAAAGTGTGGCCAATGGGAGCAGAGTCTGTACTTCAGGACAGGTTTCAACACACGGACTGGAGTATGTTTGCTTCTCAGGCTGCCAGTGGCTCTCACACGGATATTGATATCTATACCACCTCTGTACTGGATTACATCAACACCACCATTGACAGTGTTACAACAGAGAAACACCACGTACCCTACCACGTACCCTAATCAGAAGGCATGGATGAACAAGGAGGTGCGGCTCCTGCTGAAAGCCCGCAACACTGCTTTCAGATTAGATGACGCTCAGGCGTACAGCAAATCCAGGGCTAACCTGAAGAAGGGCATCAAGAAGGCCAAGCACTGCTACAAGCTAAAGGCAGAGGAACATTTTTCCAACTCTGACCCCCGACGCATGTGGCAGGGCATCCAGGTCATCGGTGACTACAAGCCATGCAAGTCCACTCCGACGGTCACAGACGTCTCCTTCCTTAATGAGCTAAATGACTCTTATGCTCGCTTTGACAATAACAACAAGGAGACGGCCACCAAGATCACACTCTCAGCAGACCATCAAATCCTCAAACTCACCTCCACAGATGTCAACACGGCATTGAGCCGGATCAATGCATGGAAGGCTGCTGGCCCTGACAGCATTCCTGGACATGTGCAGAGCAGCTTGCAGGGGTCTTCACAGACATCTTCAACCTGTTCCTCACCCAAGCAACTGTGCCAACATGCTTTAAGTCCACACCCATTGTGCCAGTGCCGAAACACTCCTCCCCGACGTGCCTGAATGACTACAGTCCCATAGCACTCACACCCGTTGTTATGAAGTGCTTTGAGCAACTGGTCCTGGCACACCTCAAGAACTGCCTCCCACCTACACTGGATCCACACCAATTTGCCTACCGAAGCAATAGGAGCACTGAAGATGCAGTATGCACAGTACTGCACTCGGTACTCACACACTTGGATAACAACAACACATATGTACGGATGTTGTTTGTTGACTTCAGCTCAGCATTCAACACCGTCATTCCCTCCAAGCTGATTACTAAACTTGGAGACTTGGGTGTTAACACCTCCCTCTGCAACTGGATTATGGACTTTCTGACCAACTGACCTCAGCATGTTAGGTCAGGCCACACCTGCTCCACTTCAGGACTTCAGGAAGAAGAAAGGAGGCACGCATGACCCCATCCACATCAACGGGATGGTTGTTGAACGTGTCTCCAGCTTCAAGTTCCTGAGAACCCACATCTCGGAGGACCTGACATGGACCACCAACACCTCCAGCCTAGTCAAGAAGGCTCACCAGCGCCTCTTCTTCCTTAGGACACTGAAGAAGAACCACTTGTCTCCAGCATCCTGACCAACTGTATCACAGTCTGGTATGGGAATTGCTCAATTGCTGACCGCAAGGCACTGCAGAGCGTGGTGAAAACCGCCCAACGCATTATAGGGACACCACTTCCTGCCATTGAGGACGTCCAGAGAAAACGCTGCCTACGTCGAGCTCGCGGCATTCTTAAGGACTCCTCTCACCCTGACCATAGACTGTTTAACTTACTGCCCTCTGGGAAGCGCTTCAGGAGCCTCCTAACAAAGACCACCAGACTCAGGAACAGCTTTTTTCCTACAGCTGTCTCCCTACTGAATTCTGCCCGATGATCCCCCCTCACACACCACTACATACTCTTCAACCCTCCCCATCACTAAATCTGTTTATAATATATATATATCTGTTAAACTTATTATTTGCACTACTGTCTGTACATTCAGAATACAGAATGGATCCATCTACACACAGTACTATGTACTGGAAATTTTTATTTTCTATGCACTTTCAATGTCCATCGCACTAGTGTTTATATATCTTAATGTATTGCTTATTCATATCCATTTTTAATTATGTTCATAGTTTTTGCTCATAGTGTACATTTACTGCATAATCCATCTGTATAGTATGCTCATAATCATCCATCTGTATATCATACTGATAGTATTTAAAAATTTGTAAATTATGTCCATAGTACTGCTTTATCTGTATATTTCTGTACATATGTAACATATTGTAGGCATTGTATATCCTGTACTTCTGCTTATTGCACTTCTGGTTAGATGCTAACTGCATTTTGTTGCCTTGTACTTTACACGTGCAATGACAATAAAGTTGAATCTCATCTAATATATCACAACATGCTCGCATTTTAAGCAAATGTTCGCTTTAGTGTAATTAACAGTTTGAGTTATTACAAAAATGTTTAAATGAAACCTAAAAGGCTGCACTGACCACTTCCCTTGCCTTTTTGTTTCTTTTCATTCCTTATTTCTAGTCTTTCTTTCACTCAGCAAGTCAGAGCTAGTCAGGAGAAGAAATTATCAAAATGGCCATCTCAAAATTAACAGCAAAGATTTATTGACTATCTCAGCTGCCCATGAACAGTTTGGAAGAAAATGAAATCACAGGGTTTGAAATTCGCAAGAATATGTCAAGGAACAATGACATGTACTTGTCAAATTGCAATGACACAGACTTGAATAAGGCAAACTGTGATCATTGCCATGGTTACAGGGCAGGGTGGGTGTAAGAGATATGCTTTGTGCACTATTGTAGTTTTTGGTTTTGAGAGCAACAACTGTGAAGGTTTTTAAAAATAGTAATTGAATGGATAATTAAAACGAGGACAAAAACTGTACAAATCTGAATATGAAACATTTTACCTCCCTTCTTAGTGATGCTGATGTGAAGCCTGAGTCTATGTTTTGATCTTGCCAAGCTGCCTTTATCTTTTTTTTTTTTTTTTTTTTCCCCATTACATTTAAAAAACAATTCCACACATTACATTTTACATGAACTGTTACAGGGCCCTTGGTTGAGTTCAAACTGTTGAAGATTATAAATGCAGTCATACATAAACATCTGTGGTGAGTCATGTCTTCATGTTTCAGCTGGTCATTTGCTTTGAGTGCAACAAGTTTAGCAAGTCTTCTTACAGCAGGGAAGGCTTCACATGATGTGATTACAGCTTGGACGATGGCAAAGATTAAAGATTTAGAGACACGTATCTGAACGTTAGTGGAGTTTAATGAGATATAGAAGTATAGAGAGTTGTTAGATGTTGTGTCGGATGTGATTAGTGTAGCGAATCATTTACAATGCTTGATTCTGCCATCAGAGCCTCCACAGCAAGACTTCACCAGCCTGAGATAACAAAAGAAAACTTTGTGTGCGTGATTAGTATTCTTTGAAAAACGTCTTCGCTGGCCTCATCCCCATAAAACTACCTTGTCATGCACTTTACTGTCGTAACACTAAAGGTGCAGTCACATTAACAAATATTCAAAGGCAAAAAATAATAAATAAGTGTAGGGGAATTTTTTGCACTCATGTGCAATCTAGCATCAGCGTTAGTTCTGGCAGGTCACGTGAGTCAAGCTTGCATCAGCTGACTCTCAGCTGATCACATCTACCAATAGGAATGCGACACCTATCACGGCACCCCTACATAAGCGCTATTCAGTATTATTCAGCAACTTGCTTGCTCAGAAGCAAAATACCCTCCGCCATCCCTAACTTCTCCTTTCGCCACAGTCAGGACTTGGCTTCTGACATTCCTGTTGAATCAGACTCCCTAATCTTGAGTAATGTGCTACACTAAATGTAATTAAGTACATTAATGATATTTGCTTGGTTCTGTTCTGTTAACCCTTGGGGGGTTATTATTGCTGCTCTCCCTGCTCATTCCTGACAGGCTACATGGATGGGCAGGGAGTTTTTGCCCAGAACAGAACCATACCGCCAAACCAAACTGTATGCCAAACCAAACTGTGTCTATCATTTGACGATAGTGGTCCTGACAGAAAATCCCAGTCATGTATATTCCTACTCAGGTCTGCATATTTTACACTTAGTCATGTATATTCCTACTAACAGGTCTGCATATTTTACACTTAAGCTGAAATAGACAATAATAGCTCCATGAATTTGAAAGATACAACTGAGATAATTAAAAATAAAAAAAGCTATATACAACCACCTCAAAGTGTCTCATATCACACCCCAAGAGAAATTTGAACTGTTATCCACCTAATTTTAGTAAGTTTCCTTTTTTCAGTGAATGTGTGTGAATTCTGATTCATTATGCACTACAAGTTATAAAAAAAAAAAAAAAAAAACCTAGAAAAATAAAGTGCAATAAACAGTAAAACTATTTGCACTACAATTCAGTGTGTGTATGATTACTATAAAAAAATTTAAATGATAAATACCTGTTTCCAATATCAGACAGCATTACAGAATGTTTTTAGTGCAGCTAAAATAACTAGAAGCAGATGCCGTGCACACTCCAGTTAAAGAAGGCTGTGTCTGCTCTTACATTAAAAGTTAGTTGGTTAGGACAAGATGAGCTTGCAAAATACGTAACAGCAATGTAAACGTATGCTAGACCCCTATACCCACTAGACTTAAACTGCCCTCACACAAACCAATCATATGACTTCGGAATACAGCAGCCGCTACAAGTGTCTCCATAAAGGTTCAGTTGGTTCAAAACGCAGCCAGAGCTCAAAAATCAAGACCGGATCAATCCTATTTTATCCAACGCTGACTATGTGTTCTGTATTGATTATAAAACACTGCCTCTTCCATATTAGACTCAAAGTAATCTAGCTCCTCAGTACTCTCAATCTCAGGATTTTAAATTCTAGACTATGAAAAGAAAGTGATTACGGAAAGCTTTAAATGTAAATCTTTGTCGCTACACTCACATAGACTGTTACTGCAGGATACCCATTGTGAGGTTCACTAGATCCTGTGCTAGATCCAGCCCCATATCCCATCTCATCTGTGCTGTGAAGCCATCCCTACTAGTGTAAACAAGTCAAAACATTTAAATATTTTACAAGTTTAAGACAATATTTTTGGAAACAATCAATAAAACTCTGAAAAAGAGAAAAGGGTTTTGAAAGGTTATTTTATATTCTTAGTTTCATGAAAGTGGTATCTTACAGTATTTCAGTGTTAGGGGGTAAACTAGCTAGCAGTAAATTGTTCCAGCAGAGTAACACTAGTTTAGCTGTTTTCAAAACAGTGTTTTTACAGTAGAAATCTACTTTATCTATGAAGTAGCAGTGCAGTGTGTCAAAATTAGTTTTATTACACAACCAAATACTCTACAGCAACAATCAATCACTCTCTTATGTCCTCGTTCTCCCTCGCTCATATTTAGCGCTAGCTAGCGCAACAATTCAATGTGGTTTTCCGTTCACATAACTGTCTTTGGAGCACTGTAGGCCTTTTTGAAACTATTATGCTGACTGCTAATACATATATCAATTAATTGACTTGTATTAATCATATTTAAATATTACTGCATCTACACTACCATTCAAAATTTGGGGTCAGCAACATGTTTTTAATGATTTTGAAAGATGACTCATGTCTGTTAATGCTGCATTCATTTACTTGATTAAAGAAAAAATAAATAAAAATAATCGTGAAATATTACTACAATTTAAAACTACCATTTTATTATATTTCTATTTTCAACATGCATTACTCCAGTCTTCCAGTGTCACATGATCCTTCAGAAATAAATTTTAATATGCTGATTTGGTGCTCAGGAAACAAGTATTATCAGTTGAAAACAGTGCTGCTCAATGTTTCTGCTGAAAGAGCAAGACATTTTTCAAGATGACTTATGGAAAAGCATTTTTTTAACAATGTAAAATGTCTTTACTGGCACTTTAATACATCCTTATCTTTAAAAAAAAAAAAAAAAAAACACACACACACACACACACACACACACACACACACATACTGGTTTCCATGTTTGATGGGGACCAACTTTATAATGATCACTTGTGGGGACCACCCTTTCTAAAGGGTTTACAGGTCTGAAAAAAATTAGGGACACTAACCATAGCTCTCTTAGCCTATACACGACTTCAGACACCTGAATTGATGAAGTAATGACTTGACCATGCTTAATGGGGACTTCTGAAAAATCGGATGAACATGACTTACAGGGACCAAATTTGCATATTATATGCATATCATTTGCATAATACACACACATTCCCATGATTTGTGGGGACCTTACGCACACACTAATAGACACGTATTCCCATGATTTGTGGGGACCTTGCATCAACAATTATTACTAATGACAAATAAAAAGCATTTATATGAAGTAAATCTTCAGACTGCATTTGTTCATTTGCTCTTAAAATGGGTTTAACCTACAACCAAGTAGAATTAAAATGTTTATTAGTAGTACAAAAGTTAAAATTGTGAAATTTAACAGATCAGTTTATGTGGAGATGTAGTGAGGTCTGCAAACGGTGCTAGTGATACAAAGCTTCACTCTTGCATAAAACACCTAAGCCCAGTTTCACAGACAAAGATTAGCTTAAACCAGGAGTAGGCCTTACTTGAATTAGGGTATTTAAACAGCTTCTATTAAAATGCCTTCGAAAAAAACAAAAACATTACTGTTGTGCATCTTGAGACAAAAAAAAAAAAATGGCACTGACATATTTTAAGATCCTTCAGTGCAAGTTATTTTCAGTTAGGACAACTCAAACATGCATTTTAGTCTGAGACCAGCCTTAAGCCTCGCCTGTGAAACCAGGAACTAGTGTTGTGCATGTAATCCATCTCCTCAACATGTAGAATTTTGGTTGGATTGACCGATTGATGGTTCCTACGTTTGATTGGAAATATCAGTGTGACTGAAGAGGACTGATGTTGCAGTGAACAAGTTCTTCATTCACATACAAAGGATTGTTTGGGAGTAGTGAATAATTGCCTGGATGTGTTCCAACCCATATCATACCCACAAGTCAAACATTTAAATCTTTCCACTTCAAATTATTCTTTCTATAATTGTAATTTTCTTTTAAATGGTGTTCAGCCCCAGCCAACCACCCAGCATCAGCTACTACTCATTCACCGGATACTTATCACTACAATAAACCTACTACTAATTGAACCTCAAGACATTAATTCAGATTACAATGACTGAATTCAACTTTTATTGAGTTAAACTTCACATAAGAACTGAAATGAAAACCTCAAAATAAAACCTGAAAAGTCCTGTTATACTAAAAGTAAAAAAATAAAAATCATATAAAAAAAAATATATATATATATATATATATATATATATATATATATATATATATATATATATATATATATATAAAACTTTTAACTAACTTTCACGCATGCTTCCTTTCACAGACATGAATCCCAACAAAAATTACAACTTTAGAACAACTTTTGTTAAACCAGTGCTTTTCAGCTTGTGGCCTTCATCACGGTCATCATAAAACATACCGCAAACAACATTTCAAATAGAGTGTCATGTTTGCAGTATGTTTTATGATGACCATGATGAAGGCCACAAGCTGAAAAGCACTGGTTTAACAATAAAGTTATTCAATTACTTTAAATGTCGCTGTGGATTTAACTTCTTTAAACAAAACCTGCAATGCCAGATAGTTGCATCTTCACAGTATTATCTGCACTGCAATTTCTTTTTGTAAGCTATAATGCGATTATAAACGTAAAATTTTACGGTCTTCCATTCGCGGTTCCTCAGAGCTTCTGGTTCAGCTTTCAAGCATTTCTCACAGTCACTCTTTGTTGGTACAGTGCCAGATATGATGAATGGCTTCAGGTGCCTTTCCACCGCCTGCACCTCTGCCTGCTGCCAAGGAGTTTTCTTCTGGGTAGTTTTACCTTAAAGGTGATCAGAAAAAAAAAAAGAAATGATTAAGAGTGTATGCTGGAATTCCAATTCGAAGTTCTGAATCCTATAATCAGTATTTAAGTCAGCATCTATAGTGCAAGTAAAATTATTTGTACTCTACGTATAAATAGAATTACATTGTCAATCAAACAGCAAATTTTACATTCAGTCACCTGCCCTGAAATGATCACTGGTGAAAAATAAAATAAATTAGGATTAATGTCTTTCCTGTAATTTATTTCTATGCATCAATCCACTCATTAATCCAGTCCAGGGGTTACTAGGGCTGCACAATTGATCGAATTTCTAATCGCGATTAAGATTATGGATGCCACGATTACATAATCGTTCAAAGCCGCGATTACAAAAATAAACAAGCAATTAAAAATGCCCACTTGCATTATTCTGTGTGCTAAAGAGGTGTTTGCAGCGCAGGGTTTAACAAACTCAAACACACTGGATAAAAGACATTTTGTCTAACTGATAGTCGTTGTCACTCTGTTAAGCATGATAGATACGTTAAATGCCAAACGTGTCAAAAGCGGAACAAAATAGCGGTACTCGTTTGAACTGCGCACCACACTGACCTTTTATCCGCTCGCCTCAAAAGAAAACAGCGCAGCGCGAGTTTAGAGCGTATGCGTTTATTACAGTAACCAGTCGCGATCACGCACTAAACAATGCTGTGAAATCCAGTAAGAAGCACTCGAGTTCAGCGCAGAGTTCTCCAGTACAAATCACCTCTCTTTAATTTAAACTAGTTTAAAGCCAAATAATTAATGGAGTAATGGAGTATAATTACATTATTTTGTTAATTCTATCAGTTGATGTGGATTTGTAATTGACAATGTCTTTAGGCTACTGCTACTGCAAACACCATAGAAACCATATAGTTAGGCTACTTTTTTACAGTGGTAATGAGGTGCTGTACTTTTGGTTATGTATAAAAGATATGGCTGTTACAGTTTTCACAATGGTACTGTCAAATGTACATCTGCATCCCATCTCAAGCTCCTGCTACTCTGAACTCAAGCTCCTGTTCTAATGTGTATTTCTAAGAGACAAAACTTAATATTACATGTTCAGTGCTACCAAATCAGGTGCTGGTGCCACTGCTCTCGAATGTTAGTCTGGAGACCTGATAATATAAATTGTACTGTAAAATGTTACTGTAATTTGAAATTTTGTCTGTTTAATTGTAAATGAAATGTATAGCTTTAGCAAACCATTTTTTCTTTTTTATTTTAGTTTTAGTATAACATTATTATGCCATGCATAATTTTACCTTTTTTGTTTAAAGAAGAAACCAAACCAATGTATAGTTGACATTTGAGGCTCAATGCTATAGAAAAGCAATAAAAGTTCAGGAAGAGTGTTTTCAGCCTTATATTTATTTATTTATTTATTTATATTTTATATAAAAATATGGCATGCAGCTTCAAACAAACAATGGCATAAATCTGTTCAAAATAATCATTATTAATAAAACAGTTACAATCTCAAGGGAATAATTGACAATTATGATTTTTGTCAATCATGCAGTCCTAGGGGTTACTGATGTTTCAATTATTAGAACAACTACAGTTACTACTAGTCCTACTTAAAGCACCTAGTAGATTCTAGAATCAACCAAGTAACCCTATAAACAACTACAGATGAGTTTCTGAGCATTATGATCTAGAAATTCATGTGTAGAGAAGAACCATTTAGGGATGCTGGCAGCAACAGTTCTGCAGCAAAGTGTTCAAATCATAAAAGTTTTGGTAGAAACATTTCAGAAAGGTAAACAGAAAAAAACAAAACACGCATTTAGTGATCTGGGGTCTCATTTATAAAACTCTCCATAGATTTCATCCTAAAAGTGTACGTACGCACAAAAGCTAGATTTTGCATCCGCACAAAAGTTTTCAGATTTATACAACCATGCATACGCTAGAACCTGCACAAAAATCCTTTTATAAATCCCAGTCAGCAGAAGATTGTGTGTACGTGCATCTCCACCCCGTCTCCTCCCAGAAATCACCATACATGGAGCTTACAATGCCTAGTTTTACTATGCATAACCTCATCTGCATATCATTTCCATGCATATTCCCATCCACGTGACACCATGTTTAACACCGTCAAAGGTACAAGACATTAAGGAAATATGAGATATGGACTGTAAATACTATTTGTGCCTTCATTAACATTAATTTTTATTGCTAAATATCATCCAGTATCTCCATTAATGAGAGTAAATGTGTATATCGAAATGAAAACGGTTTAAAATCCTTGCTTACTTCATTACGTTTCTCACTGCAGGCAAAAGAGTGCGTACGCACAGTCAATAGCATCCGTACAGTGCGCACATATTTACGCCAAGTTTGTTTTTTATAAGTCCAGATATGTGCGTGGAAAACAGCATACGCACACTGCTATGCCCATTTTGTGTGTACGCAACGTTTATACAGGTGCATCTCAATAAATTAGAATGTCGTGGAAAAGTTCATTTATTTCAGTAATTCAACTCAAATTGTGAAACTTGTGTATTAAATAAATTCAATGCACACACAGACTGAAGTAGTTTAAGTCTTTGGTTCTTTTAATTATGATTTTGGCTCACATTTAACAAAAACCCACCAATTCACAATCTCAACAAATTAGAATACTTCATAAGACCAATAAAAAACATTTTTAGTGAATTGCTGGCCTTCTGGAAAGTATGTTCATTTAATGTATATGTACTCAATACTTGGTAGGGGCTCCTTTTGCTTTAATTACTGCCTCAATTCGGCGTGGAAACTTAACACTGGACTTCAAGCAACTTGGGCTATGAGCTTCTCCACCCTTCCTCCAGACTCTAGGACCTTGGTTTCCAAATGAAATACAAAACTTGCTCTCATATGAAAAGAGGACTTTGGACCACTGGGCAACAGTCCAGTTCTTCTTCTCCTTAGCCCAGGTAAGACGCCTCTGACGTTGTCTGTGGTTCAGGAGTGGCTTAACAAGAGGAATACGACAACTGTAGCCAAATTCCTTGACACATCTGTGTGTGGTGGCTCTTGATGCCTTGACCCCAGCCTCAGTCCATTCCTTGTGAAGTTCACCCAAATTCTTGAATCGATTTTGCTTGACAATCCTCATAAGGCTGCGGTTCTTTCGGTTGGTTGTGTATCTTTTTCTTCCACACTTTTTCCTTCCACTCAACTTTCTGTTAACATGCTTGGATACAGCACTCTGTGAACAGCCAGCTTCTTTGGCAATGAATGTTTGTGGCTTAGCCTCCTTGTGAAGGGTGTCAATGATTGTCTTCTGGACAACTGTCAGATCAGCAGTCTTCCCCATGATTGTGTAGCCTAGTGAACCAAACTGAGAGACCATTTTGAAGACTCAGGAAACCTTTGCAGGTGTTTTGAGTTGATTAGCTGATTGGCATGTCACCATATTCTAATTTGTTGATATAGTGAATTGGTGGGTTTTTGTTAAATGTGAGCCAAAATCATCACAATTAAAAGTACCAAAGACTAAAACTACTTCAGTCTGTGTGCACTGAATTTATTTAATACACAAGTTTCACAATTTGAGTTGAATTACTGAAATAAATGAACTTTTCCACGACATTCTAATTTATTGAGATGCACCTGTACATGAGACCCCTGGTCTGAGGTCTGAATGTTAAAAAGTGTTCTACTGCTTTATTTCAAGCGTCTAATTTAGCTTTAGAGGTCTCATATAATAAGCTTACCTGTGTCCAAGGTCAAAAAACACTTTAGTTTTCTCAATGCATATAGCATCAGCGTGAGAAACTATTCATTCAAGGATTCGATTTCTCTAAACCCTCCTTTCTGAGTCTCGACTCTGCTCTGATTGGTCAGATGTCCCAGTCTGTTGTCGGCTCTACCGTTGTTTGAGAATAGGTCAAACTACACATTGTTCGCAAACAGCCAATGAAAACCAGAGGCTGGGCTTTTGTTACAAACCTACACAGGTTCATGCAGGAAGTAAGTCTGGAATTACTGAGGACTTGTTTCTTTCGTTTGGGAGATAGTAATTTAATTTGTCCTGCACTTTGATCTTTTTACATTAACAAACAGCTAAATTACACACTACATGAAAGGCCATACCTGAGAAAGCATAAAAGGGGCACTTTAATAACTAGATGAATGATTTCGCTCAGAAATTGGTGACTAAATACATATGATATAACCAGGGGTCTGTAGTAAATTTTTTGAATTGTGGGGGGAGAGAGAAGAAACAAAAATAAAATACTGAAATCTACAAATTGATAGTGATATAATCAGCCAATATAGCCAGCAAAATCAGCAACTTCAATAATATTTTTCAGCTGATTATAGGAAAAAAAAGAAAAGAAAAAAAAAAAAACCTCTCCTACCCAGTCTAACGAAATGGTGTTGATTTTCGTGCCAGAGACGGTGCATTTATGCATTTGAGAAGGACCTACAAACCTCTCTAGAGACAATATGCAATGCAAGCAGCAGAGCACATTAAACGTGTGTGTAAAACATTACATGTGTCATCTTATTTTTATTTATTCACAGCTGACAGAGGAGGGTAACTGGTGGCTTTGAAATGAAAGAGGCACGAATTTATAATTTTTCAGGGATAAAATAACAAACAGATATAAGCTTATCAGTGATTAAAAGGAGTATTTTTTTTTATACCCATGTGGCTGCTACTGCAACATTTAGACAATTCTAGTTTAATTTGTTTAATTCTACAGAAAGCAACAGACATACAAAAGAGAAATGTGTAAAGAGTTCACCTTTGCAAGGCGGCCTCATAGCACTGGCTCCTGAAGGCATCTGCTCATCAGATGATGGTTTGCTTCTCTCGTGTGGTGGTGACATATTCCTCTCAGTGGGAGGAAGTGCCACCTCGGCTGAAGGTTCTATGGGAAATAATCAAAGTTCAACACTTTCAGAAAGATCAATAATTAAAAAAAGAACAAAAAGAAAAAGAAAAAAATAAGTAAATGTACTATAAAATGCTAACAATGCACAAGTGATGTGTGTTTTTGGCACACTAATGATTTTAAATAATTAGTACATACACAGTAAGTGCAATTAACCCTAAAGTGTGCAGTTGTTTATCATCATTGAAAGTATAATTTAACTACATCTACATCGTATGTCTTTGCAATAAACATTTCATAAAAAATAAGCTCAACTCTCTAAACAGAGTACTTAGTTTTATTTCAGTCATAATGGAATCATCTGACAATTCGTTTTGTGCCTCAACCCATCCAACATGAGAAGAGAGTGGATCAGCTAGCATTACACATCACATTTAAGTTTCTCTTATGAAACCACAATTTTATAGTATAGACCCTTTTAGGGCCGACGTCACAATTACGTCACAGCGCTAGCTGGAGGCAAAACAAAGGAAAAACCAATTCAAACCAGCCAATTCAAAACCAGTGCAGTTTCGGCTACATAAGGAGCTTAAAATATCATCTTGTAGTGATGTTGGGTGCCAGAATCAACGTAATACAGCCTCAAATTAGAAATTTTAAATCGCATACCTGCTGCCACTGCCAGACAAAAAACCGACGACAGCTGTGGTTAAACGCGATAAAACGAGCAGATAGAAACGATCGTCAAAAATGCTCGCATTTGCAGCGCACACTTCTTATCAGAAAAGGTTCAATAAAGTATTGTCTTTTGTTGTTATGGGTGCGTGTAAAGATTTCTTGCATCTCACGACTATGTCGTGTATGAAATGTCTGTGTGCATGTGTGTAAAACAACAAACTGACGATTTAGATGTTTAATCATTTGTAATTGTATATACATTGTTGTGATTAATTGTGGCTGGAATAATAATATAGCTGTAAAAATAGTTGCCTGCTGAAACTGAAATGTATATACATCTTCATGATGACTAGATAGAGTTTGTCTTTACTATAAATGTTAGATGTGAGTCAATCAACCAAGGTAATCCTGTCAGATCGTCCAAGCTTTGAGTGAGCCTGTACGGGTCGGACGATCTGCTTCCGTCCGTTAAAGTTAATTTTTTTCAAATAACATTCACAGTCCTGGACAGTGAGCGGCCTAACATAGTCAGATAAACTCGGATTTTGACAAGTCATTGTTTAAAAACAAACTAACAAAACTTGACAACTACCGCCTAGTAAAGCGGTCAGGGGAATCTTTCTGCCTCCAGCTAAGCTCCACCCACAGAAAAACGTCACAATGTTTACTAACAGAAAAGGGGTCTATTAAGTTCCTCAAAAAAAATGTTTACTGTAAAACACGTTGAAGAATAGCTTGGAGGCATTTGATTCATTACGCAAGTAGTTTTGACCAAAAAAAATAAAAATAAATAAAAAGCTTGTTCAGCGCACTGAAGCATCTTCTTCAATGTTGGAACAATGTTTTTGCACGAGTCACTTGACTGAAAACTTAACTGCAAAATGTAATCGTGTATTTTGACAGTAATACAAACCGTCAACAGTAGATGAACAGTGTCCCTCTTGCATGATCCCGTCTTCCTCATCACCATCAATAACTTTCTCTTCCTCATCACAGTCAATAACTTTTTCTGTGGAAGTTCAAAGTACAGCTTTACAGTGGTATATAATGGCTCGTAAACACATGGTATGTGAATAGAGTTTTTTTTTTTTTTTTTTTTTTTTAAATCTAATAAAATAACACACCATCAGGATCTATCCCAATTTCATCCAAGTTCTTGCCATGGAACTCAGCTAATCTTCCTTGCTCAAGAGCCATTAAAACTTTGCTGATCTTGGCAAGTTGCAGGGTCTTCTCAGGGAGTCGATAGAACTCACGATGGATTCTTATGTCGTGCCCAAGAAAGTTTGCCAGCTGGTCCATCTCGGTGTCTGTCATGTTCAGCACTGTTGAAAGGGTTGCGGCATGCTTTCGCAGCCTGGTAGATGTCAGTGCCTTGGGACACTTTGCACCACACACCTTTGCAAAGCCACGGAGGCAGTCTGACCCTCGGAAATGTGTCATGGCTTCTGGTCTAGCAAACATATAGGCATTGTCTTTTAAAACCCCACAAGCCTCTCTCTGCTTAACAAGGAGTTCTAAGGAACCCAGCATTTTTGGAGTCAGAAGAATTGGAACTGGCCGACCACGCTTTCCCCTGGTGATAATCCTTGTGAAGTGTCTGCAGAGTTTTTTCTCCACTTCGGAGAGAGCCCAGTCCACATCCTCATGTGGATCAGAAGTGTCTCTTGATAAAAACGCAGACAAAGGCATGCTCGCCACCTCTCCTTCTCTCCGCCGGTTAAAGAGAATCATCTGGGCTAGACACACCTTGGCCAGCTCCATCCAGGCTTTAGTAGAGGGACTTTCAGAGAGCAGGTTGAACCACTCGTCTTGCACTTGACTGAGAAAAGCATGCAATTTTTGTACATCTTCAGTAAAGGGCATAAGAGTGGGCACATTCCACTTTGCTTCCCTGATATTCCTCAACGCTGTAGCCGAGATCATCTCGTTCCACTTATTCGCATGGACTTCTTGAAACTCACTGGCGTTCTTCACAAGCTGTTTGTCGTTGGAGATTAAGCCCTGAGCTTTTAAGAGTTTGCTTACTTTAACCAGGGAATTCCCAAGCTTATTTGCAAGTGATGGAATCGTGAATTTGTCGGTTTCACTGTCATACCCACATGTATACTTGACAGCTTTGACAGTATCCATGTACTTACTTGGATTTACACAATCTTCCAGTGTTTTTAAGGAGGTGACTCTCCTGGCATTGTGAATCAATCTTCCCAATTCTCGCATCTTCTCCCGCACACATTGTTTATTCTTATCTGACAGCCCACCTTTGTTCAACAAGTGCTGCCCAATTTCAGTAATTACTCTGTCATTTTTTATTATATCTGTGATTGGGTCAGGATTCATGGCACTGATTACTCCCCACAGTTGTTTGGTCATGTTTGAAGGCACAGGCCCGGTGTAGGTACACATGGACTGAACACGGTTTTTTCCTGGTTTGGGGGCAACTGATTGCAGTCGAAGCCTACAAGCACGCACATGTCTCCACAGGACCTTTCTTGTAAACAGTCCTTGACAGTATGCACAATGCATGAAATCTTCTCCCTGCACTTTTTTACGTGGCCGTTTAAATGGCACTAGTTCCCCCTTTCCTGACTCCATAACAGCAGCATTGTGAGCATAGTTTCCTCTGTTGCGAATATAATCAAGCTGTTTTTTTCTCTCCTTTGAGCCCTTTGGAAAGCTTAGAGCTCTAGCCACATCAGACTTATTTTCATGTGAACTTTCTAGATGCCTTGCCATCTTAGCATAAGGTTTAGTGCAATACAAGCAGTAATGTCTCTTGTTGTACACTCTAGCACCATCTCTTTTTTGGTATGCACTAACAACTACGCCGTCTGTTGTGTTTTGACTTGAACTGGGTTCTTCTCCTGTTCCAGATGCTTCGGACGCAAGGCTGTGAATTTTGTCTGACGTTGTTGTGTCACAGACAGGGGAAATCACTGTGCCAGATTCATCAACATCCAGTTCATCAAGAAGCTGACGTTTTGTCTGGTTTAGTGTAAGGCTAACATCACCGTCACTTTCGGAAGTGGTATCTGGAACGTAATTATCTGAACTCTCTGGTGTAGAATCAAAGAGCTCATCAGAATCGTCAAGATTTATGTCTTTCATCTAAAAGAAAAAAAAAAGAAATAGGTAGAACTGCTGCAATTAATTGATAAACAGATTAACAGAGATACAATAAATTGGCAACTATTGTCAAAATCAAATGAACTTTTTTTCCCCCTCAATTTTACAAGTTACATGTGATGATTTGCTGCTTCTTACTGTGTTATAATAAGGTTCTCAGTGAAAAAGTTTTGGGCAGTTGATCTGACACCAAAAAACAGCTCTGATTACATAATTTTGGTCTTAAAGTAAAATAAAATTAAATTATTCGCTGATATTTTTCAGTCGAAATATCACATGAATATATTAATATTACATAAATTATTTTACACCATTGACTGAGTTATCGATGATGAGAATAAATTTACAGGTGCATTTCAAATTAGAATGTCATGGAAAAGTTCATTTATTTCAGTAATTCAACTCAAACTGTGAAACTCGTGTATTAAATAAATTCAGTGCACACAGACTGAAGTAGTTTAAGTCTTTGGTTCTTTTAATTGTGATGATTTTGGCTCACATTTAACAAAAACCCACCAATTCTCTATCTCAACAAATTAGAATATGGTGACATGCCAATCAGCTAATCAACTCAAAACACCTGCAAAGGTTTCCTGAGCCTTCAAAATGGTCTCTCAGTTTGGTTCACTAGGCTACACAATCATGGGGAAGACTGCTGATCTGACAGTTGTCCAGAAGACAATCATTGACACCCTTCACAAGGAGGCTAAGCCACAAACATTCATTGCCAAAGAAGCTGGCTGTTCACAGAGTGCTGTATCCAAGCATGTTAACAGAAAGTTGAATGGAAGGAAAAAGTGTGGAAGAAAAAGATGCACAAACAACCGAGAGAACCGCAGCCTTATGAGGATTGTCAAGCAAAATCGATTCAAGAATTTGGGTGAACTTCACAAGGAATGGACTGAGGCTGGGGTCAAGGCATCAAGAGCCACCACACAGACGTGTCAAGGAATTTGGCTACAGTTGTCGTATTCCTCGTTAAGCCACTCCTGAACCACAGACAACGTCAGAGGCGTCTTACCTGGGCTAAGGAGAAGAAGAACTGGACTGTTGCCCAATGGTCCAATGTCCTCTTTTCAGATGAGAGCAAGTTTTGTATTTCATTTGGAAACCAAGGTCCTAGAGTCTGGAGGAAGGGTGGAGAAGCTCATAGCCCAAGTTGCTTGAAGTCCAGTGTTAAGTTTGAACAGTCTGTGATGATTTGGGGTGCAATGTCATCTGCTGGTGTTGGTCCACTGTGTTTTTTGAAAACTAAAGTCACTGCACCCATTTACCAAGAAATTTTGGAGTACTTCATGCTTCCTTATGCTGACCAGCTTTTTAAAGATGCTGATTTCATTTTCCAGCAGGATTTGGCACCTGCCCACACTGCCAAAAGCACCAAAAGTTGGTTAAATGACCATGGTGTTGGTGTGCTTGACTGGCCAGCAAACTCACCAGACCTGAACCCCATAGAGAATCTATGGGGTATTGTCAAGAGGAAAATGAGAAACAAGAGACCAAAAAAAATGCAGATGAGCTGAAGGCCACTGTCAAAGAAACCAGGGCTTCCATACCACCTCAGCAGTGCCACAAACTGATCACCTCCATGCCACGCCGAATTGAGGCAGTAATTAAAACAAAAGGAGCCCCTACCAAGTATTGAGTACATATACAGTAAATGAATATACTTTCCAGAAGGCCAACAATTCACTAAAAATCTTTTTTTTTTTTTGGTCTTATGAAGTATTCTAATTTGTCGAGATAGTGAATTGGTGGGTTTTTGTTAAATGTGAGCCAAAATCATCACAATTAAAAGAACCAAAGACTTAAACTACTTCAGTCTGTGTGCACTGAATTTATTTAATACACAAGTTTCACAATTTGAGTTGAATTACTGAAATAAATGAACTTTTCCACGACATTCTAATTTATTGAGATGCACCTGTAGATGGCAGCTCCAAGCAAAGTCTCTGATCAATAATAAAAAAAAATTCAAAACCTTACTATGATACTTTTAGTCCGTCTAAGTCTTGGCACAAAAATCTCATTTTCATTTTGGCACCATGTCACAATCTGTAAACGAAAAGGATAAACAATATTTGATATTACTATAGTTGAAATTTGAAAATGAAAAAGCTGACCAGAGCTCAGAGAGAGAGAGAAAAAATTTTTAAATATTCCTTTCCAGCATCCTCTGTCTGCGCTCACACACACATCTTGAACAAAACAGGCCTCATGAGGACCTTTCACACACAACGTTATTGTTCCTTATGGGGACCAGATTCATCTAATTTCACACACAATCTGAACTCCAACACTGAGCGACCGAAAGTGTGTTGTGGGGACGTCGGGAGTGTAAATTTTAAAGCAACAAATAACCAAGAAAAAAACACTTGTGATGGACAAAACTGGCCCTAAATATTCCACTACCACTAAACTACTGGACACGTGTCGTTAAACTGTTGAGTGAACTTATTTACACCAGATATGCACCAAAATATGCTCGAAACATGACAAAAACAGATGTTAGACTTAAATCTTCAGTGTTTAACGTGAACGTACCTGTTGAGGAGACTTGGCTTGACCAGAAGCATCATCCATCTGAGTCTGTGACTGGAGAGAAGCATCAGAGTCACCTGCTTCTCTGCTATTAGCAGCAATGCTGCTCTTCTGTAAGAGACAACATCAATAATCAGAAGATTTCACAACACGGAAACACACCTCATGACTTCAGAGAGGCAATCAACCTCATCTTAAACATTTATTACTGTCCAGCATCCTCTGTCTGCGCTCACACACACACACATCTTGAACAAAACAGGCCTCATGAGGACCTTTCACACACAACGTTATTGTTCCTTATGGGGACCAGATTCATCTAATTTCACACACAATCTGAACTCCAACACTGAGCGACCGAAAGTGTGTTGTGGGGACGTCGGGAGTGTAAATTTTAAAGCAACAAATAACCAAGAAAAAAACACTTGTGATGGACAAAACTGGCCCTAAATATTCCACTACCACTAAACTACTGGACACGTGTCGTTAAACTGTTGAGTGAACTTATTTACACCAGATATGGACCAAAATATGCTCGAAACATGACAAAAACAGATGTTAGACTTAAATCTTCAGTGTTTAACGTGAACGTACCTGTTGAGGAGACTTGGCTTGACCAGAAGCATCATCCATCTGAGTCTGTGACTGGAGAGAAGCATCAGATTCACCTGCTTCTCTGCTATTAGCAGCAATGCTGCTCTTCTGTAAGAGACAACATCAATAATCAGAAGATTTCACAACACGGAAACACACCTCATGACTTCAGAGAGGCAATCAACCTCATCTTAAACATTTATTACTGTCCAGCATCCTCTGTCTTCACTCACACACACATCTTGAACAAAACAGGCCTCATGAGGACCTTTCACACACAACGTTATTGTTCCTTATGGGGACCAGATTCATCTAATTTCACACACAATCTGAACTCCAACACTGAGCGACCGAAAGTGTGTTGTGGGGACGTCGGGAGTGTAAATTTTAAAGCAACAAATAACCAAGAAAAAAACACTTGTGATGGACAAAACTGGCCTTAAATATTCCACTACCACTAAACTACTGGACACGTGTCGTTAAACTGTTGAGTGAACTTATTTACACCAGATATGCACCAAAATATGCTCGAAACATGACAAAAACAGATGTTAGACTTAAATCTTCAGTGTTTAACGTGAACGTACCTGTTGAGGAGACTTGGCTTGACCAGAAGCATCATCCATCTGAGACTGTGACTGGAGAGAAGCATCAGATTCACCTGCTTCTCTGCTATTAGCAGCAATGCTGCTCTTCTGTAAGAGACAACATCAATAATCAGAAGATTTCACAACACGGAAACACACCTCATGACTTCAGAGAGGCAATCAACCTCATCTTAAACATTTATTACTGTCCAGCATCCTCTGTCTTCACTCACACACACATCTTGAACAAAACAGGCCTCATGAGGACCTTTCACACACAACGTTATTGTTCCTTATGGGGACCAGATTCATCTAATTTCACACACAATCTGAACTCCAACACTGAGCGACCGAAAGTGTGTTGTGGGGACGTCGGGAGTGTAAATTTTAAAGCAACAAATAACCAAGAAAAAAACACTTGTGATGGACAAAACTGGCCTTAAATATTCCACTACCACTAAACTACTGGACACGTGTCGTTAAACTGTTGAGTGAACTTATTTACACCAGATATGCACCAAAATATGCTCGAAACATGACAAAAACAGATGTTAGACTTAAATCTTCAGTGTTTAACGTGAACGTACCTGTTGAGGAGACTTGGCTTGACCAGAAGCATCATCCATCTGAGACTGTGACTGGAGAGAAGCATCAGAGTCACCTGCTTCTCTGCTATAAGCAGCAATGCTGCTCTTCTGTAAGAGACAACATCAATAATCAGAAGATTTCACAACACGGAAACACACCTCATGACTTCAGAGAGGCAATCAACCTCATCTTAAACATTTATTACTGTCCAGCATCCTCTGTCTGCGCTCACACACACATCTTGAACAAAACAGGCCTCATCAGGACCTTTCACACACAACGTTATTGTTCCTTATGGGGACCAGATTCATCTAATTTCACACACAATCTGAACTCCAACACTGAGCGACCGAAAGTGTGTTGTGGGGACGTCGGGAGTGTAAATTTTAAAGCAACAAATAACCAAGAAAAAAACACTTGTGATGGACAAAACTGGCCTTAAATATTCCACTACCACTAAACTACTGGACACGTGTCGTTAAACTGTTGAGTGAACTTATTTACACCAGATATGCACCAAAATATGCTCGAAACATGACAAAAACAGATGTTAGACTTAAATCTTCAGTGTTTAACGTGAACGTACCTGTTGAGGAGACTTGGCTTGACCAGAAGCATCATCCATCTGAGACTGTGACTGGAGAGAAGCATCAGAGTCACCTGCTTCTCTGCTATTAGCAGCAATGCTGCTCTTCTGTAAGAGACAACATCAATAATCAGAAGATTTCACAACACGGAAACACACCTCATGACTTCAGAGAGACAATCAACCTCATCTTAAACATTTATTACTGTCCAGCATCCTCTGTCTTCACTCACACACACATCTTGAACAAAACAGGCCTCATGAGGACCTTTCACACACAACGTTATTGTTCCTTATGGGGACCAGATTCATCTAATTTCACACACAATCTGAACTCCAACACTGAGCGACCGAAAGTGTGTTGTGGGGACGTCGGGAGTGTAAATTTTAAAGCAACAAATAACCAAGAAAAAAACACTTGTGATGGACAAAACTGGCCTTAAATATTCCACTACCACTAAACTACTGGACACGTGTCGTTAAACTGTTGAGTGAACTTATTTACACCAGATATGCACCAAAATATGCTCGAAACATGACAAAAACAGATGTTAGACTTAAATCTTCAGTGTTTAACGTGAACGTACCTGTTGAGGAGACTTGGCTTGACCAGAAGCATCATCCATCTGAGTCTGTGACTGGAGAGAAGCATCAGAGTCACCTGCTTCTCTGCTATTAGCAGCAATGCTGCTCTTCTGTAAGAGACAACATCAATAATCAGAAGATTTCACAACACGGAAACACACCTCATGACTTCAGAGAGGCAATCAACCTCATCTTAAACATTTATTACTGTCCAGCATCCTCTGTCTTCACTCACACACACATCTTGAACAAAACAGGCCTCATGAGGACCTTTCACACACAACGTTATTGTTCCTTATGGGGACCAGATTCATCTAATTTCACACACAATCTGAACTCCAACACTGAGCGACCGAAAGTGTGTTGTGGGGACGTCGGGAGTGTAAATTTTAAAGCAACAAATAACCAAGAAAAAAACACTTGTGATGGACAAAACTGGCCCTAAATATTCCACTACCACTAAACTACTGGACACGTGTCGTTAAACTGTTGAGTGAACTTATTTACACCAGATATGGACCAAAATATGCTCGAAACATGACAAAAACAGATGTTAGACTTAAATCTTCAGTGTTTAACGTGAACGTACCTGTTGAGGAGACTTGGCTTGACCAGAAGCATCATCCATCTGAGTCTGTGACTGGAGAGAAGCATCAGATTCACCTGCTTCTCTGCTATTAGCAGCAATGCTGCTCTTCTGTAAGAGACAACATCAATAATCAGAAGATTTCACAACACGGAAACACACCTCATGACTTCAGAGAGGCAATCAACCTCATCTTAAACATTTATTACTGTCCAGCATCCTCTGTCTTCACTCACACACACATCTTGAACAAAACAGGCCTCATGAGGACCTTTCACACACAACGTTATTGTTCCTTATGGGGACCAGATTCATCTAATTTCACACACAATCTGAACTCCAACACTGAGCGACCGAAAGTGTGTTGTGGGGACGTCGGGAGTGTAAATTTTAAAGCAACAAATAACCAAGAAAAAAACACTTGTGATGAACAAAACTGGCCTTAAATATTCCACTACCACTAAACTACTGGACACGTGTCGTTAAACTGTTGAGTGAACTTATTTACACCAGATATGCACCAAAATATGCTCGAAACATGACAAAAACAGATGTTAGACTTAAATCTTCAGTGTTTAACGTGAACGTACCTGTTGAGGAGACTTGGCTTGACCAGAAGCATCATCCATCTGAGACTGTGACTGGAGAGAAGCATCAGAGTCACCTGCTTCTCTGCTATTAGCAGCAATGCTGCTCTTCTGTAAGAGACAACATCAATAATCAGAAGATTTCACAACACGGAAACACACCTCATGACTTCAGAGAGACAATCAACCTCATCTTAAACATTTATTACTGTCCAGCATCCTCTGTCTTCACTCACACACACATCTTGAACAAAACAGGCCTCATGAGGACCTTTCACACACAACGTTATTGTTCCTTATGGGGACCAGATTCATCTAATTTCACACACAATCTGAACTCCAACACTGAGCGACCGAAAGTGTGTTGTGGGGACGTCGGGAGTGTAAATTTTAAAGCAACAAATAACCAAGAAAAAAACACTTGTGATGGACAAAACTGGCCTTAAATATTCCACTACCACTAAACTACTGGACACGTGTCGTTAAACTGTTGAGTGAACTTATTTACACCAGATATGCACCAAAATATGCTCGAAACATGACAAAAACAGATGTTAGACTTAAATCTTCAGTGTTTAACGTGAACGTACCTGTTGAGGAGACTTGGCTTGACCAGAAGCATCATCCATCTGAGACTGTGACTGGAGAGAAGCATCAGAGTCACCTGCTTCTCTGCTATTAGCAGCAATGCTGCTCTTCTGTAAGAGACAACATCAATAATCAGAAGATTTCACAACACGGAAACACACCTCATGACTTCAGAGAGACAATCAACCTCATCTTAAACATTTATTACTGTCCAGCATCCTCTGTCTTCACTCACACACACATCTTGAACAAAACAGGCCTCATGAGGACCTTTCACACACAACGTTATTGTTCCTTATGGGGACCAGATTCATCTAATTTCACACACAATCTGAACTCCAACACTGAGCGACCGAAAGTGTGTTGTGGGGACGTCGGGAGTGTAAATTTTAAAGCAACAAATAACCAAGAAAAAAACACTTGTGATGGACAAAACTGGCCCTAAATATTCCACTACCACTAAACTACTGGACACGTGTCGTTAAACTGTTGAGTGAACTTATTTACACCAGATATGCACCAAAATATGCTCGAAACATGACAAAAACAGATGTTAGACTTAAATCTTCAGTGTTTAACGTGAACGTACCTGTTGAGGAGACTTGGCTTGACCAGAAGCATCATCCATCTGAGTCTGTGACTGGAGAGAAGCATCAGATTCACCTGCTTCTCTGCTATTAGCAGCAATGCTGCTCTTCTGTAAGAGACAACATCAATAATCAGAAGATTTCACAACACGGAAACACACCTCATGACTTCAGAGAGGCAATCAACCTCATCTTAAACATTTATTACTGTCCAGCATCCTCTGTCTGCGCTCACACACACATCTTGAACAAAACAGGCCTCATCAGGACCTTTCACACACAACGTTATTGTTCCTTATGGGGACCAGATTCATCTAATTTCACACACAATCTGAACTCCAACACTGAGCGACCGAAAGTGTGTTGTGGGGACGTCGGGAGTGTAAATTTTAAAGCAACAAATAACCAAGAAAAAAACACTTGTGATGGACAAAACTGGCCTTAAATATTCCACTACCACTAAACTACTGGACACGTGTCGTTAAACTGTTGAGTGAACTTATTTACACCAGATATGCACCAAAATATGCTCGAAACATGACAAAAACAGATGTTAGACTTAAATCTTCAGTGTTTAACGTGAACGTACCTGTTGAGGAGACTTGGCTTGACCAGAAGCATCATCCATCTGAGTCTGTGACTGGAGAGAAGCATCAGAGTCACCTGCTTCTCTGCTATTAGCAGCAATGCTGCTCTTCTGTAAGAGACAACATCAATAATCAGAAGATTTCACAACACGGAAACACAAGAGACAAATCTGTTGCAAACACTAGAATTTTTTTTGGTAATAACATTTTACCCATTAAGCTAGGCATACAACCCCCCGAATGTCTAACCCCTAAATTGGTCTAAGACTGTAAGACCCCATTATTTAATGTATACACAAAAAAAAAAAAAAAAAATACTGACACAAATGTCATAATTGTGAGAAATTATATTCATATGTCTAATAGATTAAAATTGTAATTTATTCAACCAGCAAAAATGAGCTATTCTGTATACAGTGTGCTGTGCAACTTACTTGCGTTCTCCATGGGCAGTCGTCTCCCCCATAATCGTATGTCATTTCTTCTCCTTCTTTAATGTCTTTCAGTGCAAATAAACACAGGTGTGGCTTTCCATTCACATCAATTTTCTTCATCTTACAATTTGGATGTTGGTGGTCATCGTTAACTAACCGCCCAAACGAACCATCTTCCCTAGATGCATCAATGCTTAAATTTGAAAAAAAAAATAAAAATTAAACGGATAAATACAAGAGTTACAATATATCACCACAAATCAGTGTCTTACGCCATATTTACACTGCATGGTTCAAGTGATTCAATTCCAATTTTTTTCCATCCCATGAGGCACAGATCAGATAAGAGCCATGACCGTTTAAACAGGAAAGAGAAGAGCATGGATTTGGATATTCTCAGATCGGTTTCAGGCGTCATTCATATGTGAAAATAAATCAGATATAATTGGATACATGCATTTGCGCCTGCCGTGTAAGCGGACAGATCGGATATTCCTCAGTAAACGCAACTGCTACGTTATTGAAAAGTGAGGTTTTTTAAATGATACAGACATACCTGTAAAAAATGAAACATCTACAGTTGAGGAGCAGAGTATTAATTTCGTTTGTTTGTTTTAAATAAAAGGCGATTTGACGCTGAAATGTGTTGCTTTTGAAATAACACTGAGTGCTCGTTGCAGCTGTTGTGACAGCGGCTCGTGCACAGACGAGTGCTTCAGTCCCGCTGTGGAGACTCTCCCCATTCGTTCCACTGAAACCACAAAATAAACTGCACACAAACACGTCCCTGCCCTTGATATACAATCACTGATGAACGCATTTGGTTTTAATGGGGGGGGGGGACTGACTGTGTGACTGTGTATTCAAATGGATTCAGAAGCTGTGACATGCTTAAATATCTACCACCTGAGTATTATTCCAATCGCAAGCTTTCAGCGGAGCTGCGTACATAATCACTGTCCTGAAGAATCTGTACTATATAATTATTTTGATGTATGGCTGTAACTATTGCATTAAAAAGGTTGCTATATTAATTCCATATCAATAAATTAAACTTAATGTACTATTGAAATTGATTTGTGATGTCATACTGTATACGCTATTTTTAGTTTGTGTCATCAAGTGCAGTGTAAAATGCACACACTGATAAGTGTCACTCTTAAAAGAAATGTAAGCACGTCGTCCAAAAAAAAAAAAAAAAAAATTATATATATATATAGTAACAAAATCGGAATTGGTCATGAAGACCCGCAGTGTAAACGTGGCCTTATTTACTATAGTATAGCACAAGGAATATAGATTTGGTGCAATGTGACTTCTTACCACCATGTTTTCCCTCTCCACTTAAACTCGAACATAAAAACAGCACAGGATGGGTGGTAGAGTTTTCTCCTTCTCTCCAGCTCTGCATAATTGATCATTTCTCCCCTGTACTCGACAATAAAATCTCCTTTGCAAAAGGAGCCTTTTGCAAATAGTCCACGTCCTGCAAATACAGCAAAAACCTTTTCACCAAAAAAATAAATAAATAAATTCTTGCAGATAAAGGATGATAATTGCAAACAGAGAACACATCAACAGTAGCTTATTTAAAATATTCTGCAACCAGGTTCCTAATTAACATACCCAGAAGTTTTGCATTACATACTCATAAGGTTATTGTTACAAGTTATAGTAATTATTAACTGATAAATCATACCAGACACCACCTTACCTTTCACCGCATTGATGTACTTCACCTCTAATTTAGTTTTGTCAGACTTTGTGACAACATGATGCATGGCATCCTTAAGAGGGCTGATCCGTGGTGGCATTTCAATCTGAAAAAAAAAAAAAAAAATAAGTTAAAAAAAATGTAAAAAAAAAAATAAATAAAATTAAAAAAAAAAAAAATAATAATAATAATAATAATAATAATAATAATAATAATAAATACTCTGTGAATATGGAGAGACGTGCAGAATTAATCTAAGGTGTTCAATAAGCAGATATGAACGTTATTATCATGTAACACTGTATTGTATTTTTGTAATGCAACACTACATTACAATGTTATCAATTGATCAATGTGACACGTGATTTAAACCCGTGGCCTAACAAGAAATATATTTTTTTTAATATAAAATATAAAATAATTCCCCTCCCCCCTCCAGAACTAACGCGAACTAGACAGAAACAAACTTAATATTAACCGAATCGCTCCATTAGCAATCAGTCAGGCTAAAGATTTGATAACGCTTTTCAGTCAAAAATACTTTGTAAACATTTTATTGTATGATTATGCGATCGCCAATTGAAAAACATAGAAATATTACAGGCCACACGTAGGCCTTAGCCTCAACAGTTAATTAGCGCTAATGCTAACTAGCTAGCCTACGACTTTAGACCTAATTAACCTAATTGGTTTAAAATGTGCTTACCTTGAGTTTCACTTTTTCCTCTGTAACGTTACAACTTTAGCATCTCCTGCAAACAATCTCCTCGAGTTGGTATCTCCTGTAAATCATCTTCTTATGCTCCGTCCGTGTGAAGTGTCCATTTAATACTCATATTTTCATATTGCCGATGATATCGTTCCTAATGAGGACGAGGAAGTGGGCGGGGCCGACCATATATGGAGAATGTGTGTGTGGAGAAGCGCGCGCAGTACCGCTCAGAAATGTTTGGAGGCGCAGCTGAGCACTCCCTTCACACTCACACATTCACGGATAAACGTGTGGTATGGGCCAACGCTAAAACTCCGCCCAGCACCTTCACAACAGCTCCTCTACTCATGTATATGGCTTTCTCTTATGGGGACCTGACTTTTGGTCCCCACAACGCAAGAGGTCCCCATGACGTGACTGTGTAAACAGACTCATGTCCCCACAACGTGATGAATACCAGAACGAACGAACACACACACACACACACACACACACACACACACACACACACACACACACACACACACACACACACACACACACACACACACACACACACACACACACACACACACACACACACACACACACACACACACACACACACACACACACACACACACACACACACACACACACACACACACACACACACACACACACACACACACACACACACACACACACACACACACACACACACACACACACACACACACACACACACACACACACACACACACACACACACAAGGAGACTTGAAGCAACAGGTAAGCAATTCAGCATAGGTTTGAGTCCTTTTCCACTTGGGAGACCAGACAATGTGGCTGTGTGGAATGTGTGTTCTTATAGTGCTGTGTGGGTGATTGGTGAATGACAATCAGGTGTGCGTGATTAGTATTCTGGTGATTGTGAGCACTGATAGGTGGAAGAGCCTGGCGTGTCCGTGACATATATGCATATATACAGGTGCATCTCAATAAATTAGAATTTCATGGGAAAGTTCATTTATTTCAGTAATTCGACTCAAATTGTGAAACTCGCGTATTAAATAAATTCAGTGCACACAGACTGAAGTAGTTTAAGTCTTTGGTTCTTTTAATTGTGATGATTTTGGCTCACATTTAACAAAAACCCACCAATTCACTATCTCAACAAATTAGAATACTTCATAAGACCAATAAAAAAAAAAACATTTTTAGTGAATTGTTGGCCTTCTGGAAAGTATGTTCATTTACTGTATATGTACTCAATACTTGGTAGGGGCTCCTTTTGCTTTAATTACTGCCTCAATCCGGTGTGGCATGGAGGTGATCAGTTTGTGGCACTGCTGAGGTGGTATGGAAGCCCAGGTTTCTTTGACAGTTGCCTTCAGCTCATCTGCATTTTTTGGTCTCTTGTTTCTCATTTTCCTGTATTTTCATTTTCAGGAGTGTCTTATCAAGAGGAATACGACAACTGTAGCCAAATTCCTTGACATGTCTGTGTGTGGTGGCTCTTGATGCCTTGACCCCAGCCTCAGTCCATTCCTTGTGAAGTTCACCCAAATTCTTGAATTGGTTTTGCTTGACAATCCTCATAAGGCTGCAGATCTCTCGGTTGGTTGTGCATCTTTTGCTTCCACACTTTTTCCTTCCACTCAACTTTCTGTTAACATGCTTGGATACAGCACTCTGTGAACAGCCAGCTTCTTTGGCAATGAATGTTTGTGGCTTACCCTCCCTGTGAAGGGTGTCAATGATTGTCTTCTGGACAACTGTCAGATCAGCAGTCTTCCCCATGATTGTGTAGCCTAGTGAACCAAACTGAGAGACCATTTTGAAGGCTAAGGAAACCTTTGCAGTTGTTTTGAGTTGATTAGCTGATTGGCATTTCACCATATTCTAATTTGTTGAGATAGTGAATTGGTGGGTTTTTGTTAAATGTGAGCCAAAATCATCACAATTAAAAGAACCTAAGACATAAACTACTTCAGTCTGTGTGCATTGAATTTATCTAATACACGAGTTTTACAATTTGAGTTGAATTACTGAAATAAATGAACTTTTCCATGACATTCTAATTTATTGAGATGCACCTGTATATATATACTGTATATAAATACACTGGTCTGATTGTTAAAATAAATATGACATAACTTAGCGTAACTATGTTCAATTACTCCAATTCAAGTAACTTGAAAACAGATTCCTCAACACTGCAGTATTTAATTACATTATGCGTGAAACGCATGCCGTCATTGGCAGACAGCAAGATGGCGCCGCAGATGGCAGCCTCAGTGTCTTGCTCTCCAGTTTTTGTCCTGTTTTTGTTAGTTTTTCTTGTTTTTTGTTTGTCTAACATGATCAGTTTAACCAGGGTGAACTGCTAAACATTCGGCAGAACACACCACACGGTCTTCTACCGGATTTTGTTTATTCAGACGTTTTGCTGACCGTTGTAGTCGGCGGAGCAGCGGCGCTGTTCAGACGCTTCAGGACGCGCAGACGGGGGAAGCGCGTCAGTGCGCTCGTGAAGCTCAGGCAGTGCAGATTCAGAACGGCGCTGCCTAGCATCCATCTAGCAAATCTTTGCTCTCTACCCAACAAAACGGACAAACTCCTTCTGCTCTCCTGGATAAATAAGGATTTTTGACACTCGGCTGCTCTGTGTTTCACGGAAACCTGGCTGAATGACGTCATTCTGGACAGCACGTTAAGTCTGCCAGGCTTTCAGATGTTCAGAGCGGATTGCGACGTAGAATCAATGGAAATCACGCGGCGGTGGGACATGTTTCTATGTCAACGAAAGGTGGTGTACAGATATTACAGTGTTAAAGACGATGTGCTGTCCAGATCTAGAAGCGCTTTTCATCAACTGTAAGCCTTTCTATTCGCCGCGGGAGTTTTGCTCGTTCATTCTGGTAAGTGTTTACATTCATCCGCAAGCGCACATGAGCTCAGCTTTACAGAAACTCGCTGATCAAATCACAGACACAGAACAACAACACCCGGACTCTGTTTAATCATTCTAGGGGACTTTAATAAAGCAAATCTCTCCTGTGAACTGTCAAAATACAGGCAGCATGTTACATGTCCCACCAGAGACAGTAATATATTGGATCACTGTTACACAGCAATAAAGGATGCATATCGCTCCGACCCACGGGCAGCTTTGGGGCTCTCTGATCACTGCCTGGTTCATCTTATATCAACTTACAGGCAAAAACTTAAATCTGCTAAACCTGCAGTAAAGACTGTAAAGAGATGGACCAACGAAACAGAGTGGACATTACAAGCCTGTTTCGACCTAACTGACTGGAGTGTTTTTGAAGCTGCCACCAACGATCTGGACGAGCTCACTGAGACTGTATCAGTTTCTGTGAGGATATATGCATCCCTACCAGGACTCACATAACATTCAACAATGACAAGCCATGGTTCACAGAAAATTCAAACTCAGACATCTTCGTCAGGCCAAAGAGGACGTCTACAGGAAGAGGGACAGAGTCTTGTACAATCAGGCCAGGAACACACTGAATAAGGATATTAGAGCGGCTAAGAGGAGCTACGCTAAAAAGTTGGAAGATCAGTTCACTTCCAATGGCCCAGCTTCAGTGTGGAAAGGTCTGAAAGCCATCACCAACTACAAGACACCATTCCCCAGCACAGAGGCCAATCAACAACTTGCTGAAGACCTGAATGAGTTTTACTGTAGATTTGAAACTCCCAGTCTAACACCCTACACCCGCTCCGAACAGCACACAACCATTAACACCTCCAGCAACCCCCCTCTCCCCCACTCCCGCACTTCAGTTCAGTGAAGATGATGTGCGCCAGGTCTTCAGAAAGAACAAGAGAAGAAAGGCACCAGGCCCAGATGGTGTCACACCAGCCTGTCTGAAAACCTGTGCTGACCAGCTGGCCCCCATCTTCTCACAGATCTTAAACAAATCACTGGAGGTGTGTGAAGTCCCTACCTGCTTCAAACGTTCCACCATCATCCCCGTCCCAAAGAAACCCAAGATAACAGGAATTAATGACTACAGACCTGTTGCTTTAACGTCTGTGGTCATGAAGTCTTTTGAGAGGTTGGTGTTGGCTTATATGAAGGACATCACTGGACCCTTACTGGACCCCCTGCAGTTTGCCTACAGAGCAAACAGGTCTGTGGATGATGCAGTCAACATGGGACTGCACTTCATCCTTCAACATCTGGACAGACAAGGGACTTATGTGAGGATCCTGTTTGGGGACTTTAGCTCCGCTTTCAATACCATCATCCCAACACTCCTCAAGATCAAACTAACCCAGCTCTCTGTCCCTAGCTCTATCTGTCAGTGGATCACCAGCTTTATGACAGATAGGCAACAGCTAGTGAGAATTGGTAAATTCACATCCAACTCCTGCACCATTAACACTGGCGCCCCTCAGGGATGTGTTCTCTCCCCACTCCTCTTCTCCCTGTACACCAACGACTGCACCTCTAAAGACCCCTCTGTCAAGCTCCTGAAGTTTGCGGACGACACGGCGGTGACGAGTCTGCTTACAGACAGGAGGTTAAAGAGCTGGCTATCTGGTGCAGTTATAACAACCTGGAGCTCAGCACACTCAAAATGGTGGAGATGATCGTGGACTTCAGGAGAAACCCCCCTGCACTCCCCCCACTCACAATCATGAACAGCACTGTGGCTGCAGTGGAGACATTCAGGTTCCTGGGCACCATCATCTCTCAGGACCTGAAGTGGGACACTCACATAGACTACATTGCTAAAAAGGCTCAACAAAGGTTGTACTTTCTTCGTCAGCTGAGGAAATTCAACCTGCCACAGAAGTGGCTCACGCAGCTCTACTCAGCCGTCATTGAGTCTGTCCTGTGTACTTCAATAACTGTCTGGTTTGGCTCAGCTACAAAATCAGAAATCAAAAGACTAAAGAGGACAGTTCGGTCTGCTGAAAGGATTATTGGTACTCCCCTGCCCACCCTCCAAGAACTGTATACATCCAGAGTAAGGAAAAGGGCTCAGAAAATCCCTCTGGATCACTCACATCCATGCCATCTCCTTTTTGAACTTTTGCCATCTGGTCGGCGCTACAGAGCACCGAATACCAGGACAGTCAGGCACAAGAACAGTTTCTTTCCCCAGGCAATCTACCTCATGATCAGTTAAATGTTCTCCCACTGTGCAATAAAAATATGTTCAATAACCTCATATTTATTTATCACCCTACATTCTAGTATATCTATAGGATATATAGGAGACCTGTACATACAATTTATTATTATTGTTATAATTTATATATATATATATATATATATATATATATATATATATATATATATATATATATATAGATATAGATAGATAGATAGATATATAGATATATAGATAGGTAGATAGATAGATACACACACACACACATATATATATATATATACACACATATAGATACACACACACACACACACACACACACACATATTTATATATGTGTGTGTGTGTGTGTGTGTGTATTATTCACATCTTATTTTTATTATCTGTTTGTTGTTGTTGTTGTTGTTGTTGTTGTTGTTGTTGTTTCTGAGTACTGGAAGCTGTGACACTAAAACAAATTCCTTGTATGTGCAAACATACTTGGCAATAAAGCTCTTTCTGATTCTGATTCTGATAAAGCTCTTTCTGATTCTGATTCTGATTCTGAAAGCAGAACTGTTAAGTCGAACATTATAAACCAGATGTATGTGATCTCTCTGCATCGTCTCTTTCTGTACACCTTCCTAGAGCAAGTTGAACATTCCTCTGGTGGAACAAGAGAGACTGAGAAAAGGAGAGGAAGAGAGGGCTGGGGAGAGGCCAGCCATACCAACCCTGCAGGTATGGCACTGGTCCAAACCCTACACTGCTTAAGTGTGAACCCGGGGGAGGCTGCTTGGGGTGCAGAAACCCACATTTCCAGTCGCCCCTTTACGTGCCACAGCTATCTCACAAATATGATTACATATTCCTTCTTCCAACCACCATTATGGATTACATTAGATCTTAAATGGGCCAAATGCACACTACACTTGAAACATACTGAAACACAAACACGCACATTCAGGGCTCTTTAGCGTCCCCCTGCTGTGCCCCTCCCCTTCAAAGCTAGAGGGGATTCACATGAACCAAAAATGCTGATCCTTCACAAAAGCACTGGGCAGAGGGAAAGGTCATCCACAACAGGCCGGGAAAATGCATGCCATCCTGGCTTTCCCTCTAATACCTTAAAAACCCCTCACATTCCGGCCGAAACTACCTTTCCTCTAATGTACAGATTCATCCATGTGAGATTGCTGGTTTTCTAGACATCAACCAATAGAAGCGCAGAATGGGTGTTATCAGTACCCTTCAGGCGATGCCACTTTGAGGAGTGTGTGACCAAGCGCTTTGGATGATGAGCTAAGCCGTTAACCACACCTTTGGCCACTGCCGCTCCCCACGAGTCAACGGTACAGCCGAGATTGCTGATAATGTTTTTACAGGGAAAATCTAAACACAAAATACAACAAAAGAACATGTTTAGAGAGTATTCATACATGTCACAGCTTTTGGCCTATCACTGCCCTCAAGGATATCTGGTACAAACAACACACACACTATATGCATATGTGTGTGTGTGTGTATATATATATTAGTGCTGTCAAAATTAGCACGTTAACGCAGGCGATTAATTTTTTCAATTTAACGCGTTAAAATTATTTAACTTCGTTAATGCAGGGGCGGAGCCTAGGGTTGGCCACCCCACTCATAACTACTGTTTCTGTCTCTTTTTTCTTGACAAAAAGTGCATTTATTCAGTCGCAGAATGTCTTTACTATCACATCAATCCGGACACGTTTCAGACGCGCACTCTAGCTTCACTTCAGCGGCAGTCAAACAAGCGCGGAAACCGGCGCGCGCTATAGCCTCCATCAATTCATATCAAAGTGCGAAATAAACTACGTGCATGCAATGTCGTGGTCAGTTAAGGCATGAAGTTACCAAAAAAGGCGATTAAACCTGCCTTAAAACTGTGCGTGCATATAATATGTTATATATGAGTTACATTAAGAACATGTCTCTGAAATGTTTTCAAAACTGTCCTGGAGCACCCCAGCACTGTCTCCCTCATCTAACACACCCGATTCAACTCGTCAGCACATTAGTAGAGACTAAAATGGGTCCGACCTGAAATGGGTCAGAAAAGTTGAGAGTTGAGAGAAAATACAATGCGTGTCAGATTCGCATCATGTTCAGCAGCGGTAGCTCTTAAAGAAATAGCAGCCGAAACAACATAATAACCAGCTGCTGTGATCTCTGTTCAAGAATAAAAGAAAAAAGAGGAAATCAATAACTTTTATATAGCTGTAAGTATTTATCTGTATTTAGTTTAGAATTTAGTGTTTGATAACTTTATTCAATTTCTGTATATTTCTGCTGAGGGGCACAGGTATACTAGCTAAATACAACATTTGTTATAATAGGTTTATGTGAAGATTGTTTTAAGTTCACTTATACCACACTGAATGACTACCGAATATACTACGATATTACATGCTCCAAGTTTATGTCTAGAAAACATTATGATACCATGGACATTTTGAACATTTAGCATTTGTTGTGTTTACAGTAGTGGTGTTGTGTCGAAGTCTGTTCCCCCTGTTAAGACGCAGCAAGTGCACCTGTGGTGAACTTAAAACCTCCATATGTCAAACAACACAGGTTTGGTTTCCATTACTGCATTAAATATTTCGTTTTCTCAAGCTCTCTTTTTGTTCTTTGTGTCCTAAAGTGCAGCATTTTTGTTTTATGTAATGAGAACCCGCTCGAAAACATTCAGCGCATAAATGTGTTGTCTGTGTGTACAGACTGAACTGCGAACCAACTCAGACTGTAATGCTAACCCATTTGACTGATTCAGAAGAACCGACTCAAAAGAGTGATTCATTGAGGAATCGACATTGCTTCAAATTTTAAACATCCAACGTAAAATGAGACACACGACATGATTCACTGCACGAGAGAGCTGATGATTCAGACTGAATTGAGAACCTATTTATTTATTTATTTAATACAAATATGCTTGCGTTTTTCCTGTAAATCATATTCTTCTATAAAGGACAAAGTATTTATTGCATTTTTTCTTTTTCATCACTTTGAGGGCTTTTGTATAAGAAATAAACTCATTGTAAAATGCACAAAATGTTGGTTTTGCTTTCAAGTAGCCTACTTAGATTTGTGTATATAAAATTCTCCCAGCAGAAGTATGTTGTAAACAAGTCGTCAAGTCGTCTTTGTTATTGTTCATTACTGCGAACCAATTTATATCGTTATGCCAACACAAGTGACCGATTCCTTGAAAAGATCCGACTAAACAATGATTCATCTGCGAATAACACAATTTATATTTTAAACAGGAAATAGGCTGGGTACGTGTTCAGTGCAATTTTGTCAGAGAAAATGTTTCTCAGGTCCATATAACTTTATTTCCCGAGTCGTGCGAAAACGTGTAACCTTTTAAAGTTTTATGTGGTTCAGGTGTACAGTTTGTTCCACTCATTCAGAAATTGGATTGGTAAACTGCCTCCCTTACACTAGCCGGCCTAGCTGATGTGTTGTTCGTTCCTGATGGTGAATAATATTACATTTAAATGTTTTCATTAAAGGACATTTCTATTCACTTTTGGATAATAACTTTGGTGGTAGCCACTTTATGCGCTCACATCCAAATATTAGATTTTTTTGTTTTACACACATACGGATATAAAATACAGAGGCATGCAATTTTATCCTGCCCTCTAACAGATCCAGCCCAAAGAAAAGACTTTACAAACGTGTGTTAATAATCTCTGCAGAAACAACATTTCACATCATGTGTGAAAGCCGCATCGTCCCAGGCTGGGGCTTTGGAAAAATAAATCAATAAAAAACAAAATAAAGGAGGAAAAGAGGGTAGAGAATGAGAAAATGAGAATGAGAGAGGTGTAGAAGAGAGAGAGAAAATGGACGGACCGCTGTTCTACAAATATTTGGAGATGTGGTGCTGTTTTCATTGCTGACATCAACATAAATTTGTGCAACGGGGCCCAAGATGCTCAGCAGGTGTCACTTTCTGTGAGAGGAGTAGAAAGAGAAGTAGAAGGTGGTAGGAAAGGTTTTGAGGGTGGGAATGGAATGAGAGAGGTGGAAGACAATGACCTTTGCCCTTCTGAACTGTGCTTTCTCTCCCTCAGAGAAGTGTGGGTCATCAGCGCTCAACCCTCGGCCTTTACCACCTCACACCGCAGTGCTTTCCTTCTGTAGCAATCTCATCTGCCAAACCTAGAAACTCCACTTCAGTCCACAGTCCTGACCACAACACACACACAAACAGGCAGAAAGAAAAGGAAAACACACACACAAACTCCACAGGAGGCAGTGGTTCTCTTTCTAAGAGGCTCTAGCAACACATTCAAATCACCAAAAAAAAATAAATAAAAAAATAAAAAATACATAAATCATTATTAATGGTATCAAGTGCATTTCTTTACCTGGTGAACTAACGTGGCACATATTAAATTGGGAGAAACATGTTGTGCAGTAGTCAGTTTTAATATGCACTGTATACTGTGTGTGTGTGTGTGTGTGTGTGTGCGTGTATATATACTTTATATATATATATATATATATATATATATATATATATATATATATATATATATATATATATACTGTGTAGATAGATGTTATAGATCACAAATCATTCTAATATGCTACTTTGCTGACCAAGAAATATTTCTTATTAATAATCCATGATACATTGTTTTCAGGATTCTTTGATGAATGAAAAGTTTCAAGAACAGCATTTCTATTTGAAATACAAACTCTTTTGTCACATTATAAATATCTTATTTAATGCATCCTTGCTGAATAAAAATATTAATTTCTTTAAATAAATAAATCAATATCTTTTTTTTAATTATGCTGACCCCAAAGCTTTTATTGGTAGTATAAAAATCATAGGTGTGACTTTTGATATTTCATAACTTTTTTTTAATGTAACATCATGATAAAACCGGCAGCATGTATGGCAGTCTGGTTAGGTTTATTTCCCGTCATAAACTAAGGCCTGATACAGAATATCTCCCAGCATTCAGAGTATCGACCAGACCTGTTGATTCATTGTTTCTAACATTGCTTCCACACACATTATTTATTCAGCCATCTTGTCCAAGTCCCTGGACACTTCCTGGGTCAGGACTTCCTGGGCAGCAGTAGCTGAGTCAGCGGCCAATCAAACAGCCCCACTGGGGCTTGCAGTGTCCAGAGGTATGCTTCCTGTTTTTGTCAGCGCTTGTCAGGAGCCACCTGGCCAGTGCCGACCAAAGAGGGTCAGTTTGCACGGGGGTCCGTCCCTGAAGGGAGTTCAGGGGGTCAGGGAGCGGGAAAAAGCGACAGTGTAGCCTTGATGCCACACATGAAGCATGACCTGTTTAGCTATAGCATAGCGAAGGCAGAGAGGCTTAATCCAGTTAGTTCCAACAATTTCTGGGTCATCTATACAATGACAATTGATATACACAATTGAGGCCCACTGGATCTTTAGTAAACCATGCACATGCTCAAAATAGCCCTGCACCAGTCAAATTGGAAACAAATCCGGCCTCCGTTCACAGCTGCATCAGTCAATCACTCACAAAGCCACGATTTCACCGCATAAAAGATCATTGTGCAAAAGTGCAGGAGCAATGGTGCAGTAAATAACACAGCAATTAGCACAGGTTGCGGCAGTGGTTAATAACCTTTCTGGCTCTGGGTCATGCCTGCTCCTCTATGCAAGCGCAGAATGGAGGTTCGGGTTCCTGCTGCCCACAGCGGTCTGGACCTTTCCACTTCACCTCCTCCTAAAAGATGCTCCACAATGGCCTCTGGCTCTAATGAGTTGGCTTTTTGCGTGGACTCTAGCATGGCGAACAGGTGCGACTGGGACTGGAGGCGTGGGGAGAATGGGAAGAGGTCTCTGTTTGTCCCTCCAGTGTCTGCCAGATAAACAGACCGACCAGCAGAGCAACCTTAAATTCTTTCAGGGAATAGGTGAAAGACTCTGCAGCTGGAGGACTTGAATGGACCCTGCCACACTCCACCAAACTCTCTAATGAGCAAAAGCTTGGCACAGGCTATTCGAAAGGACAAAACAAAAAGCCACTGTGGAGCTAAAATGAGAAAGAAAGGAAGAAAGACATACCACACGGGTCATTATAGGGACATTCTGAAGGACGAAGACATTGGGATGGGTAGTTCAGGATGTATGGATGCCAACACGGCTTGGCGTAATTAAAAAGCTTTTCTGGGAGAAAAGACTGTTCCTGCTCACTCAACCACTAAGAAGCATCATGTGAGTCTGAACCAAGTCAAGAGACAATAGACATCAGTGAATAGATAGGGTGCTTATTTTCGATGAACGGTAATGCAATTTAAATGTGTGTGTTGGAGTAGCAGACATGACAGGGTTCTCACTGTGTCTCTTTAATAGTAGTGGATCGCGGAAGCTTTAAAATAATGCAATTAAACACTGACCTCTTGGATACGCTAACACACCCATCTGGGTAGGCCTTGTCAATCAAGTGTGACAAGAGAGCGTTCATAGTTGCAATCTGAGTTTTAAATAGAATTTCATTTAAAGGAAAACACCAAAGTATCTATAGTACTCAGGGACTACATTACATGTCTTTTCTCATGACAAATAAATAAATTAAGAATTAAATAATATATTTATACCTCTCAAAAGTTTAGGATCGATAAGGTGTTGTAATATTTTTGAAAGACATTCCTTTTTGCTTATACCAATGCTGCATTTATTTGATTAAAAATGCAATAAAAACAGTATTGTGAAATATAATTGTTTTTCATTTTAAAATGTAATTTATTCTTGTCATTGGCAAAGCTGAATTTTCAGTAGCCCTTAATCCAGTCTTCACACACAATCCTTCACATGATCCTTCAGAAATCATTCTTATATGCTGATTTGTTTCTCAAGTAATCTTCAATCTTATCAAAAAAAAAAAAAAAAACATTAGTGCCACTTGAATTTAATGCATCCTTGCTGAAAAAAAGTATTAATATCTTACAAAAAATAAAATAAAATAAAATAAAAATCTTAAATCCAACTTGTCAATGTGTATAGTTCAAGTTTTCAAAATAATAATAATAATAATAATAATGTTATATATATATATTGTCCACTGTTGCAGGTGCAGATGGAACTGACGGAGTATTTCTCTCCATCTCACAAAGACCTCCAGAGCAGCTATGAAGACTAAACAGTGCATTAGCATTATGCTAACATAGCCCAGGATTAATGAACATGAAAGGCAGCAAAGCCTTGGAAAGATGGTCTTCAGCAGTCGGTAGCTGGAGAAATCGATGTAAGAAGCACAAGCAAGGCACATCTACTTGAGTCACTCCAACAGGAAAAAGAGCAGCTCTGGGCCGCACAGAAAGAGAACATCCCTCTTCTGAAAACACTGTATTGCAACACCAACACAACATAACCGCTGGCTTGGAAGAAACTCCAAAAAAAATACCTCCAAAAAGTGCTAATAGTTCTGTCTCTGATGACTTAAAACAAAGAATCACCTTACAGTGATTGGCTACCTGCAGCGTTTTTCACCTGTCAAGTATTTCTTAATTTTTGGATGCTCTCAACACTTTCTTCACTCCACTTTAAATCAATCCTCAGCTTTTGTACAGAAAGAATTGAAAACACCCACTTATTTCTGCATATATTTATTTTTATTAAATTGTGTTTATTTGCATACCGAGAATAAAGATTTTTTTTTTTTTTTTTTTTTTTCAGTGATGTGGAAGTGTTTTCTCATATTTATGTCTCCAAAAAAAATAAAAAAATAAAAAATAGATGAGTGTGATTTCTGACACAACTGCATGGCCTGGCTGCACTATTGAGACAAGTACACGGCATATGAATGCGGATCACCCACTGACACGCCTACAGCCCCTGCACCTTCCTGCCCGTCTAAACAAAATAAATCAATCATGTTAAAAACCCACACAGAAAAAGCCATGTCAACACTAGGCCTGATATAGGTTGGATCGTAATTTTTAAGTAGATTTTCATGTTACATCCTTGGCCATTACAAGAGAACACAAATACAGTGGTGAGCTTTGATCACAGCATGGTGAAAAATTTATGAAGAACAAGATGGCTGAGGGAGACCAGATCGAGGTATCAGTAGGCAGGACAGAAGGTTCTTGGATGTGCGCAAAAACCTGCCGTCACACTCGTCTGCTGCCAAGAGAGACGAAGGGCTCCCAACAAACCTTCAAATCACAAGCTGTAGAAATAAGACATTTGAGACAATAAATACCTTAACACAATGTGGAGATTAGAAACCTGGCTCACTTCATATCTAAATCAACTCCATGTGGAGATCCTCTGAAATAAAGAGGAAAAGTAGTTAGGTTATTGCAGTTCTGAAAATTCATACGTTCGTTGTTTATTTTATATATGTGTTATGTTTGTATTATTTGCTTATCTATTTTGCATTCCTTGGAAATCAAACTTAATATCGGGAATGAAAGTGTTATACACTTACAATAAAGTCTGTGGTTTGGGTTGGACTAAAACAAACAAGGAAAAAAAACTGGAGGTTATTGGAGATTTTGAGTTGATGAGCAGCCCTCATGCATTCAGTTCCACTTGGTTCCACACAGATAAGACAGGAATTTTAACACACTCAAGCGTGGGCTAATTAAAACCCCACACTCTGTGTTGCCAGAACAGGAATCAATGTGCTTATTTAATTAATCTATACATCACACAAGTGCACACAAGATCAGCCCCAAACCAGCTCACTTGGCTCAAGAAATAAAAAAAAAAACAGAAACAGAAAAAAGACAAACATACTTGGCTCTCCATTTGTGCTTGACGATAACGTTGAATGTTTGAAAGCGCTAAAAGTTTGCTCCTCGAGGGCTTACAAGGTCAATTACATACAGAAACACACTGTATGCTGCACACGCAATAGTCACAAACATGGGCCCTTTTCACTAATTGAATCGAGTTCAATGGCATTAACAAAAGAATCTCATTATCTAGACTTCTCCAAATGCTCTGCCCTCTGGAACTCTTTCACACTTTCAGGCTGCTCCGAAAACTCGGCTTCATAAAGCAGGTCCCAGGCCTGTGAGAAGTGCTAATTTGTAAACGTGTCTGTGAAAGAGAACAGAAGGTTATTAATAATTCCCTTGACCTTGTTCGAATCAGATATCACAATGAAGGGTAATGTTCAATAATTGATTTACTCAGGCTTAGTTGTCTCTTTAAGAATGATGATTTTTAAACATGCTGACACTTTTGCTCTAGCCGAACAAAACGGTGTTATTACTGGATACTGGCAAAGACCGGTTGAGATTTAAAACCGAATGTGGGCTTACTTTTCTTGAGGCCTGGATTTTATATTCAATAGCACCATTTCTGGCAAATTGCACTGAAACCCCTGGAGGGGTCTTGAGGGGGTGTTCTAAATTTTGTGTCATTTAAAATTCAAAATGTTTCAGTTATATATAAAACATAGAAAACATCACAAGCTGATGTTCTAATGAACTTTAGACAAAACTGCAGCAATGATTTAGACTGGATCTCTTCATCTGCCATAGAGGGTTCCTTGGCAAATGACGAAATGCTAATGTTTTGTCCTTAACATGAAATTCATAAATACAACAACACCTACAAAAATGTCCAGATACAACTGTTCTGATATAATGAAGAAAAAGGGCAATTTAAAGACAGAAATTCTTGAAAAGAAAAGCTTACTTATTAACAATAATAATAATAAAAATAATTTATATTAAAATATTAGAAAGGTAATGTAAGATCAGATGTAGAATGTCATACGGAGAGACTCTCCAAAAAATGTTTACATTTTATTAAAAATACTTTCTACATTCATAAATAAAATACACTAAATCTATTAAACATATATATTATACACTAAGTTATGTATTTAAAAATAACTTTGTTCGGAAATAATGATTAAGATTACACATACATTTGTTTGTGAAAAGATGTTTTTGCACATCAAGACTTTGTCTGGTTTTTCATATCACATGAGACCAATAAGAAAAGAGTACATTTCTAAGCGTTTCCAATTAATTTTTTTTGATTCTGTTAAAAGATTTTTCCTCATATGTCACTGGCCCTCTTTCATCGGTTTTGACCTCAAACAAGGATCTCGACTGCGTCGTTTCTCTCTCCTCAGCTGTGACTACAGTTCACTCCCCTTTCACTTTATCAATTCAATCTTCCTCTGTTATCTAACCCTTGTTTCTTTTATTTCTCCTTTTGTTTTTGGCCTCAAAATCCAATTAGGCTTCATCTGAAACACCAGCAGTGTGGGAACTTTATCCATTCATGAGGGGAGATAACTAAACTAATTAAGCCTAGGTTCCTCTCTGAAGCTCGCTTGAATGTGCAAATTAAAAATGCAGACACAGCCTAGATTGGATTAGATAGGCCATGTAAATAGGGGGAGGACTTTATCTTTAAATGCCACTAAATTGTTTTCTGCTCCCTCTCTCGGCACCCGTTTTTTACACCTCCCGCTCACAGACACTTTTAATGACGCCACGGCGCAGGGAGGGAGTGGAGAGAGGGCAGAAACAGTGAGAGATCTGGAAAGCGGGGCCATCTGGGCACACTGGCTGGGTGTTAGTAGTGCCAAACAGGAGTGAATGAAGGTTGGGGTGATTTTCAGCAACATGTGAAGAAACGCTGGCTGTTTGCTCTAATGGCCTCCTCTCCAGCAGAGTAAACACAAACACTAAGCCTGCTGAGTCCTGTTTACTCCAGTTAGCTGCCCTCTCTGGCCCACAGGACCACCCTGTGATCCCTAACACACCCACATGCTGCAGCCAGGCCCAAATAAGCTCCCTCTTGGGGCTCATGGCACAGACAATCAATGGACGGGGGTCTGGACAGAATGTCCGAGCCATCGTACCATCATGCTTCTGTTAAAGAGAACGAAAGAGTGATTAGGACAAGATCCAGCATTGTGTTCATCAGTCAGTGTGTTAACTTGTTCTGTTATAATACATGACACAATGTGTGTTTGAATATTTGAAAGATGAAACACGTCAGGCATCAGCTCCATTTTTCAGAGCAAAGCCCACAGTGCCAAGGACAATTGTAGTCTGACTGATATGTATACACTGCTGTTTAAAACTTTGTGGTTGGTAAAATTTGTAATGTTTTTGAAATAAGTCTCTATATTCACCAAGGCTGCATTTCTTTGATCAAACATACAGCAAAAAAACTGCAATAGTCAAATATCATTATAATTTAAAATAATTGTTTTCTATTTAAATATATTTTAAATATAATTTATTCCTGTATTTTCAATAGCTATTACTCCAGTCTTCAGTGTCACATGATCTTTCAGAAATCATTCTAATATGCTGATTTGCTGCTCAAAAAAAAACATTCCTTATTAATATCAGTTTTGAAAACAGTTGTGCTGCTTAATATTTTTGTGGAAGCCATGATACATTTTTTTTCAAGATTCTTTGACAAATAGAAAATTATTTGGAAAAAAAAAGCATTTATTTGAAAAAGTTTTTTTTTTTTTTTAACATTATAAATGTCTTTACCATCAATTTATTTCAATTTAATCAATCCTTGCTGAATAAAATAATTTTTTTTTTTCAAACTTAAACCCAAATTTTGAAAAAGCAGGATGAAGCTAGCTCTGTTAGCTTTTTTTCTTTTTCTTTTTCTTTTTTTTTTTTTTAAGAAATATTGAGCATGAAAAGACACACATTGTACAAATTGTGAAGTCAAAGTGTGAAAATATTAACGTGAGTTTTATAAATTATAACATTCTGGGAAAATTCTAATTAATGGCTTTAGAAATTTTCCTTTCAGACATTATCACAACGCATACTGAAAGCACAGCCTACCAGCAGAGAGCAACTTAATTTGAAGCTTTGATGTAAAATTAAGAGTATGCCAACTGACCATGTTTAAAATTAGGTGGCATACAAGCTACCACATTGCCTAAAAAAAGTTCATTTAAATCTCTCAAGCATGATCAGATGAACACAAAGTAACATGAAGACTCCGTAGGCTGTCAAACACGGGAATAGTGTGTTTCAGAGGCGGATGATTGAGTTCAAAGGGACTTGATGACAAGGTGATTACAGTTATTATGTTGGCACGCTGAAACATTTCTAACAGGAGATTGAATTAAGCAAGCATCAGTATGAGTTAATTTAACCTACAAATGTAGCGCTACAGAGCCGAAACACAACAGCTGCATCCATAGGAAAAGGCCTCCCAGATGGGTTTCCGTCTCACCACTAGCCTACAGGCCTCCTTGAAAAACCTCTGCTCATGTCAGCCACTGCCAAACGGGTACCATCCTGACTGCTTCACTGCAGAGAGAGAGACAGAGAGAAATAGGGATAAAAGGAGAGGAAATGTGAAGGGTGATACGTGCCATTGGAAGAGGTGAGGGAAGAGGAAGTTGTAGCGTGAGACAGGCAGCAGGGGGAGCAGCTCTTCTATTGATTGGAGGCAAAGATAGAAGAGGCTTCAAACCTGCTGTGGGGCGGCCAGGCGAGACCAGCCAACATACCCAACTACGGCTTCACTTCAGCGGGCTCTGGAGGGGCCGTCTACCCGAGTCTCCCCACTGCTCTTATGTGGAAATCATCAGCTTTGTTGCTATGCAGGGAACAGATGACAACGGTGTAAATAAATTGAATCCCGTATCGCCGTCCTCTAAAATGACTAAGCAAACAGTTTTAGTCGAGAATGGATGCCAGTTTTAGTCGAGAATGGATGCCAGGATTGTGAACAGTAATCATTCAAGGACAGTTATTCAATATATTAACAATTCAAAAGCTGTAATGATAAAAAAGGATGTACATGAAAGTGAAATTAAAAATGACATTTCAGTATCAGACATTAAACAGACACCTCAGAAACGTTCAAGTCGGCAATAAGTCTTGGAAAGCAGGTCAAGCAAGATATAAATGAGACCACCTGACCGCAGTTAATACCTGACTCATGCGCTTCCCGGAAATAATGAAACATTGGAAAGATTTATCAGTTTGTTTAGTACGAAATAAAAGTATCTGTCATTTTAAATTGCAAGGTAAAAAAGCACCTGAATGGAAGGGGGAAATTGGCAGAAAAGGTAATTTCCTTTCATTAACTCGTCTGCTCTGGTAAGCGCTTGTTAAATTTAGGGTTCACCAGATCACACTGAGGTGTGTGTGTGTTGTGGCCAAAAACATCTGCTAATGAGAGATTCCTGATGGAAAATTGGCTGGTGGACAGAAATAGGCGCAGCTAAAATCTCAAAATTTCTCGGTGGGAAATTTTCTCTTGGCATGTTTAATTCGGTCACTATGGATTTTGAATATATTTGCATGCTTGTGTGTGTGTGTGTGTGTGTGTGTGTGTGTGTGTGTGTGTTTGTTCTGCGTCTAGGCCTTTCTTTTGTCCCCATTAATTTTTTAGCTATGCAAAGACATTCAAGTGAGGCCACTCAAGTCAGGAAGTGTTAAACTTACCAAATGCAGACAATTAAGTGCTCTCGAGACAAAATGGAGAAATGAGAACTCGCAGAGCTGCTATTGAAGGAGCTTTAATATTCTTTACTTTAAAAACACACACATACGGCAGGGTTGTTCACCTCCTCATCTTTGTGTTAGCCTCTAACCCCAATATTTTAACAACAGGAACGCAAGACTTAAATTGGGTGAAAAAAAATTTCCACAGCCTCAAACCATCTTAAATCACGGCCCCCGGAAGAGGCTTTGCTCTTGCAGCAGCATCATTAGGGCTTTAAATGTTTTCAAAACATCCCTCATTAGCAACGGCCCTTCCAACCACACACACACACACATTTACATCCACAAACAAAGAGTTCCTGGATCGCATTCCAATGGAGGTAAGAATTTGTCACAGTGGCGACGTATCAAAAAAGGCCTAATCTGTTATTCCCAGAGCTGAAAGCTAACTGACAACACCTAGCCTTAATAAACACACACATCAGTCCTGATGCCCTCGTGACGGTATGACAGACGTGAGATGAGTCATTTGAGGTGGCTGAAAGAATAGACGTGTGTCTGCGTGCGTATGAAACTCTGCTCACCTTGACCAGCCCACACGTATGGGGGCACGACACTGACCTTGGCATCTTGGCGATTAATTTGCCCCTGATCTTGTCTCCTATGGTTTGAGTAGCATGTGTGTCAGGTCCGATGAAGGTGACACCTTCTGCTGCCTGCCGAGATAATAAAGGCTTTACCTTTACAGCTCAAGCATATCAGGTAGAAGCCGAGCATGTTCACTCTCGTGTAAATAAGTGTGTTTGAGAGACAGACAGTGTAGGTGGGCAAAAAAGCAGCTATATATGCTCATTCCTACCCATTTTCTTCAGAGCAGCTCATCGTCAAGCTGGAGATATTTGCTGGAAACAGTGCGGTGGGCACCGTAGCAGATCTCTGGGCCCATCTAGCTCGGAGAACAGCTCAGGTAAGACCGCGGTAGCAAAGGGAATGGTTAATTACAGCCTGACACCTCGAAGAGACCCAGAGATTAGCGGGAAGGCATAACGGAACAAGACGCAGGTCTTGTGGAAACGCGATCTGCACACTGAGACGAAACTGTAGGGAACATAATATCTGTCTGCTGATTTCTGTTTGGTTGATCCTGCACTCGGACATTCCCACTACATTTTGGAAGTCATACTGGCTGTGAGAAAGTTATACTGTGGATATAAAAACTATCATTAAAATATTACCAAATTACAAATTTAAATACAAGGAATACCAGATTTATTTTTGTTGACTTGTGAAGTGATTTCAGAACTTATATTATAACACATTCTCTAGAAAAGATTACTCACAGTAAGAAATTAATACAAAAAGTAATTATATTTATTGCGCACATTAATAGGAATCTCTGCTATATATTTATTTTTCAAATGAATAAATCACAATATTATTTTAAAATATGATTCATTTTTAACCATTATTAATATTATTATTAAAAAATATTAATTTATGTAAATATTAATGTAAGATTTTATTAATTAATATGTGACTCTGGACCACAAAACCAGTCTTAAGTTGCACAGATATATTTGTAGCAATAGCCAAAAATACATTGTATGGGTCAAAATTATCGATTTTTCTTTTATGCCAAAAATCATTAGGATATTACAATGCCTTGCGAAAGTATTCATACCCCTTAATTTTTTTCACATTTTTTATGTTGCTGTCTTATGTTAAACCGCTTTAAATTACTTTTTTTCCCACATCAATCTACACTCCATACACCATACTGACAGAGCAAAAACAGAATTGTCACAACTTCGTAAATGTATTAAAAATAAAAAACTGAAATAAGTACATTGCATAAGTATTCATACCCTTAACTAAATATTTAGCTGAAGAATCTTTACAGTCTCAAGTCTTTTTTGTTTGATGCGACGAGCTTTGCACATCAGCATTTGGCAATTATCTGCCATCCTTCTCCTCACGTCTTCACCTCTCAAGCTCTGTCGGGTTGGATGGGGGCAGATGCACATTTTCAGGTTTCTCCAGAAGTATTTGATTGGGTTCAATCCCAGACTCTGGCTGGGACACTCAAGGACATTCACAGATTTGGGTATAAGTCACTCTTGCTGTGTGCTTAGGTTCATTGTCCTGTTGGAAGGTGAACCTTCTGCCCAGTCTGAGGTTCTGAATGCTCTGGACTGGGTTTTCATTAAGTCTATCTCAATATTTTGGTGCATTGAGCTTTTCTTCTACTCTGACGAGTCCTTCAGTCCCTGCCACTGAAAAACAGCCCCACAGCATGAGGCTGCTACCAGCACACTTTACTTTTGTGATGCTACTCTGCAGGTGATGAGCAGAGCTGGTTTCCTTCAAACATAATGCTTAGAATTGAGGTTAATCAGACCAGAGAATCTTGTTTCTCAGATTCTGAGGGTCCTTTAGTTGCTTTTTTTGTAAATTCCAAGTGTGTTTTCATGTGTTTTATCTGAAGAGAGGATTGAGTCTTGCCACACCGCCATAAAGCCCAGATTGGTGGAGTGTTGCAGTGATGTTTGTCCTTCTGTAGATTTCTCTTATCTCCACATATGATCATGGAGCTCAACTAGAGTGACCATCATGTTCTTGGTCACCAGTCTAACCAAAGCCCTTCTCCATCAGTTGCTCAGTTTGGCCAGGAGGCCAGCTCTAGAAAGAGTCCTGGTTGTTTCAAACTTCTTCCATTAAGGGTAACAGAGACTACATGCTTCTGTGACCCTTCAGTGAAGCAGAATTTTTTTTCTGAACTCTTCCACAGATGTGTGGCTTAACGCAAACCTGTTTCTGAGCTCAACAGGCAGTTCTTTTGACCTCAGTGCTTGATTTTTGCTCTGATATGCGTTTTCAGCTGTTAGACCTTTTATTAAGATGACTGTGCCTTTCCAGATCATACCCATTCAATTGAATTTGCCACAGGTTAACTTCACTTGAAGTGTAGTAACATCCACAAGCAATATGAATGCTCCTGAGCTAAATTTCAACTGTCCCAGATAAGGGTATGAATACTTATGCAATGGAATCATTTTAGTTTTTTATTTTTAATAAATTTGCAAAGATGTTAAAAACCTGTTTTTTTTGCTTTGCCAATATGGTGTATGGAGTGTAGATTGATGTGGAAAAAAAGTAATTTAAAGCAGTTTAAAATAAGGCAGCAACATAAAATGTGAAAAAAAGAATACTTTCGCAAGGCACTGTAAGTAAAGATCTTTAGATAAATTTATATTTTGAAGATATTTTGTAAAGTTCCTAAAGTAAATATATCAAAACTTAATTTTTGATTAGTAATATACATTGCTAAGAACTTCGTTTGGACAACTTTAAAGGCGATTTTCTCAATATTTTGATTTTTTTCAAATAGTTGTATCTCAGCCAAATATTGTCCTATCCTAACAAACCATACATCAATGGGAAGCTTATTTATTCAGCTTTCAGATAATGCATAAATCTCAATTTCAAAAATTTACCCTTATGACTGGTTTTGTGGTCCAGGGTCACATATACAGTATAAAAGATTCCACACAGTAAGAAACTAAGTAATTGTTTATATTTATTTTACAAATTAATAGGAATCTCTGCTATATATTTATTTTTCAAACTCAATAAATCACATAATACTATTTAAAAATATTATCAATAATTAAGCATTATTATTATTTAAAAATGTTAATTTATTTAATTATTAATTTAATAATTTATTAATTAATATATACAATATTACATTTATATATTTTATATAGTATATGAACATATATAAAGTAATATTTTTAAACAATAAATAAAAAATAACAAAGTAAATAATAACAAATAAATAATAAGATAGAGATAAAATAACCAGATAATTATTTAGTGTGCTTCTCTGAGAGACTCCCAGGTTAACAGTGCAGATATAAGACAACAGTTATCTCTGTTGTGACATCTTACAAATTAAGCACAATAAAAAGTTCAAGCTCTCCCAAATGCCACTCACTTTCCCTTCACAGGTCTCTATTTACCCAAAACAAACCAAGGGCTAGAGGGGGTGACAGGAGCTGTTCTTCTGCTGAAAACAGGTGTTTCACCTCCAATGGCCATGAACAACCTCATTGCAGCACACTCTGACATTTGTGTGTGTGTGTGTGTGTGTGTGTGTGTGTACCTGTTTTTCTATTCAGGTGGGGACTTAAACCTGAATACACACAGACTCATGGGGACTCGTGTCATGATGGGGACCTAAATTGAGGTCTCCATGGGTAAAGAAGCTTAGAAATCACACAGAATGAAGTTTTTTGAAAATCTAAAATTGCAAAAAGTCTCCTGTGAGGGCTAAGTTTAGATGTAGGGTTGTTGTAGGGCAATAGAATATATGGTCTGTACAGTAGAAAAACCATTACGCCTATGGAAGTCCCCACAAGGATTGCGTAACAAGTGTGTGTGTGTGTGTGTAAACTGTGTCCAATATCACTGTTATCATGCCATTGAGGCCCTGCAGAGGAGGATACGTGCCCCCTCCCAACACACAACCTTTACTTTACCTCACTTTTCCCTCCATCACCATTTACTACAGACTCTTAACATAATAAAGGGAACCTGGAGAACTAATCCTCAGAAATCTGCTTTCCTCTCTCGCCTGTTCCTTCAGGCAATACAGCACGAGAAAACACTTCATTTGAATTCTTAAACTGTACAAACTGTGAATGAGCTCCTTTTAACTGCAAATGTCATTACATCTCCATTTCCAGGGGAGAGCAGTAGGGGAAAAGAGGCTCTCTCACATTCATGACAAACCCTTTTAAATAGGGCACAATGGGGCAAGGAGGCTGATGACCCCCCAAAGGCAGGGGCCATAATATCAAATGCATTTACCTGGCACTTATGTTTCGAATGGGGGTCTTTGCTCTTATTCCACAAAACAAATACACATAAACTTGAGAGGCGGTGACCCTTTAGAGCACAATTTTATTACTGTTCCTTAAAGTATTTAAAGGGATAGTTCACCTAAATATGAAAATTCTGTCATAATTTACTCACCCTCATGTCTCTTTCTAAAAATGTATGACTGACTTTCTTCTGTGGAACATAGAAAAGATATATTGAGAAATGTCTTGTTTTTTTTTTCTCTCTCTCTCTCTCTCTTCCAAATGACTTCTTCAAAATATCTTCATTTGTGTTTCACAGAAGAACTACAGTAAGTCCTACAGGTTTGGAATGACACGAGAGTGATTAAATTATCACAGAATTTTCATTTTGGGATGAACTATCCCATTAACGTATGAATTGTGTCATGTTTAAAATAAATAACAATAGTGGAAACCCTCTGAAATGTATATGCCATTTTGTTTCACTGCTGAAAGTCTTTATTCTTAAGAAATGGCCCATTCAAGACTGGCGTATTGTCAAAATGACTCGCGAGGTGTCCATCCGCATTCACAAACATCAGTGAGAAACATTAAACATGACATGAGAGAAATCTTGACAATCCTAAAAGCTGCAAAACACAAGCACAACATCTTGCGGGAAACCAGCCAAACCAAACATGGCATATGGCAGCCATTAAAGTGATCCGGCATCAGAGCCGACTTCAGCCATTAAAAAAGCCACACACAGTATTTCTGCTTGATCATGTCACTTTAGCAGATCTAATTGGCTGCGTTCTGTCCATGTTTCACAGCAACAGTAAACCACACTACCCAGCCGGTCCCTTTCATCTCAGCAGAATTACATTAGCGCAGCTGTGTTCGACAGAGGCCGCAACACATCACGACAGCTAACAACACTCGGAATGATTAGAAAAGCAATAAATCCCAGCTTTCACTAGCACGTTATGATATTTAAAATCACAGCCTCATCACTGTCAGCGGTCAGACGCCATTTGAATATAAAGGTGAGGATTCTGAAAAGGATGAAATGTGAAATTTGGCTCAGGTTTTCAGATAGCCCATTTTCTGAGCTACGTTGTGAATTAGCACGTGCTAGCAGGCAGCCAGAAGCGGAGACGACTAGTGCTGCATTGATGTTCCCTGAGTGTACGTCCATTCACGACTTCACTCTGTTCGCCCTGGTGGCATTCGGATCAAAGGAAACTTTCCTCGAAGCACATCTGATCAAACTCAGCCATACTTCACTCAAATACACAGCCACATTTGTATTCCCACAGTGCATTCTGCTCAAAGATGCTATTTACAATACTACAAGAAGCAGTCCACTGTTACATGTGGACTGAAATAAACCAACACAATTGTATGACTTAAAATCACAAGGATTGTTTGTATTTTGACCCGTTTTTAGATCTAAATTGCCATATAGCCAGTCATTAAGTATCCGTAGCAAAATCCCACTTCAGTTATACCTCTTTTTTCTGTTCGCAAAACCATCTACATTGACTTGTGATGAAACTACTGATGTGGGGGGGGGGGGGGGGGGGGGGGGGTACAAGCCCTCTGAATAGTGAAAACACACTCACGCGCGCACACACACACACACACACACACACACATTTGACTACCACTGAGTCGGGCACAAAAAAGGAGAAAAAATGGCAAAGATTAAGTTATTGAGGTCTCCATTGCCATAGCAACACAGAATAGTTTTGATGCGTCTCCCTTCACAGTCAATGAGGTTTGAACGTATTACGGAGCAGATAGCTTTTCCGTGGCTTGTTACTAAGGGGGCTATTTAATGCACATACTGCTGTGCGTCTGAGCACAGATGGCTGAATACTCGAGCATGGCCACTTTGAAGAGAGCTCCCGTCCACATTTTCAGGGGGCCGCTTTGCAACATTGATCTGAAAGGGGGGAACGGTTGTTAATAATGAATAAATCAACAATGGGGAGAATAGCCCAGGCAGAAGCAGTTAAAATGGAATAGCGTATGACTCTGGAGTGATGCAGCGGATTAAAACATGATGGTTGTCATCGCTTGCCGTATGATCGGGCCGTCGTGATATGACACACCAGAATCAAGTAAATATGGGTTTGGGAGAGATTCTAATCAAGCGGACGTCATCTTAATTGAGCTGTCAGTCAAACTGAATACTGCTGTTCTGTTTTTGTCTTGGCATATTACTGTATTACTCATGGATGCCTGCTCGTACTGGACAGCGTAACGGCTTCGTTTAGTCACTCTGGCTTGGAGGAACACGCTGCTGGTTTAGGCCATTCAAAATCGTGCTCGCTAGCTGTCAAAAAATCATAGTTGAATTTTTTATTTCCTCTTTTTCCAGTTTATTTTTTAATATTGTATGAGGAGAGAGAAATATGAGAAAAATCTCCCTCACATTTTTGAGTAAACAACGTGTTCATTAACATGCTAATTTTCTCAGCAGGAATATGGAAAGTTGTGCAAAATACACTCCATTTGCAAAAACACTTCCGTCCTCACAAAAGAATTTAATTACGCCGTAGGACACGAGCCATTCAGTGCCCACCGGCAACACCGAGACGAAACAGACACACTCCAAGCACATATACTAAACACAGCAAACACCTGCCCTCACTGAAAATCCCCACACCTGTGAATGTTGCTGTGTGAACATCCATGTTTGACACGTTTGCCGCAGTTGTTCCTACATGCACCTGAAGATATTGTTGACCCTGTGGCAGTGCCGCCACCCCTTTCCCGTCACCCGGGCCTATCCCCCTGACGCTGAAGGACGTGGCAGACAGGTTAGTGTAAACAATTCATCACTACTGTGACACCTCCACATCTGCCAGGCACAACAGGGCCAGGGAAGCTGTCAGTCACCTCCGCCAACCTAACTCCCCTCAGCCTCGCTGGAGCAGGACCACTATTACAAGCAGATGTTTCCTTTTATGAAAGCCGCATGCAAGACTTTCAGACACCTTGGAGACCTGGGAGATAATACCAAATATCATTATTGCATAGATTTATACAATTAATCCACAAAAAAATAAATTAAAGAATGTTTTGTTTGAATATATTGTTTCTGATAGCAGATAAATTAACTTGAGTTAGGGTGGTGTCATTTGTGTGTGTGTTTGTGGAAATGAAATAAGGCAGGTAGCTTTAAATCATGTATATAAAAGGACCAGAAATAAATGCACTACTACTACTACTGCTAATAATAATAATAATAATAATAATGATAATAATAATCATAATACATTTGTCAAAAAATATAAAATTATTATTATTATTATTATTATTATTATTATTATTATTATTATTATTATTATCAATGATATTGTAAAACTGACAATTATTATTTTTATAAATGTGTCATTGTTAAACTTGTTGTTAAACTTGTTGTTAATGTAATAATAATAATAATAATAATAATAATAATAATAATAATGTTGTAAGTAATATTATAACATTTTGTAAGTACTGTTGTTCAAATAAATTTTTATAGCATTAACAAAATAAATAAACACACACACACACACACACACACACACACACACACACACACACATATATGTATATATAGTATTTATTGTATTAATGTTATGGTATATTTTTGGCTGAACTATACCTACACAATGATATTTTATAATAGTCTACAATATTAAATAATAAGTGGAACTCATTAAGTAACATTCAGTTTGTCTATAACTTGAGTAGATCAGGAAGCGGTTGTATCTCGGAAAGACATCCACCTCTGCTTGATATGAAAAGCTCTCAATTACAAGTGTCACTTAGTGATGGCCACCATTGTCTAAATAAACATACAGACCTGGAGGGAAAAGCACCTACAGTGCTGGAACTGTGGCAGGGTGGTATTTTCATACGAATGAGGCTGACTAACAGGTGATGAGTGTCAGACCCACAAGTGGCCCATTGTCACACAGAACAAGGACAATATGAAGCCGAGTTGTTCCGTGCCCTCTCCAGCAGGGGCTGGGATCATGTGCGACCACAGCCATCCATCACCTGAGCTTTAACAATACCGCAGGACTGTGTCTCCCCATGTACATGTACTGACCCCAAACCCCTTAAATACACACTGATATGTAGTAAGCAAACTAATACAATTACAGGACATTACAGATATACACCATCCAGCTGAAACATTTGCCAACTTCATTAATTCAGCATATTTTACTGTGGCTTTTTATCAATTTTGATGTAAATCAACTCCACATGGTGGCACAACTCAAACTAGATCACCTACTTAAGTGCAATACCTCAGATTAACAAAACCATCAGCATCAAGGTCTTACAGGTTGAGAAACAGGCTCAAGAGCAAATACTCACAGAGGACTCAATAACAATGCTGGAGTCCTGGTGGGCCACAAAGCCCATCGAAGCCTTTTGTTTCTAGAGGGGACCTTGCATGACAATCGCAGACTGACAGGCAGCGCAGGGGGTCAGAGGAACCTGGGACAAGGCCGTATTGTTCCTCTCCCTGTGCACAAGGTGCACCTCCTTCATACCGACAGGAAACAGAGACCCGACTAAGAATAATCTGGGCAGGCCAGAGGGTTTTCAAACCAAATTACAACTGAAAAAAGGCCTTCATTTAACAGCAGAGCTTACCTGTTGTGGTTTGGGGTGGAGAGTGGAGGAAGGAGAGAATGAGGCAGGGAGTAAGCGAGAAAGAAACGAAAAGATAGAGAAAGTCACCGTGTGAATTAACCCGCCATTTTCCTACTCTTTAAAAGGTAATAATTATGGAACCAGCTGGAAACTTTTGGGGCTAGAATTAAAAGCTAAAAGCATAGCTCCCATTTGATTTTTGTTTGTTCTGCCGTGAACGGCCATTGGCTGGCCAGCAGAGAGGTTTTTGTGGTTGCAGGGGGACTGCTCTTCTATTAGGTTTTTTTTTTCCATGCCTCAATTTTTTCTTATCTAACACATACAAATTGAAGCAAAAGGAAAGACATGTAAATGTTGTGACATACGGAGAGGACTGCGAGTAAACAGAGGAAGGTGAAAATTGGGCAGGGTGGGGTAAAATCCCCTCAGGTAACAGGGGCAAAGATACCCCTCCCCTTTTTTTGGAGATTCGCCCCCTTTTCAACAAGCTCGACAAAATAGTGATTGTGCATACAAAAAGGTAGCCCACGCAGTTGGCATAGATGGTGAGTGTCTGATTATTAACATAAAAGCCAGAGATAACAAGGTAACAACCATGGTCAGAAAACACAAAAGAGCCTCTATTACCTGGCTGTTTACAGTTATTTACAGCTACAGAGAGTCCTTTCCTCCTGCTTTTCTCTGGACAATAGATGAAAATGGCCTTTTTAACATGTCAAGAGCAGCAGTGAGGATTTCCACTACTAAACTACTAGGGGCTTGACCTGAGTCCAGGTTTTCTTTAGACTGCTGGGAGGTTGGATGGCACACTTGGTTAAGATGTGGGAAGCCAGACCAAATTAACCTACAAGTCGGGCCATCGGCCAAAGACTGCAGCTGCAGAAGTACAGGTGTCTCCATCAGGGTTGTGCACCATTCAGAATTAAACTGAGAATGCCTTGAATCTGAACTGAGGTAGCAAATAGGATGTATATTTGCAATTTTAACTAGAAAAGCTTCCACACGTCAAAGTTTAGGCTGTTCAGACAGAGACAACAAAGAAAATTTTGCACAATCCTATATAAGATTTGTTTCACAGCAAACTTACACTTGACAGAACAATCTAAAGTATTTGGTAACCAAAAAATACAAAAGCATGCATTCTAATACGAATGCAATAAAGAGTACTTACATAAACATAATTAATGGATCAGACTCAATAACATGGTATTTTGAGGCAGACAATATCTGGCAGTTGTTTTGTAACAGCCAGGCCTTTGTGGAAATTACTTTCATATGAATAATTTGTTTAAGCCAGAGATTTTCCATATCGAAATTCTTTCCATTGTACTCACAGTTTGACAAATCCACTTTCAAAAGCTGTGCTTGCCTCATTTCATACTTTTGCCACAATGCTAATCTCAAACTTGTAGAACTGAGCAAAAGCAGAGCCAAGTAAGGTCATTGGCTTGGCGTTAAGACCCTGATTATTCCAACATTTATTTTATGCTCCACAAATGTTATTTGATCCAAAGGAACGGTGGCTTCAGGGAGCTAATATCTCTCCAGAACTGAGATCTAACGTGGATAGTGTAAATGCCTTCATGGGCTACTAAGATCACTATTTCTAAATTAAGAGTAGAATCCTGTCTGTTAAATCGTGCTGAGGGTAGAATAGTAAAGGTACAGACCGACCTGTTAATAATTTTCCACAAAATAGGCTAATTATCCCTTTTGTTTACTTTTTAGAATCAGAACTGGCAATGCCCAATTCGTTAAAAAAGTCACACTTTTAAGTCAAATTGCAAATAGCATTTAACGCATAATCTGAATAGGTTCGCGATTCAGTCTGTATTTTTGGAATCGTTCGCTGATGCGCTGAAATCTTTAGTTTCTCACTCGTAAAACTGTACAATGCAATCATTTTGGAGACAGAAGACAAGCGAACTGGATTTTTACTTACAACTCATGAATTAAACGTAAGCAGCAACGAAGAAGATTCAACACCTGCACGTTAAGGCCCCTGAACTGCAGGTAAATACATTTTCCTACCAAGTACGTTAACTTTGTTTATGTTTATTTATTTTATTTTTTTTTTTTTTATGGTTTTTGGCTACCTATGAATTCCACAGCATATCTTTCAAGGATTTGATGTGGATATATTAGCCGAGTATTGAAAAAGTCCTGCTGCAGCAGTGTCATCTAGGTTAAAATCCAGGTCAATAAAATATTGCATCAGGAGTTGTCTCTCACTTTTTATTGCTCCCAAATACTTACATTTTCATTTCACCACAAATGTAAAGTTTTGGGTGGAATACTCGTTATTTTAATCTAACAGCTCAGTTCAGTTCAATTTGTATTTTTTTCATTTAACAAATGCTTTTATCCAAAGCTAATGATCTGTACATATAAATGCCAGACATAACCAGAATGTTCCATGAAGTTTTCCAAATGTTGTGGTCAAAAAATAATTACTATTATGATTATTATGCGTTCTTAGCACAGTGGTTGGTTGATACATGAGTAGGTGGTCCTTCACTCTGATTACAAATGTTTTGGACCCCATTTACACCTGTAGTTAGCACTGACCAGTTGAGATTGGATCACTCAAGATGGATGTTAATACTAGATGTAAATTGGCCTAAACCACTAGTTTGTTGTTCCCAACCTGTTATTCAACATTTGAAGGCAAGCTTTGGGCAGTTTTGCCACCATGTAGTGCTTGTAATCTGAACAACTGAACCACATATGCACACACAGTCCATTTGGAAAAGGTTTGACTCTTTAGTATGTTTAACAAACGTGTGACCTTGTATTTGATTAGGACAACAGCCATTACAATCAAGCTGTTGACTTCGTTAACATAAGAACTAAGTTGTCGTTCTCATTTTGTAAGTGCATTTTGGACTGTACTTGTTTCTGTCTCTTTCCAGAATAACCCTCAAAAAAGCTGCTTAGATTGAGTATGCTGTTTATTGGGTATAGCCACAGCTAAATGTTAAACAGAATGACTCATGGGAAAGCATAAAAATACGTCTGCTATTCTAGAGAGGGATGCCACATCTGCAGGTCATCGGAAGAAAGAAGCACCGGTGAGCTCTGAGATAAAAGATAAAGATGACAGAGCTCTTTAGTGACCTGTTAAAAAAGAAAAGAGAACAAGACACCACTCATCCGCACCAGGCCAGCTTCATTTGCTTAATGGCACACAGCTTGAGTAGGGCCAGCTCCCCTAATAATGATCTAACAGTGCAACAAGGCGAGAACTAAGATATGGAAATATTGAAATTCATATAGGCAGGCTGAAAGCATCTCAGCATTGATCTAGCCTCAGCATGGGTAAAAAGCAGCACTCCTTTAATCAGGGCAGGCCAGGAGCCTTTGGCTACACAGAGGTCCCTCTCAAGATAAGCCTGTCCTACAGCACAGCTAGCTGAGATGAGGGGGAGAGAGAGAGTGAAGCCTGGGGGCCTGAGCAGAGAGGAGAACCAGGACTGAATCTCAAATCAACTCATTATTCCCTACCTGCTGCACCTTTGTCGTGCATAGAGAGTGCTTCTGAATTCAAGCACCACTGCAGGACCAGGGTTACTGTTTTTTTCTAACCTGCGACCCAATTTGATGTTCTTTGTGTTCTGGGTCAATGGCGTGACACTAATATTCTTTTTGTCTTACCTATTCATTAATTAAAAATGCATTTTCGCAATGGCTTAAATACACCTCTTCTGCGATGATAAGTTTTTTAATTTTCTTAAATAAAAATGGTTTTGATATTTTTTGGTGGACATAAAGTCCAAATGTCAGGGTTATACAACTATCCTGCTATCATAATATAGAAAAAAAAAAAGCTGGTTATAAAATGTCATGTAGTGCAACTGCCCAATGAGGGAAGAAATTTAAATGTATATTATTAGTTGATTATATACAATTTGTAATTTACATGATACAATTTGCTATTTTTTTTTACATAGTTTTAAATGATGAAATGTTCATTTTAAAATTAAGCTGTTTTTAAGTAGTCGTTAAATTGATTTTTTTCTTGCACTGAAAAATGAACTCAAAACCATATGAAACCAAAATCAGTAAAGAATAGGCCTACATTTCTATGAACTTGACACACATTTTAAACTATATTTCCCCCATTTTAAAAGTTTTTTCTTTTAAATGGCTCTTGTTTGTCACTGACCTCTGTGCCCTTGTGACCAAATCTTTGTTAGTTTGGACGAATTGTTCTTTCTTTTCTCCATATGACCCTTCCTATTTCTTTTTTCCCTCTGCATGTGTGCAAATGAAGTTTTCACCCTGGCAATCGCACCTTTAATTAAATTAAAACAAAAGGTGCTAAGGCTGTTGATTGTCAAGGCAGAGGAGGAAGAAGGGGAGAAGAGGGTTAGAGAATGCAATGAATATCAATGTGTGATGAATGACTGGGCTCCCCCAGCTGTCATCTAAATGAACGTGAATATTCAACTCTTTCCCCTCCACTTAGCTTCCATTTAGCTCTGATGATATTTCATTAGCTTGTCCCATGGTGCTGCGAAAGGATAAGTGATCCGCGGAAAGCTGTTTTCGCCTTCATGTTTATTCTAAAACAATACTCACTGCATTCTGCCATGCATTTCCTTTTCTTTCTTATTTTTGGCGTACATCCCCACAACCAGCTCGGATCAAAGTGTGTGTCATTTTAGTGAGTGTTATAATTTGTATCGAACTGATTAGCCGAACAGGCCTGCCTCTCTGGGACAGAGGGTTTTGCGTTCCTTCATTGCAACACTGAATATATGTGTAGTGTTCTGGAATCCAGAGTTTCACTACGCATGGAAAAAGTAGATTTCAGCTAAACTTTAATTGAATCTGATTGAAATCCTAAAATCTGTGCAGTGCTAGAATACAAATATTGTTGGACTAATGTTAAGGTGTTAGACTGTGACAAAAATGGTTGTAAATATGACAAAAAAAAAAAAAACATTTACAACAATAACTGAAAAGTCACTTTGGTGACAGCTGGGAAAACTTGTGCATCAATATGAAGTTTCATCAGATATCATCTTGTGAGAGGTATTAGTTCATTTAATCTTTTCCAACAGTGTTTCCAGTGTTTGCATACAAAAATAAGCAAATGACCCTTTTGAAGAGTCAGTGAAAGAGATTCGAACTTGTGAGTTAGCTGTTTGAATCAGTGTCATATGTCTATATCTATGTCTATATCTATATCTATATTAAGTCTAGATCTATGAGTTATATAGACATCTATCTTTCGCAGCTGCAATGTCCGCTTGAAAAAGCAGCAAACCGTCTTCTTTCTCTCTCCGTTCGTCTTCACCTGCTCTTAGCCTATTCGCTCCACCACACCAATGTCAACACATCCTCTTCATGTCAAGACAGATTGGTGTGCTATCCTGATGCTAAGCCTTGCATTTCAATCATTGCTTTCCCATTCCTGCACCACGTATTGATTTTGATGAAAACAACTTGCTAATCCAAATAAACAACATGTCAGTGAGCCATTCAAGCTAACAGAAATATTAGCACAGCATGATCCCCTGGCTGGGCAAGCCCAGGGTCTACCAGAGCTCCTGACCTGGCAGGGGGTTGCAGTGGAGGGTGGGGGCAGTTGTGTGTGAGTGTGTGTGTGTGAGGGAGATGCTTTTGCATGAACATCAAACCAGCAGTAGCGGTACATTCCACTTCATTTATGCTCTACGATTCAATGACTGTCAAATTTGCACATACATTTCTTGGAAATCTTTTTTCAAGCTGTGAATTCAATTCACAGCCGCCTGAAATAAAGGGATAGTTCGCCCAAAAATGAAAATTCTGTCATCATATACTCACCCTCCCAATGTCATTCCAGACTTTCTTTCCTCTTTGGAAAAAAAAAAAAAAAGAAGATATTCTGAGGAATGTCTCATTGGTTTTTGCCATTACAAGTCAATAAGGTATATTTCAAAAAAAAAAAAAACCCTGGACCATTCACTTTTATAGTATGGGCAAAAATTTTTCTTTGTTTTCCACAACAGAACTGAAGTCATACAGGTTTAAAACAACATGAGGGTGAGTAAATGATGACAGAATGTTATTTTTTTTAATAAATTCATCCTCTGTCTACACTGAACTAAAGCTGAGCCCAAACTAGCCTGATTTGGCCTCTCATTGCCATCTTAAGACAACATTTATCAACTGTAATAGACCTACATGACCCTCAATGCTAGATTTACCTCACAGATGAATTCAAGTGGTGTTAATTTTAAGTCTAGGGCTCTCCCACCTCCTCCCAGAGGCCCTAAGCTGCCCTAGTGACCCCTGGGCTGGTTCTACTCACTGCTGCAGGGGAGCGTGTCAGCTTGGGGGCCATCTCGATCGCCCCAGCATGCCATGGGGCAGGCAAGGCTCTGCACAGCATGGGCAAGAGAGCGTCCGTGCCGGTTTTAAGGTCATGCTAATTGCCACACTCCTCCGTCGTGCCGTCACTTAGCGGCGGAGGCTGCATTCAGAGCATAGTGCAGGTGTTGGGTGCCCTTTAAATCTTTAATTAAATATCACTGTAAAAGGTTAATGCAAAGAGCCAGGTATTACAGCCTGCAATGAGCGTGCAACCGTAAAACTCTATTTGAGTTTGTTAGCGTGTGAAGGATTGACCTGATGGTTATTTTATCAAACGAAATGGCGAGACGAGTCAGGATATTGCTGCTATTGTGTGATATTCAACAGCATTATTTAAAACGACGGTTTTAATCTAATATGTAAAACCCTGTTTGAATAAACTATTGGCTGCACAATTAGCTAAAACATTCCCAGTGTAAACGTGTCAACTGGAGCTTCTGTATGATTTAGACTAAATATGTTTGGCACTATATAAAGAACAATTGTCACCTTTTGATAATCTAATCAGGATTTTGTGCGACCCTTAATAATGAGACCCATCTGCCGGTGGCTTATAATGATGCAAGCAAGGAAAAAAAAGTATACAAATGCAATGCAGCTTCTTTCATTTTAGGCTGAAAAGAGACTTTACCAATTTAGTACATAATTAAAATGTGACAAAAAGTAATGTCAAACAATTACGAATTACCAAACCTTCAAAAGGATCATAAATTGCAGACTAAGCAAAGAGACAAGAGACAAAAATGTAGTATGTGAGTGAGGAATGATTTGGAAATGTGGCCAACAATTCTTACATTTTTAGATTCCACCCAGCCACAAATCAATAGACTCAATGTTGCGCACTGTGGAAATATTTGGATATATTAGGAAAATATGTCTCTGCCCGAATTCTAAGCTGTGATATGAGACTTTATAAATATTTGCAGAGGAAATTTTACAGTGTCTGTTATTCAGCCTTTTGAGGAGAACACAGCTGTGATGGAAGAGCATGTATGATTGGTATGACATTAGGTTTCAACACACAATTAACATAAATGACCCTAATTAACAACCTTTTTCAGAGACATGGTAATGTGGCCAAAAAAAAAAAAAATCTGGCTTACCTGAATCCTATTGTCAAATCAGCTGATAAACCTCAGTCCTTTCAATAAAACATGTTTCTAATAAATTCAAGGGATAGGTCACCAAAACAAAAATAAATAAATAAATCTTTCATTATTTAGTCATCCATAGTTGTTGTTTCAAACTTGTATGACTTAAATTTTTCTGGAGGACATAAAAAAGATATTTTAAAAAAAGTCAATGGAGTCAAATGTTGTTTTTTGAGTTTTATAATATGAAACATTCTTCAAAATATTTTAATTTGTCAGTGGCATGAAGGTAATTAATAGTTACATAATTTTCATTTTTTTGGGTGAATTAAACAGCAGCTTTTCAAATTCACGATGTTAGGATTAAGATATAAATTATGTTAATTAAGTTATTAAGCCACTAAATTAAATTCATGACATATTAATATGCTCAGAATTTTTAAAACTCTTTTTTTTCTCTCTCTTTGGAAAGGCATATAATCAGCATCTTAGCACAGTGTATTCAGTATGCATCAAGCATCTGGAAGCGTCAGCCATTTTCAAATGGTATTTTCATACCATATTTCAGCAAGGCAGAATAATCTCACTTAACATAAGAACGGTCCTTCTCTCTGGTGCACTGCATTGCCCCCTGCTGTGGTTTTGTTGTTTCTAGTTGTGTTAAATAATTAATTCTTCCTCACAATTCCTTCCATAATCTATAGCTCACCATAACCAGGAGTAACTGTGCCAGAGTCTTAGCTGTGACAATAAAAATATAGATGTTGTGTGAGCAGTATAAATTGCTGAATAAGTACAAAGTATAAAAATGTTAGCATCTTCATCTTAATTTTTGAGTTCTCCTTTGTGGCTCCTGGTTTTTCAGTTCTTTTTTGGCCCAGTAGATCGGGGCATGAGGAGCCCAGTAATTTAATTCTCTTACCATCCACCTCCCAGCCCAACCTCCGGACCACAGCTTCTCTCAATCTCTTGTTTTCTTTTCAAGCCTGTATTTGCCTTCTCCCTCGCTCTCTTTCTCTATCTCTCTCTGGGCTGAGGCTGGGCTGAGCTGCCTCCCCGTGGTGAGGGTTGAATCCAGGGGCCACCTGCAGCAGCCGCCGCTAACGCAGCCAGACGCCGTCGGCCCCCTTTGATATCTGTGCGGCAGCCACCCCAGCCACATTTACGCCCGCGCACCAGCCGCAGAAACCACCAGCTAATGTGGGATATCAAACAACAGTCGCCTTCTCTTTCTCGCCCTCTTTTTTGTCTCTCTCTCTCTCTCTCTCTCTCTTCAGCCTTCATTCTCTCTTTCTCCCTCTCTTTTTTCCGGGGGTTTGAATTTGGAGTATGTTTAAGCCGCCACACCAGCCGGGCTCAGGCCCTTTCAGAGGCACAGCTTGGGCTCCCCGTCTGGCCCATGGCCTCTGTGGCCGCCTCTATATTACACTAGCTTTTGTTAGCAGCGGCCCAGCCAAACAGGACCAGCCATAGGCCGCCATTTTCACCCCCACCTGAGAGGAGATGAGAAACGGGTGAAACGCACACTCGCACACAATGAAATGAGCCACATTTTTCAAGTGAGCTCCTCAGGGAAGCCAAAGCGAAGATGAAAAGAGAGTAAGGAGGGACGAAGAATAAAAAAGAAAAAAAAATACTTTCATAAATACACGACTGACCAATTGCCAACAATGGTATGCAAAATTAAAAAGAAATCAAAAGGCATTCTACCTATTGCAACATGTTACCCATGTGTGACCGTATGAGGCTTTTTTTTCGTTGTGTATATGTTAACAGTAAGTGACTGAATTGAGAAGCTTGGAAATATGGTTTGGTCACGTCTGACGTTTTTATTTTTCAGAGAGAGGAAGGTACATTCATGCAGGGATTCTAGCAGGCACCCCAGGAAGACTGGGATAATTAAATGAATTGACTAAAAGGATGCAATGAATATCTCTGCACAGCATCAGGTTAAAGTCGACAAAATTGAAGTCCAATCTAAAGAGTTTCAAATCAATTTACTTGAAAAGTAGAACGTACATCAACTGACACTGTGGTTAATTTATGTTTGCGATGTATATGTACACACAGTTATCCAACCATTAGCTGCAATGCATTCTCTATAAAGGCTGCCTGATGCTGATAAAAATAGTTTTTATGTTCTTAAATAAATACAAAAAGCAACAGCAGTAGCACAGCGTTTAGTTTGAGGTGCAAATTCATTCCACTGACAACAGAATAAAAACACTATCAGGGTCCTCGACAATACACAAACGTGTGGGTAAGCTCCTCGGTCTATTACACATAAACGAAAACATCCACATGCTAAAAAATAAACAAAGAACAAGTGCTGTGTGTACAAACACCTACTTACAAAGACGGTTACACACCAGAACAAATGCACACACACACCTGAGGAACATGTGGTGCTAAACTTAAGATAATTAAGTGACAGACAATTGCACTCAGGGGAGACATTCCTAGGAATCACTATCAACAACTGGATCAACATGGCAGGGAAGAGAAGGTGTTTATTAGCCAGTTGTTCGTACTTTGCTTCGCACTAAAGTGTTAAAATGGCTCATTGCTTATGCGATCTCTGTCTTTTTTTGGAGAGGTGTCATCGCAAACTGTCATGTTTAATGTTTGATATTAGATTCAAGGACGGTTTATGTGGAATAATAATTATATTAAAGGTACAGTTTACCCAGAAATAAAAATTCTGTCATTCCAAACCTTTGTGGATTTCTTTTTTCAGGGGAATACAAAAGAAGATACTTTAAAGAATTTTAGTAACAAAACAATTTTGGTTACTATTGTACGCTTTCATTGTATGGTTAAAAACACTGAGACATTTATCAAAATATCTTCTTTCGTGTCTCAAATATTCATAGAGGTTTGGAACTATTTTGAGTGAAAAACCCTTTCAACTCTTGCAAACCTAGCAATAGCTAAAAATGCATTTGTATTTGCTAACAGTTTGATATGAATGTTTTTGGATATTTATAACAATTAAAAATATTTGGACTTGTGACTTTTTTAATAATTTTATATTAGAACTATACATTTTATGGTTTATCTCCTGTCTGATATTAAGAGTTTTATATTTTTCTACGAAAAGATGCAGTTACTATTGACATTTGCCAATCTGTTACCCAGTTCATTTTTAGGTTGTAGATTGAACAATCATGCTAAACACGTAATTTTGTAAGTGTTGTAACTGGATAAAGGAAGTTAAACATTAAAGAGAGGTATCTGATGCATGAAAGAACAATATAATTCTGTCAAAGAGGGAAAAGTAAATATATACCGACATCATAAAGCATTATCGCCAGAGATTTGAGGAGGCATCAAGATATCAAATGCCTGTCAAATCTGTTCAGATTTGCAAACGTCTGATAAAAGCACACACCTCTGCAGCTAAAAAGTCTATCAAAAACAATAAATGTTAATTCTGCAGCTATCTCCCGGATAGATCCCAGATAGATGCAGATCCATTGTGCCACACAGGAGGAGTTTGGAACGCTCTGTGGTTATGGCTCTAATGGCTAGTCGTTAGTAATGCTCAATGATTATCATTAGGAAAACTCGTGGCTGAGCGTGGAAAACAATATTACAATACACACCAGGCTGGGTGAAATGCAGAATAAGGCACGAATGTCTCACAAAGGAACTTAATGTTTTCTAGACGTAATGATAAAGTCTTTGATGGATATCTATGGAAGGCATTTTACATTTTCTGTG